>NW_026845477.1:287869979-287900164 GCF_025583915.1 Anolis sagrei ordinatus | reverse complement strand
CGAGCATGGCCACATAGCCCGAGAGACCCACAACAACCCAATCGCTCCTCCTTCCGCCGCCTGCCCTGGGAGCAGGTGCGGATCTGGCTCGGCTTTGGGCACCCCACGCACTCGTACAGGCAGCCAATGGGAGAGTCGGCACAAACGCTCGGTGCCTCTTCGGGACCGTGTAAAAAGAAGCCCGGTCGGTGTTTTTGGGGTTGCGGTTGAGGCATCGAGCCGGAGGACGAGATAGGCCAAACTTCCATGAATTGAAGTGGGAAGCCTCAACCTTTTCAACAGAGGATCCCAATATCCCTGCCTTCCTCCCCGCTCCCTCCTGAACTACAACTCCCACCGCCGCCCAGCAAAGGCCAGGGACAGGGAGGGACGGAGAGACTCACCTGCGCTCTTGCTGGAAGGCCGTCCTGACGGGTCTGTGGAATCTTCTGTCTCGCGCGGAACAGCCAGGCAGCCAATGGGCGAGGCAGCCAATGGGGGAGTCCGGCTGACCTTTCTGAGGCGGGACAAAAAACTTGAGTCATTGGCAATGTGAATTAATGTCGCCTCCGCGCCTTGCTTCATCCGCGCCCTCGCCATGGAAGCCTTGACTTATTCCAGAGGAGGAGTCTGTGCCTTTTCGGGTCCGTTTAGAAAGAAACCCAGTCGCTTTTTGGGGGGTTTGGCAACGCAGATTTGCAAAGCGGAGGTGTCTCTTTGGGAAATAACGCGCTTCATTGCCCGGCTCGAATAGATGGGGCAAGACATTTCTCAAGTACTTTTATTCCTCTCAAGGCCCTTCCACACAGCCAGAAATCCCACAATATCTGCTTTGAACTGTGTTATCTGAGTCCACACTGCCATATATCCCACTTCAAAGCGGATCAGGTGAGATTTTATTCAGCTGCGTGGAAGGGGTCTCAGTTGGGCAATAGGGCAACGGTTGGCATTTCCAACTAAAACTGCCTTGTATTTGCAATGACCTTGGGTTTGGGAGTGATAGTTCACCTACATCCAGAGAGCTCAGTTGACTCAAACAGTGATGGATCTGGACCAAACTTGGCACAAATACTCAATACGGCCAAATGTGAACACTGGTGGAGTTTGGGGGAAATATACCTTGACATTGTGAAGTTGTAGTTGCTGGGATTTATAGTTCACCTACAATCAATGAGCATTCTGAACTCCAGAATTGAATTAAATTGGCACACAGAACTCCCCTGACCAACAGAAAATACTGGAAGGGTTTGGTGGGCATTGACCTTAAGTTTTGGAGCTGTACTTCACTTACATCCAGAGAAGACTATGAACTCAAACAATAAGTTCTTGTGGGTTTTTTTCGGGCTATATGGCCATGTTCTAGAGGCATTTCTCCTGACGTTTCGCTTGCATCTATGGCAAGCATCCTCAGAGGTGAGGTCTGCTGGAGCTGGGAAAAATCTAGAGGCATTTCTCTTGACGTCAGGAGAAATGCCTCTAGAACATGGCCATATAGCCCGAAAAAAACCCACAAGAACTTATAGTTGTAGTTCACCTACATCCAGAGAGCACTGTGGACTCAAAGAATGATGGATCTGGACCAAACTTGGCACGAATACTCAATATGCACAAATGTGAACACTGGTGGAGTTTGGGAAAAATAGAGCTTGACATTTGGGAGTTGTAGTTGCTGGGATGTATAGTACACCTACAATCAAAGAACATTCTGAACCCCACTAATGACAGAACTGGGACAAACTTCCCACACAGACCCAAACTTGGCACACAGAACTCCTGTGACCAACAGAAAATACTGGAAGGTTTGGTGGGCATTGACCTTGAGTTTTGGAGTTGTAGTTCACCTACATCCAGAGAGCACTGTGGACTCAAACAATGATGGATCTGGACCAAACTTGGCACGAATACTCAATATGCCCAAATGTGAACATTGGTGGAGTTTGGGGAAAATAGACCTTGACATTTGGGAGTTGTAGTTGCTGGGATTTATAGTTCACCTACAATCAAAGAGCATTCTGAACCCCACCAATGATAGAATTGGACCAAACTGGGGGACCTAGACTTTCACTCAGAGGTTTAAAACCGAACCCCTTGACCAACAGAAAACACGCGCCCCTCCCTCTCTCCCACCCCCCTAAAAACCCCACCCCTCCCTGACCCTCAAGTAGCGCGAACACGCCCTGCACGTCTCTGGGCCTCCCTTCCAAAGCGGACAGGCGTTGGGCTTGAAGTGGGGGCACAGTATATTTATGTCTTCTTCTACCTTTATAAGTTTTTTGGTAAAATTTTATGAGAGCTTTCCTTTCTCACGCGAAATGCTCGCTTCTTCCCGGCTTTGGCTCCGCGACTGAAATCCAGCAGAAGCAGAGGGATGTGGCAGAGAGGAGGAAAGCCGAGGGGTCCGGGACCCACCATGGATGGGTTTCATTTATAGGCAGCCTGACATGGGAAGAGTAATCAGCATGGAGTCCGCCCGGATAATGATCTCGTAAAGAGGGGATGAAACAGGATGTATGTCCAAAGCTGTGGTTCTCACTGTGATCCGTGTAACCAGCCACTCGTCTCCCAAAACTCTCGGGTTATTAAATATGGTTTTCTGTGGGCGAGCAGACGGCAACTACTGGATGGCATATGTTCTGTATCAAAAGCTATTGCTGATGTGGTCTATCCAATGCAGTTTTCTGAATCAGCCCCCCCCCCCCAAATAAACTTGACCAAAAACTGATTCGTAAGTCTTTTGGTTGGAGAGTGGTCCCTGGTCAAAAAAAAAGGTTGGGAATCACCGGTCTAAAGACACGAAAAGTCTGGAAAGCTCTGATATGAAGCGCGCAATGTTAACCAACATCAACATCATCCTATATCATTGTTCTCAAATCACACCAATAGTTAAAGTTGGCTATACATGTGAGGTTGGTCCCAATCCATCCTTTGTGCTATGTCTGTGTGGGTAAACTATAACTCACAGCTTCCAAGGGAGGATGACTGTGTGGCAAAATCCCTTCATTCGACATTCTAGAGCAGTGTTTCTCAACCTGAAGGTAGGGACTCCTGCGGGGATCGCGGGGGGGGGGGGGGGTCAGAGGGGTCACCAAAGACCACCACAAAACACAGTATTTTCTGCTGGTCAAGGGGGTTCTGTGTGGGAATTTGGCCCAATTCTATCATTGGTGGGGTTCAGAATGTTCTTTGATTGTAAGCGAACTATAAATCTCAGCAACTACAACTCCCAAATGTCAAGATCTATTTTCCCCAAACTACACCAGTGTACACATTTGGGCATATTGAGGATTCGTGCCAAGCTCGACCAAGATCCATCATTGTTTGATTCCATGGTGCTCTCTGTATGTAGGTGAACTACAACTCCAAAACTCATAGTCAATGCCCACCAAACCCTTTGAGTATTTTCTGTTGGTTCAGTTCCACCGTTGGTGGAGTTCAGAATGCTCTTTGATTGCAGGTTAACTATAAATCCCAACAACTACAGCTCCCAAATGACAAAATCAACCTCCCCCCCAACCCCACCAGTATTCAAATTTGGGCGTTTCAGGTATTTGTGCCAAATTTGGTCCAGTGAATGAAAATACATCCTGTTTATCAAATATTTAAATTACGATTCATAACAGTAGCAAAATTACAGTTAGGAAGTAACAATGAAAATAATTCTATGGTTGGAGGTCACCACAACATGAGGAACTGTATTAAGGGGTCACGGCCTTAAGAAGGTTGAGAAACAGTAGTAGAGAGTGAGTCTAGAGGGGCTTTGAGTCTAGATCAAGAGAGAAAAGAGGGATATCAATAAATATAGCCAGAGTTTCCTTCTCTTATTTTGCTAAAATGGGTAGTTGCTATTCGTTCTTAATGAGGGGGTTGTTGTAGGTTTTTCTACATGTTCTAGGAACATTCTCTCCTGACGTTTCGCCCGCATCTATGGCAGGCATCCTCAGAGGTTGCGAGGTCCTAATGACTTCAATTCTTGAGCCAGTTTTAGCTGAGCCGCAGCCAACGAAACTAAAGGCAAATATCACAAATTTATCTGATTATTTCATCACACTAGAGAATGCATCCCCTTTAAATCCAGTTTCTGCCTCCTGCAGAATTCTGGGGTTTGTAGTTTAGTGGGGCTGTTAAAGTCTCCCCCCTAACCTACAAACCCTAGAATTCTGCAGGAGGTAGCAACCGGATTTGAAGTGGATTACTTCTCTAGTGCAGGCCTGGGCAAAGTTGGACCCTCCAGGTTTTTTGGACTTCAGCTCCCAGGAAGGGGCTTGAGGCTGTTTCCATGCTTGAATGGGAATTTGACCCCTGATAGTGACCTCATCACACTAGAGAATGAATCCACTTTAAATCCGGTTTCTGCCTCCTGCGGAATTCTGGGGTTTGTAGTTTAAGGAGGAGCCTCTCCAGGTGTTTTGGACTACAACTCTCAGGAGGGGGCCTGAGGCTGTTAGGAATTGTGGGAGTTGAAGTCCAAAACATCTGGAAGGTCCAACTTTGCATATGCCTGCTAGAGTGTGGGAAGGGTTGAGGTTATTTTGGAGGGATTTTTGGAGGGTGCTGAGTTTTGATAGAATCCTAGAGTTGGAAGAGACCTCGTGGGCCATCCAGTCCAACACCCTGTCAAGAAGCCCTTTTTATTATCCTCTCCGTATAAAGAGTTCATCATTTGACAAAAGTACTATTTGACGCGCCTTGCTTTATTTATAACCTGCCCTTTTTTGAGCCTGGGAGCAAAAGGAGGCAAGAGGAGGCTAAAACAGAGCTATCCTTTGTTTAAGAAGCACAACATCATACACATGTTCCAATTCTCGTTTCAAAGGGCTAGGGATCTCACCTCAACAACACGCGCACAGATAGGAAGTGTTGTGACTCATGCCCAAACGACTTTTTCCCCACCGCACCGAGATCTTTACCTCTTCTTCGGAGCGGTGTACACACAGAAATAATGCTGTCTCTTTGTTTCAACACTTCTCATTAACGCAAGCGAGGGGTGCGTGTAAAGACTTGCGGATCATCCCTGGGATCTTGGGTTTGTGACTGTATTTGCAGTTGGTGCTCATTTCCAGTCCTTCACCAAGGCCACTGTTTCCTTGGATACTGTGAATCCCAAGCACTCTAGTTATGTGCCTTCACATCATTCCTGACTTTAAGTGACCGGGTTTTCGGAAGCTGAGAGTTTCTGACTGGAGAAAACTGCATGCCTTGACAAAGGAGAAGTGGGAGGAAAGCCAAAGCAAAACTTGCTTGACCATTGGTGACTGCCCAAGCAAGGGGAAGGAAGAAACTGCTGTACTTTGTCTTCATCTGGAGGACTTGAAGGAAAAGCATCTTATTATTTCTTTTTCTCTTTCTTCCCTTCCTCCTCCTCCTACTCCATCCATGTTCACGGCACTGCAAAAAATAAAGTAGAACAGCCCTGCCAAAGATATATAAAAAAGAATACGGTACTTTGCCTCTTGAAATGCTATCTTGGGTTTGGCTTTTGTGAGCAATGTTTTTCTCAGACACAGTCTTCTCATTCAACTGTCATGACTCAATACTATGGGATCCTGGGAGTCTGTAGTGGGCTCACTCTTGGGCAAAGAAGGGTAAAGACCGTGTAGAGCAGTGGTTCTCAGCCTATGGGTCCCCAGGTGTTTTACTTACTTAGGCAATCCCTCGTTGTCAGAGTAGGATTGCCTTCCAGGCTGAGTTTGGTTTGGGGGGCCTGAGTCTGAGTGAAAGAGGGTCTACCCTAGCAAACCTTTTGTATCATTACCCCAATACCCCATGCATATGGGATATATTGAGCATGGTGATCAGATCATGATATGAATAAACATAACAGTTTAAATAATGTACCAGTAAGGCCTTCTCGTGGACCACCATGAGAATTTTGGGGGGGGGGGCCTGAAGCCCCTATAGCCCCCCCCCCCACATGCCTGCTCATTGCCCGAGTAGGATTGTCTTCCAAGATAGATGTAATGACAGTGGGTCCATAGGTGACTGTTGAGCCCTATTCTTGACCTGCATGTTCTCCTACTGTGAGGACATTGGTTTCCTTTTTTTAAAAAAAATAATATTTTTATTGTGCATTTTTCTGTGTATTTACATCGAAAGAGTGTAAATACAAAGATTTTTAAGAGAGAAAGTGTAGAAGGAAGTGTAAGAGGGGAAAACCGTAGTGGGGGGGCGGCATGTTAAAAGGGAGAGAGAAAAAAAGAGGGGGTGTTCCAGGTGGAAAGCTGTCCCTGTCAGGGTTGGCTTGATGCGCCTTCCTCTTGGCACGTTTCTCTCTTTTGCCCTCCATTCGTGCCTCTTCAAATTCTACAGCACTGCTGGTCACAGCTGACCTCCAGCTGGAGCGCTCAAGGGCCAGGGCTTCCCAGTTCTCAGTGTCCATGCCACAGTTTTTAAGCTTGGCTTTGAGCCCATCTTTAAATCTCTTTTCCTGCCCACCAACCGGGCATCCGGACAACATAGCGGAGGACCATCGCTTCAATCCTGGTGGTCTTTGCTTCTTCCAGCAGGCTGTCATTTGTCTGCTTGTCTTCCCAAGAGATTTGCAGGATTTTTCAGAGGCAACGCTGCATGTGACGTCTGTAGATGTTTCGCAGGCGTATAGCAGGGTTGGGAGGACTACGGCTTTATAAAATAGCACCTTGGTATCCCTATGGATGTCCCGGTCATTCAGAAAAATGCTGCACTCGCAGAGCTCAGGCGGTGTTGAATTTCAGTGTCAATGTTGACTTTTGTGGAGAGGTGGCTGTATTTCTGGCATTGCAGAGGGATTGGCCGGTGACTGCTGGAAGAGCACTTTGGTTTTCTCGATGTTTAATTAGCTTCTCGATGTTTAATTAGCTTCTCGTATGCTTCTGCAAAGGTGTTTAAAGTGGCTTGTAGGTCTTCTTCTGAATGGGCACAGATGACATTGTCATCAGCATACTGGTGTTCTATAACAGATGTTGTTGTGACCTTGGTTTTGGCCTTTGGCAGAAACCCAGACAAGTGATAAGTCTGAGCTGCCCTTTTTCTGCGAATCCCTGCTGTGGCAAGCATACAGACAGGGCAGCTCAACCCATTATGCAAAGTAAACATTTGCAGGATAGTTGATTTTTCCCAGGGGCACGCTTGAGGCACTCTTGGGGGAAAATAGACCTTGACAGGGCCTTCTCTGTGTCTCTAGTCGGTTTATCAGTGGGTCAGATCTTGGAATCCTTCTCTGTGGTGGTCCCCCGACTCTGGAACTCTCTCCCCAAGGACATCAGACAAGCCCCAACATTGGCAGTCTTTAGGAAGAGCTTGAAGACGTGGTTGTTCCAGTGTGCCTTCCAAGAATAGGAAACTCCCAGCATCATGTCCCAAACTCACTTTACTAGAGATTTAAGATTGCCTCCACATCGCACCTACCCTAAAATCCTTACATTTCACCAGTCATGCCCAGCACTTTTAATTTTATTCATTACATTTGGCCCGGCCCCTAGTTTTAAATGTGTCATGATGTATTGTTTTAATGTTTTACTGTTATTGCTTTAATGTTTATTGGTTTGCTTTATGAGTTTTATTGTTGTATTTGTTATGCTGTTGTTTTATTGAGGGCCTTGGCCTTTGTAAGCCACACCGAGTCCTTCAGGAGATGTTAGCGGGGTACAAATAAAGTTAATAATAATAATAATAATAATAATAATAATAATAATAATAAATAATAATAATGCGCACTTGGGGGAAAATAGACCTTGACATATGCGAGTTGTAGTTACTGGGATGTATAGTTCACCTACAATCAAAGAGCATTCTGAACTCCACCAATGATGGAATTGAACCAAATATGGCACACAGAACTCCCACGATGAACAGAAAATATATATCAGTGATTGGCTGGGGCGCCAAAATACTGTTTGCTTACAGTTGAAAATTACCTAGGGCCGCCTCTGCATACAGATCAGCCCCAATTAAAGTAATATGGCAGCAAGGTGAGAAGTTGATTTCAGCCAAGGAAGATTTTATTATCTGCAGATAAGATCCTAGCTTGTGATACGTTCACAAAGAAGCTAGAATAACAGATATGGATACAGTCTCCTTATATACACAATAATAAAAATTTTCCTGGGTAGAGCTAAGTGCCCTCAATAATTTTTATTATTTTTTCCTGTTGAATAAAGGGAAACCCATTCACTACCACTCAATGCCTTTTGTCTCTTTACAAGCCAACTGCTCAGCAAAGCCCCCTTTCTGTGATTGATCAGAATTGGGAGACTCATCCAATGGGCTTCACTACAGCTAATGTTGCTGCAGTGGGAAAATTGAAATTGTGTGCAGGATGGTCATGGCAGAGCCTAACCAGGGGGCCAACCCAGGGCATTAGCTCTAATCATGGCAACTCAAAGCAGAACATATTGGCACAATCATGTAAATAGCAGAGGAGAAGGGCATAGAAGAAGACAATCAGGTTCCCTTCCGAGGTAAGAGGTTCCGCACACAAAGGCGCATTATGAAGTGTAGCAACTTCCCCTGAGGCAGGCAGGAGAAAGGCAATGGACCATTTTGTCTTTTCTGCTGGGCTATTGTATTACATATGTCCAGATAATGTCCATAGTATGGGTGAGGCCAGGAATTGATTGTGAAATCCCCAGCTTGGAGTGTCTTCTCGCAGGCTGTATGATCATATGGGATGCAAAGACTTCCTTTTGTGGTCAGGAATACAGTTTTCCATCCAGGGAAAGGAACAGGGAATCTCAGAAGCACAAAATATATTCGTAACATAACATAGGAAAGGCAGGAAATTTTAGGGCATTTTTCATGCACACGAGAGACACAGTTGTGGAGAGGAAATAAAACAGTCAGAATGTCATTTCCATGCCCATATTTGTACTTGTTGGGTTGCCAACTTTTATACCAGCCTTAGCTCCTCTGCCTTCAATGTTTTATGATTTTGCCATTGTTATCCATCTTGGATTTGATGTTGAACCCAACTGGAGCTTTCCCCAGCTGATATCTGCAGGTAACATTGTTAAAAGCATAGCAATGTAGCAACTTCCCCTGATCAGTTGGCAACCCTGATTGCAGTCAAAATAGAAACTCAACTAATATTGCATTCCTGAGACTGAAAGTTTTCATGATTTTGCAACTGTGACCCACTTTGGACTTCGTTCGGAGCCCAATGTGAACTTTTCTAGCTAATTACTGTTAAAACCATAGCAGCATAGAGGATGGACTACAACTCCCAGCAGGCTCAAAGAAGGAAGGCAAAGGGGATGCAAGGTCACCCCCCCTCCCAACTATGGCTGTATGTGTACTGCCGAATTTATAGTGGTTTGGTACCACAACAAATGCCACAATTCAATGCTATGGAATCCTGGTAGTTTTTTGGGGTGAAATATAACCCACCTCTGATGCCCCAACAAACTACAAATCCCAGTATCCTTTAGGGTGGAATACATATCCCTCTCTATTTGGGGTTTGTTAACTTCCTGTCTATCTCTCTTTCTACTTTCCTATTTGTCAGTCTGTTTGGCTATCTATTTTCCTAAAGATCTATCCCTAGCTGTCCATTTATCTATCTTCCTACCTTCCTATCTGATGAATAAAACTATATTTGCATAATCTGGCAGTCGTTACAACACCAGAAGATAGCCTTTAATATGCAGAGTAGCAAGCTTGCGGAAACCAGAGCTAAAATAGAGAGATGCCAGCGGCAGTAAAAGGGTACCAGGCCACCCCCCTTCTTTCTCCCTTTTAGGAAATACGCATGCAAATAACCATTCAGAGACAGAGTTAAAATCAAAAGTATTTACTTACTTAAGAAAACTTGCATGATGTAAATTCATACAGGTAAAACAAATCTTTTCGGTTACATTGACAGCGATGAGTAGTAGGCCTTGAATGGATGGCAACAGGCCTCTCTTCCCAAAGCGGTTACATCCCAAAAGTAGAGCAAAAACAAAATAGATGAACTAGGCAAATGGGCGAAAAGGAGGAAAAGCAAAACAGAGAGGACAAAGGATGCATCCCCCTTTTATACCCTTTTATCCATGTGATTAGACATACGTGACCAAGACACCTTGAGAAATGGTGGACAACTCATTAGCTTACATGCATATTTAAATCAGGGGCAATAAACTTTGGAATTTCAGTAGATCACATTACAGCATGGCACAAACACAGGAATGTGTGTGAGATTGCATTTACCCAACAGCCCTCCTCAATCGTACACACATTTCCTAAATTAGTCCCATTTTGACACGAAGGTCTTGAAAGCCATCTCTTGGTAGTGGTTTGGTCAAGATGTCCGCCACCATCTCTTTTGTTGGACAATATGTCAATTCAATCATTCCATCTTGTGCAAGTTTGCGCACACTATGATATCTAATCCCAATGTGTTTGGTACGCATCATCATCTTTTCAGATTTAGCAAACTTGATGCAACTTTGATTGTCTTCAAATACTTGAATTGGCTTCTGCTCATCAATTCCAAAGTCAATTAGAAGTTGATGAAGCCATAGGAGTTCATCTGATGCCAAGGAAACAGCTATGTATTCTGCCTCTGTCGTAGATTTGGCTACTAGCTCTTGCTTCCGGCTGGCCCAAGCGATAGGACCGTTTCCATACAAAAACAGGTATCCGCTGACCGACGTGCAGTCCGAAGAATCTCCTGCCCAATCCGAGTCCGAAAAACAAATCAACTTTGGTTTATCAACAGCTGGTAACTTTAATTGTAAGTCCATTGTGCCCTTCAGGTATCTTATAAGTCTCTTAACAGCAATCCAGTCTTTCTGAGTAGGTGCGCTGACTTTTCTACTCAGAATTCCAACAGCTGACGATATATCTGGTCTTGTATTAGTAGCTAGATATAAAAGTTTTCCTATTGCTGTTCTATATTTGTCATTGTTTGGCAAAACTTCACTTTCTTCATTGTTTCTTAAGAAGTCTGTGACCATTGGTGTCGCAACTGGATTTGCATCCTGAAGTCCAGTAACTTCCAACAAGTTAATAATCTTTTGCTTCTGGTTCAAGATAAATGATCCATCGTCTTCTCTCTTGATTTGTATTCCAAGATAATATGAAACATCTCCAAGTTCTTTAATTTCAACTTGTTCACTCAAATGACGTACAACTTCCGTGTAGTCTTCAGTTGACTGTGATGCGATGATCAAGTCATCAACATATGTCAGAATAAAGCAGCAATGACCATTTTTGACTCTAGTGTACAGGCACTGATCTGCTTCTCCTTGTTTGAAACCTAATTGCTTCAGCATTTCATCCAATTTCTGGTTCCACGCCTTCGCCGCCTGGCGAAGCCCGTAAAGACCCTTCCTAAGCCGACAAACAAGGTTAGGTCTCTTCTTGTCTTCAAAACCCGGTGGTTGTTTCATGTACAGATCTTGAGAAATCTCACCATGTAAAAATGCAGTCTTGACATCTAAGTGTCGCACTGTCATCTTCTTTGAGGCTGCTATACTTAGAAGTAGTCTTATGGTGCTGTGTTTCACAACAGGTGCAAAAGTCTCATCGAAATCAACTCCATATTTCTGAGAAAATCCTTGAGCAACTAGTCTTGCCTTATAGCGTTCAACTCTTCCTTCAGAGTCTTGCTTCAATTTGAACACCCACTTACATCCAATTGCTTTCTTTCCTGGTGGAAGTTCAGTAAGAGTCCAAGTTTCATTTTTGTATAGAGCATCGATTTCTTCCTTTGCAGCTTTCCTCCACTGTTCAGCTTCTGTGGTAGGTAGCATATCAATTTCTTCTATAGTAGATGGTTCACTGGGTAACTCTGACTTTGCCATGTAGGACAGACGTAATGGCGGCACACCTCTGTTGGGACGCAATGAATATCTGGGAGCTTGCTCTGGAAGATGGTCCACTTCCGCAGATCCTTCTAATCCAGAACTTGCCTCACCATCATCATCTTCTGGCCCTCCTGTTTGGGTACTGCCTGCAGCGTCTGCATTGTATTCTTCATATCTCTGGATGAAGTCAGGTTCCATTTCCAGTGTGTCATCTGAAGAAATTGTTGGTACATTGTTCATGGACTCCACAAGTTGTAAAGTAGTATTTTCTTCTTCTTCTGACAAATCTAGCACAGTCCCTTTTAGATTGACTTTATTTTGCTCATCAAAATGTACTACATGTCGAACGGACACTTCACCTGTCTCAAGGTTCATCACTCTGTAACCCTTGTTTGCTGGTGCATATCCGACCAAGATAGTCTGTTCGGACCTGCAATCCAATTTGTTCCTCTTCTGCTTTGGAACATAGGCATAGGCAATGCTGCCAAACTTTCTGATGTGTTTCACACTTGGTGCACTTCCATTCCACATTTCAAAAGGAGTCTTCGTTGTGCCCTTTGTAGGCAAACGATTCTGTAGGTAAGTAGCAGTCAATATGGCTTCTCCCCACAAGCGGGCTGGCAGTTGTGCCTCAGCTAACATGCACCTTGTCATATCAATGAGTGATCTAATCTTTCTCTCAGCTACTCCATTCTGTTGAGGAGTGTAAGGAACACTTTTGATGTGTTGAATCCCATTTTCTTGTAGAAAACTCTGTGTGCGGTGTGAAGTGTATTCACTACCACAATCAGTTTGAATAGCCTTTGGTGTGCATTCAAACTTGGTCTTTACCATAGCAACATATCTTTGCAACATATCTTGTGCCTCTGACTTGTTTTTCAAAATGTAAAGAACACAAAATTTCGAAAAATCATCTAAGAATAAAACAAAATAATGATTTCCACCTGTTGAAGGTACATTAAAAGGACCACAAATGTCACTGTGTATAAGATCTAGAACTTTAGTAGATCTCCCTTCAGTATTGATTGGGAAAGAAGGGCTTATTGCTTTCTGCTGAATGCAAGTCACACACTTGTCAAAAGCTGTGTTACTGATCTCTAAATTCTTAGCCAAATTATTCTTCTGCATCTGAAGAATTGCATTTGCATCTCTATGACCAAAACGTTTATGCCACAGTTCAAGAGTCTTTCCATCAGCTTGTGTATTGACCATGTTGGCTTGTTCAGATGAGACACATAGTTCATAAATTCCATTCCTTTCAATGGCTTTAGCACACAAAACATTGTCCTTTGAAATAGTACACTGTCCATCTTCAAAATGAATTGCAAAACCTTTTTTATCCATGGCACTAACACTTAGCAGATTGGCATGCAGAGATGGTACAAGGTAAGCATTTAAAATCTTAGTTTCATCAACCCCATCAGGCAAATCACATTTAATCAAGCAATCTCCAGAACCCAGAATTTCAATAGATCGACCATCAGCAGTTTTTAATTCACCTTTGACATTTTCATTTAATTCAACAATATTCTCAGACTCATATGTGCTATGTTGTGAACAACCTGAATCAACAATCCATGTATTAACTTTATTTTCATTTCCATTTATTGTTAAAGCATTTTCTATTGCTAAAAATCCTTTGTGATTTGGCTTGTTATTCCCTGAAGATCTGTTTGGGAAAAACTTTTTCTCTTGACTTTCCTGCCTTTTGCTACTGGATGGCGCACTATCTTTCTTGGGAAAACGACAAAACTTTTGAACATGCCCAAATCTTCCACAGTTAAAACAGGTAGGCCCCTGTGGGCCGTGCTTAGAAGCTCCACCCCTGTGGGTCTGGCCTCCATGCACAAAGTAACCTGACCCATTGTCTTTAAGACTTGTGGTCTGTGAACACCTCCCGTTGTCTGCACAAAACTCTCTCAGTCTCGCGACAGCCACTTCAAAAAGAATTCCCTGCGTTGACTGAATGACTGCTGAGTAAGGATCAAATTCCTTTCCTAGTGTTGCAAGTAGGAAAGTGACTCGGAGCACATTATTGAGTTCTAATCCAATGAGTCTAAGCTTATCTACCATTTCTGAAAAATTCTCCATATGTTTCTCACAATCCCTTTTATCATTCAATATAGTTCTAAGAAGTGTCTTTAAACTAGCAACAGCAGATTGAGTTGATAAATGTCCATATTGGTTTCTCAGAGCATCCAAAATTTCCTTAGCAGTTTCACATTCCCGTATATAAATCATCTGCTTATTTTTAAGAGTGCTGGCTATCAAAAATTTTGCTTTAGCGTCCTTCCTTTTCCAATTTCTAGCCTCATCAGTGTCCCCAGGTGGACACTCACTATCTATGCAGATTTTCAAATCTTCAGAATCTAACATTAACATTATTTTATCCAGCCAAAAGGAAAAACTCGAATAAGTCAGTGATTCTTTGAAAGCAAAAATTCCCTCTCTTTGTTCCATCTTTCAAAAGCAAACCCAAAATAACTTCAACCAAAAATGAGGGTCTCAAAAGAAATAATCAAAAGTTCAAAATTCAAAGTTCAAAACTCAAAATCTCAAAAGGTTTGGCTAAAATGGAAAAGAGCCCAAAAAGCAACAAAACCTCTGTATTCTGAAATTGCATGCACAGGGAGAAAGGGGAAAAGGAAAAATAGTGGCACTTTAAAAATCTCAAGCCGCAAAAAGACAAAAGAAAGACTGTGGGTCAAAAACAAACCCCCCTTTTTGAGTGAGCTCTCTCTCTCTTGCTCGGGAGTTACCCTTAAGACGCAAGGGAGAAAAGGAGACTTCACCAAACCAAAAAGGAAATCAAAACAAAAGAAGGCATTAACTCTAAAATGTGCTCTTTAAAGGTTCCACAGCGGCGTACCTGGAGTCCATAACCTGATGAATAAAACTATATTTGCATAATCTGGCAGTCGTTACAACACCAGAAGATAGCCTTTAATATGCAGAGTAGCAAGCTTGCGGAAACCAGAGCTAAAATAGAGAGATGCCAGCGGCAGTAAAGGTACCAGGCCACCCCCCTTCTTTCTCCCTTTTAGGAAATACGCATGCAAATAACCATTCAGAGACAGAGTTAAAATCAAAAGTATTTACTTACTTAGAAAAACTTGCATGATGTAAATTCATACAGGTAAAACAAATCTTTTCGGTTACATTCACAGCAATGAGTAGTAGGCCTTGAATGGATGGCAACAGGCCTCTCTTCCCAAAGCGGTTACATCCCAAAAGTAGAGCAAAAACAAAATAGATGAACTAGGCAAATGGGCGAAAAGGAGGAAAAGCAAAACAACAGAGAGGACAAAGGATGCATCCCCCTTTTATACCCTTTTATCCATGTGATTAGACATACGTGACCAAGACACCTTGAGAAATGGTGGACAACTCATTAGCTTACATGCATATTTAAATCAGGGGCAATAAACTTTGGAATTTCAGTAGATCACATTACAGCATGGCACAAACACAGGAATGTGTGTGAGATTGCATTTACCCAACACCTCTATTCTGCCTTTATATGATTCACACAGAGAGAGATATAGTATCATAGATTTGAAAGGCAGCCCTAAAGAAGGGCAATTATATGCTGCATGCTCAGAGCTAGGCAAACCAGACAATCTACCTGCGTGACCGCATCAGAATTGCAGGAAGCCTGATTTAGAGAGTTCTTGTGGGTTTTCGGGCTATAGGCCATGTCTAGAGGCCATTCTCCTGACGTTCACCTACGCTCATCACATGGCAAGCATCCTCAGAGTATGAGCCGCTGTTGGCAATTAGGCCCGCACAATCTTTCGTATATATCGTGCGAATGGCTACGCGCGGTGACAGGGCCAGGACCTAACACCTCCCAGCAAGAGATTTTCCCAGGCTCAGGCAGGCCTTCAAATGCTAATGAAGGTGATCAGTTGAAACATTCACACCTAGCTGCAGCAGGGAAGAGCTCCTTGCCCCACCCCAGCCATTCCACAGATATATAAACTCATTGTCCTAATTCCAACAGACCTCACTACCTCTGAGGATGCTTGCCATAGATGCAGGCGAAACGTCAGGAGAAATGCCTCTAGAACATGGCCCTATAGCCCGAAAAAACCCACAAGAACCTAGTGATACCAGCCATGAAAGCCTTCGACAATACAAGTTAATTATTCATGGTATTTATAAAGAACTTTCAAAGATGTGGGGGGGGGGGGGGGGGTGGGGCCTCAGCCCCCCCCCCCCCGAAATTCTCATGGTGGTTCGCGAAAAGGCCTTACTGGTCCATTAGTTAAACTGTTATGCTTATTCATATCATGATCTGATCACCATACTCAATATATCCCATATGCATGGGGGTATTGGGGTAATGATACAAAAGGTTTGCTAGGCTAGACCCTCTTTCACTCAGAAAGGCTGTGAGAGAGGGCGGGGTTATGAGCGGCAGGACCGCGCATGTCAGCTGTGGTAAGCCTCATATGGGATGTCAGATGTGTTAACGCTCTCACTTCAGCCCAGACGGAGTTGGAGGTGCTGAAGCTTAGCAACAGGTAAGATTTACCGGTAAGATGGCTTTGAGGATCGATTCTCTTCAGAGGCCAACCTGGAAGGAGGAGGCAAACTGGTCAGCTCTCTCTCTCCTTAAGACTCCCCTTCCCTCGATCTGTTTCTTTGTCAGTGTTGATGCGGAGATTGTCTGGTCTGCAATAGGAAAAGGGGGAAGGGGGGTTGCAGAACTTTATACAGTGTCGTTTCAAAGGAGGGAAATCACAAAAACAACTATGTTCAGGCAGGCCCGTAGCCAGGATTTCGATGGGGGGGGGGGGGCTGAGTTCTGTTTAGCGAGGGGAGCGGGCTAGCAGTCCGCACCGTGAAAGAGGCGTCTAAGCCATCAAACCTTTTGTCATCACTATACCCATACGCCCAGTGAACTAATGCGCGATATAACTGAGAATCTGGTGATCATATCATGATATGAATTAAAAACATAACAGTCATAAATAATGCACCAGGATAAGGTACCTTCTTTGTATGCCAGAACCACATCAGAATTTACGGGGGAGGGGCTCCGCTTTTGTAAAGGTCACGCTACACCCTATTTTTTGAGCACCGATACCTCACTTAGCCTAGAAGCCCCCCCAAGCCCGCCCCCCCACTCCGTGCAGTCGCCATAGGGCTGAGAACGGCGGTCAACAAATGCAGTAAATAAAATAAATAAATAAATACATGCCTGTGTTCAGCCTTCACCAGGCATCTGAAAACATTTTAATGCGTTTTTTAGGGGCAGCCGCGCAGAGATCTGGTCTTAAACAAATTTGTGGAATAGGTAAAGGTTTTCAGCTGACATTAAGTCCAGTCGTGCCCCACTCTGGGGGTTGGTGCTCATCTCCATTTCTAAGCCAAAGAGCCGGGTTGTCCATGTCATGTGGCTGGCATGACTACATGGAGTATCGTATACCTACATAAAAATTCCAACCATCACCCAAGTCAAAAAAGAAGCAAAAAGCCCTGACAGACCGTGCAAAAAGAATCTGTGAACCCCACCTCCTCCAAGACGAACTGAATCACCTCAACTGGGCTCTACAGGCCAATGGAGACCTCCACCAAAGAGCAGACGTTGTCCAAAGACATATCCAAGGTCATGTGGCCAGCATGACTGCATGGAGCGCCATTACCTTCCTGCCGAGCAGGAAGGTATTGCAAGTTCGGCAGCTCAGCGCATTAACCCAGGGGGAGGGAGGCTCCAATTTGTGGAAAACCCTTTAGCCCAGTCCTTGATCTTTCTATTACTTTTTTTGCAATATGGTTTCATTTCCAATTAATCTCCACTTGAAAGTTACTCTGTTACTCTTCAGTTTCAGAACTGTCATGATGGGAAAATATGTTTGTTTGTTTTTTAAAATGTAACACGTTTTTTGACAACCGATACATATCTATCCTCGAGGGTGATTTATATCTTTCTGATTGAAATGCAAATTCTTTTTCTTTTCCATCACTTTGCTCTCCATCCACGATGGAGTCTCAAATCACCTGTCGAATTGGGGAAAAAATGGGTTGCTGGGAGTTTTCCGGGCTGGATGGCCATGTTCCTCGCGCAGGCATCCTCAGAGTCTGTGAAGTCTGTTGGGAACTAGCCAAGTGGTGTTATTTATCTGTGGAATGTCCAGGGTGGGGGAAAGAATTCTTGTCTGTTTGATGCAAATGTGAATGTTGCAATTGGCCAGCTTGATTAGCATTGAATAGCGTTGCAGCTTCAAGGTCTGGCTGCTTCCTGCCTAGGGGGGAATCCTTTGTTGAGAGGTGTTAGCTGGCCCTGATTGTTTCTTGTCTTGAATTCCCCTGCTTTTTGAGTGTTGCTTTTTATTTACTGTCCTGATTTTAGAGTTGTTTTCCTCTGGGTGAATCTTTGTCTACAGTTACACTCTCCTGGCTTGTTCTTGGTCCTGTAGCTCTTCTGATGTCTGTGGTGGAGTCTCCATTGGCCTGTAGAGCCCAGTTTAGGGGTTTCAGTTCACCTTGGAGGAGGTAGGGTTTGCAGATTCTTTTGACCTGGGTGATGGTTGGAGTTTTTATGTAGGTACCTATCTATGTGTGTAGGTTTTCTCTAAACTAAGTGGACCAATAGTTTAGGGCCGGTATGGGCAAACTCAGGCCTGGGGGCTGGATGTGGCCCCTTGGGCTATTCTCTTAGGCCCTCCTCTCTCTCACCATCCTATCCCTCTTTCCTTCCTTCCTCCTTCCTTTCTTTCCTTCCATCCTTCTCTTTCTCCCCTCCTCCCTTTTCTTTTTCCTTCCTCCTTCTATATCATCCTTCCTTCACCTTTGTCTTTCCTTCCTCTCTCTTTCATTCCTCCTTTTCTCACTCCCTTCCCTTCCTGCATGGCAGGGGGTTGGACTGAATGGCTCTTGGGGGTCTCTTCCAGCTCTAGGATTCTATATCTGTATTACCGTATTCATGTGTTTTATGTATTTTACTGTGTTGTTGCTTGTGTTTTGGTTTTTATTTCATTGTAATACTTGCTGGGCTTAGCCTCATGTAAGCCGCCCGAGTCCGTCCCCGCTGGAGAGATGGTGGCGGGGTATAAATAATAATAATAATAATAATAATAATAATAATAATAATGTTTTGCCTGCATCTATGGCAGGCATCCTCAGAGGTTATGAGGTCTGTGGGCCTGCCATAGATGCAGGTGAAAAGTCAGGAGAGAATGCTTCTAGAACACAAATCAAGACTGATGGAGCTAGTTCTTCTCACAGGAGTGTCTTAGAATACATTTAGAAGATATTAACTTATTTTTTATCTATAGTTTTATTACTATTTTGATTGTTTTTTGTCAGATTTGTTTTAAAATGTTTTTAGTCATTGTTAATCACCAGAGGGGCTCTGGTGGATTGAGAGGAGTTAGATCAGGCATGGGCAAATTTCAACCCTTGAGGTGTTTTGGACTTCCAACACCTAAAAATCCCAGCCATCTTACTTGCCGTTAGGAATTGTACATTATATAAATATGTATTATCAAACTTTCATGGCCCGGAATCACTGGGTTGTTGTAGGTTTTTCGTGGTATGGCCATGTTCTGAAGCATTCTCTCCTGACTTTCACCTGCATCTATGGCAGGCATCCTCCACAGACCTCACAACCTCTGAGGATAGCCTGCCATAGATGCAAAACATCAGGAGAGAATGCTTCTAGAACATGCCATACAGCCCGAAAAACCTACAACAACCCAGATCTATTTCTCGTTCCAATCTCTCACGAGCATTGCGTTTTCTTCTCATAAATACAATATACTGTTTAGTAGGTAAAACGTTAAGTCTAGCCATTCCTTCCCGCCAGCCAGCGGGAGCTCACCCCATCCACCGACCTTCTGGTCTTGTTGATCGGAAGCACTGTGGTTTAACCGGTTGCGCCACGCCACTATATGAGATTAGCCTCGGACAGGGTGATAACACATCCGGGCTCTCCTGAGTAGCGTCCTTGCAGACAACCGATTCTCTCACAACAGAAGTGGCGTGCAATAGATTCTCAATTCACTTCTGACACGAGTAGGTTTAATTAAAAAATAGCTTTGTTTTCCATAGGGTTATTTCCTCCTTGACAACTTTCTTCTCCCGTTTGTAGTATAATTGTCTTGAATATATTTTTTTCTTACTACTTCTACGGTCTCCTGAAGGCTTAATAGAACCCCCCCACAGTTGCCCAGTCCTACAGTACACAGATATAATAAGAATAAGAATAAGAATAAGAATAATCTTTATTTATACCCCCGCTACCATCTTCCAAGGGACTCGGTGCGGCTTACATGAGGCCAAGCTCAACAATACATCAGCAATAAAAACAATAACAACAGTAATACAAACAATAAATAAAACAATGTATTGTCGAAAGACTCAGTTCTCACCTCTGAGGATGCTTGCCATAGATGCAGGCGAAACGTCAGGAGAAATGCCTCTAGAACATGGCCCTATAGCCCGAAAAAACCCACAAGAACGTAGTGATTCCAGCCATGAAAGCCTTCGACAATAAGCAATAAACATTAACAGTAGCACAACTGTTTAAAAACCTATGGCTGGGCCAAATGTAATAATTAAAATTTAAAAATAATGCTGAGTGTGAACAGGTGAAATATGACTAGGATAGTGTTTTCTGTTTAATTTCCAAGTTTATAACTCAGCATTCTATATAATCTGTTCTATTGACTCTCTTGGAATTACCCTCTACATTGGAAATCGTTCTGTATTCATTTGAGCCACTCATAACTCTTGTTTTCTGGGTTGTTGTAGGGTTTTCGGGCTATATGGCCATGTTCTAGAAGCATTCTCTCCTGACGGTTCGCCTTGCTCTGTGGCAGGCATCCCCAGAGGAAAACTCTTGTTTCCTTTTGGGCAAAAATAGACCAAATGTGTTAATAAGTATCTCACTGATGACAGAAGAATACAGTAATCACACTAAAGCGGGGCGGGGGATCCACTTTAAATCCGGTTTCTGCCTCTTGGAGAATTCTGTGGTTTGTAGTATAGGGAGGAGCCTTTAACGGCTTCATTAAACTACAAACCCCAGCATTCTACAGGTGGCAGAAACCGGATTTAAAGTGGATTCATTCTCTCGTATGATGAAGTAGTAAGTGAGCAAAAGCTGAACAATCTATGAATAGGACAGAAACGTTTAAGTTTAATTGAATTGATGGATTTTAATGTTTTGGAACAGTGCTTCTCAACTTGTGGGTCCCCGGGTGTTTTGTCCTACAATTCCCAGAAATCCCAGCCAGTTTACTAGCTGTTAGGATAGCATCTGGGGACCCACTGGTTTAGAAACTAAATCCATCCGCATTTTGAACAGAACAACAGATCATAAGGGTCTTAACACATCTTGCACTTACGAGAGGAGAGAAAATGAAATACGGAAGAGTGCAATGACAACTGGAAGGGTTTTGGTGGATTTGACATTGAACCTTTTGCCGCTCCCTTGCACTTGTGGGGCTTCTCCTCGGTGTGGATTCTCTGGTGTCTATTCAAGCTGGAGCTGACTCCAAAGCTTTTCCAAATAATGCACAGATAACTATGAGTATACAAAGAAACAAAGTATATAAATGGGGTTTATATCCCTGTGGAAAGTCCAGGGTGGGAGAAAGAACTCTTGTCTGTTTGAGGCCAGTGTGAATGTTTCAATTTAGACCCAACGTGATTAGCATGTAAATGGCCTGGCAGTTTCAGGTGTGGCTTCTTGCTGCCTGGGGGAATCCTGAGTGATTAGCTGTCCCTGATTGTTTCTTGTCCAGAGTTTGTGAGTGTTGTTCTTTATTTAATGTTATGATTTTAGAGGCTTTGAATACTGGTAGTCAGATTTTGTATTTGTATTAGCCTCCCCGCATCCGAGGGTCAGGAAGGGAGCGGAAGGGCACAGAGGGAAAACGCAAGCAGGCGCCTCTTCCTTCTGCAGTCTCCCCTGGATCTGGCTGGACTCGGACCCAAGGTGGATTTGGAAAGCACAATGAAGAAGATGGGCTTGGCACAGGAGGAAGGATTTGGAGCCCCGTGTTTGAAACGTATGCATAAGTGTGAAGGATTTGAGCTGCATTATTGGAGAAAAAATTGCCGAAACTGCAAGAGCGGCCAAGAAGAGTGAGGATGACCTTAAACCACCAGTAGTGAGGATGACCGTAAAGTGGGGAAAGCTCTTTGAGGATACCAAATACGCAACCCTCATTGCAAAACTGAAACCGGATGGGATCCCTAGGTACAAGCGCAATGGGATGATACTGACTAATCCTGCGGAGGTCAAGAAAAATGTGTCCGTCAACACTGTCACTTATGAATGGGCCTCTCCAGTCAGAGGCGGCCCTAAGTAATTTTCAACGGTAAGCAAAGAATATTTTGGCGCCCCCCCCCCAAACCAATCACTGAGATATATATGTGTGTGTGTGTGTGTGTGTGTGTGTATGGACATGGACAAATTTTGACCCTCCAGGTATTTTGGACTTCCTACTGTCTGTTTGGAATTGTGGGAGTTGAAGTCCAAAACACATGGAGGGCCAAAGTTGGCCTATGCCATCCATATATATATATATATATACACACACCACATACACACACTAAAACTAGCCATCCCCTGCCACGCGTTGCTGTGCCCAGTCTGGTGATCTGGAAAATAAAGTAATGAGAAAGTGTTGGTTTCTAATATATGTAATGTCTTTATGCTTGTGGGTAAACAGTATTTCTTGTTGTTTTTTGTCAGTGTTGATGTGGAGATTGTCTGGTTTGCCTACTCTGGAACATGCAACATATCATTGTCCTTCTTTAGGGATCCCTTTCAAATCTATGATATTATATCTTCCATATGTGTGTGTGTGTGTGTGAATCATATAGATCTATCTCTATCTATGGCTGGATGGCTCTTTGTCAGGAGGGCTTTGATTATGTTTTCTTGCTCTGGTGAAGGGAGTTGGTCTGGATGGCCATGCAGTACATAAATACCCCTTTGAGGCAGAATTTCCTAGCTAACAATCATCTAAGTAAATGCAGCCGGACCACAAATAAGCAGCTCTGTTACATTATCTGACTAACAAGGTTATCCTCTGATCAGATTAAAGTGTTTTAAATTGTCCTTGTTGTGTGCCCTCAAGTCATTTCCGATTTATGGGTACCCTAAGGCACACATAACAAAGTGCAATTCATCAGGTATCAAAGGGCCCTTCCACATTGCCATGTAACCCAGAATAACAAGGCGGATAATCCACATTATCTTCTTTGAACTGGGTTATCTGAGTTCACACTGCCACATAATCCAGTTCAAAGCGGAGAAGCCGTATGGCAGCGTCGATGGGGCTGAAAACCCTTTCTGTTGTTCATTCTTTCAGTCGCCTCTGATGGCCGTCACCACCCCCAGCTCCCCCAAGGTCAATCCAGTCACCTCAAGGATGCCATCCATCCATGTTGCCCTTGGTCGGCCCCTCTTCCTTTTCCTTCCACTTTCCCCAGCATCATTGTCTTCTCTAGGCTTTTGCTGTCTCCTCATGATGTGGCCAAAGTACTTCATCTTGTCTCTAATAGTATCCTTCCCTCCAGTGAGCAGTCGGGCTTTATTTCCTGGAGGTGGACTGGTTGGATCTTCTCGCAGTCCAAGGCACTCTCAGCCCTTCCTCCAACACCACAGCTCAAAAGCATCTCTCTTCCTTCGCTCAGCCTTCCCTAAGGTCCAGCTCTCATCCGCTACAAATAACCCTTTCTACACTGCCTTATATCCCAGGATCTGAACTGACATTATTTGCTTTAAACTGGGTTAAACACTGCCAGATAATAATAATAATAATAATAATAATAATAATAATAATAATAATAAGCTTTATTTATTAATGTGGGATAAGAAAATAATCTGGGTTCAGATCCTGGGTTATAGGGCAGTGTCGATCCAAAACCTCTTCTACACAGCTGTATCCAGATTCTCTGCTTTGAACTGAATTATATGGCAGTGTAGACTCAGGGCCCTTCCACATAGCCCTATATCTCAGAATATGAATGCAGAAAAACCCACATTATCTGATTGTGGACTCAGATAACCCAGTTCAAATGGCACTACCTAAAAGAATCCACACCTTATGTGACTGTGGAGCAGAACAGACAACTCTGCATCTGTATGCTTGTCCACTATGCCCTGCCTCATGTATAGAGGAATAATTGTTGGAGGCTACGGACAATGCCATTGCTGTTGCCCGTTTTTGTTCTAAAGATATTTAGCCACCTGCACTCCTATTTTTATCGGTTTTATACTAATTTATTCAATGCTTTTGATACAAAATAAATAAAATAAATTATTATGATGATTATTATTATCTGAGCTGGGAGTTTTGTAATGTACCAACACTTTGTTATCAGACAGTACCATTCTCTCCTTATGCTGGTCTGTGACTACAAAATACATTATCTCCGTATGCTGGTCTGTGACTACAAAATACACACACAGGCTTGTACTAATTTTGGTCCTAAACTGTCCCAAATGCCCCATTGCCTCCTCGGGACCATTTTGGGAACAAAACATTTGATCCAGGAGGACTAAAGCTAAATTTAGTGCAAAGGCCCTACCAAAGAGAAAGCAGGAAAGAGAACTAAATTCCAACAGCATGACAGATCTTGAACTGAAGAAGAGGGCAGTACAGTTATGTTGCAAATGGCTTTCATGGCTGGAATCACTCAGTTCTTGTGGGTTTTTTCGGGCTATATGGCCATGTTCTAGAGGCATTTGTTGCAAATGTTTCCTTGTTCCTAAGACTTTGGACTCAACTTTCTGTCACTACTAACTAGATCAGACATGGGCAAACTTCGGTCCTCCAAGTGTTTTGCACTTCAACTTCCACAATTCATAACAGCCTGTAGGAATTGAAGTCCAAAATACTTGGGAGCCAAAGTTTGTCCATGTCTGGACTAGATATTCTATTGACTGGATGCTGAAATGACATTGACATTGAATTCTTTCCCATGTTGGCGTGTGGTGGCAAAGTGCTGACAAACACAAAAGAGGAGCCTTTTTTGACAGAAAATTGCTTTCTTTTTTGTTCTTGTCAGAAGAGCAGTCCCTTCTCTTCGGCAGACTGGGGTTCTACACTGTAGAATTAATACAGTTGAGACTGAACTGCCATGGCTCAGTGCTAAGGAATCCTGGAAGTGGTAGTTTGACAAGGTCTTTAGCTTTCTCTGCCAAAGAGTGCTGGTGCCCCTCCAAACTATCAAACTACGTTTGTAGGATTCCTTAGCACTGAGCCATGGCAGTTCAGTCTCAACTGTATTAATTCTAAGTGTAGAATTGTGTGCTAAGGAATCCTACAAACGTAGTTTGATAGCTTTTCACTCCCATGGCTCCATGCTATGGAATTGTGGGGGCTATAGTTTGGAGGGGCACCAGCACTCTTTGGCAGAGAAAGCTAAAGACCTTGTCAAACTACCACTTCCAGGATTCCTTAGCACTGAGCCATGGCAGTTCAGTCTCAACTGTATTAATTCTACAGTGTAGAACCCCAGTCTGCCGAAGAGAAGGGACTGCTCTTCTGACAAGAACAAAAAAGAAAGCAATTTTCTGTCAAAAAAGGCTCCTCTTTTGAGTTTGTCAGCACTTTTCCACCACACGCCAACATGGGAAAGAATGTTGGGAATGTAGGGAGAGAATTAGCAAAGGGGAAGAGGAAATTTGTCAAAATAGCTTTGTTGCAGACAGATTGACAATAGCAAAATCTAGAACTATCTTAAAGGATTTGAGAGAAAAGTTATTAAGACTATATGCAAATGGCCAAGCTATCTAATAGTATCCAGGGAGGAAATAATGAACAGTTTGAAAAAAAATGAGGCTGTCATGTGAATATTTGGAAAGAAAAACAAATGTTGACTTTAAAGCAAGGGGATTTTACTAAAGTAGCTATAAGGGTAGATTTTATTAGATGCTAGCTTGGGGACCCAGCGTTGCCCGGGTTATTTTTTTAATTCTACAAAATGCATAAGGTTGTGGCTGAACTACAAATCATATCATGCCAGGTTAACCACACAAAACTCCATCAGTATTTAAAGTTTGTTATGTTGGGCAAGTTTGCTCTAGATACATCATAGGTGGGGTTTAATGTGCTCCCTGGCTGTCGGGTAAACTACAAGTCCCACTCTGGTGAGTCAGTCCCCTCAAGCCCCTCCAGTAGGTTGAGTTAGTCATGGGGGTTTGGTCCAAGTCCATCATCAGTGGAGGTCACAATTTCTCTGGTTGTGGGCGAACTACAACTCCCAGAAAGGAACGTCAGTTCCTCCCAAAACCCTCCAGTAATCAAATATCGGTATATCAGGTATGATGTATTGCGAAAGCTTTCATGGCCGGAATCACTGGGTTGTTGTAGGTTTTTTCGGGCTATATGGCCATGTTCTAGAGGCATTCTCTCCTGTCGTTTCGCCTGCATCTATGGCAAGCAACCTCAGAGGTAGTGAGGTCTGTTGGAACTAGGAAAATGGGTTTATATATCTGTGGAATGACCAGGGTGGGACAAAGGACTCTTGTCTGCTGGAGCTAGGTGTGAATGTTTCAACTGACCACCTTGATTAGCATTTGATGGCCTGGCAGTGCCTGGGGCAATCTTTTGCTGAGAGGTGATTAGATTTCAACAGATATATTTCCTCTGTGTTGTTTTGTTGTAATTTTAGAGTTTTTTAATACTGGTAGCCAGATTTTGTTCATTTTCATGGTTTCCTCCTTTCTGTTGAAATTGTCCACATGCTTGTGTATTTCAATGGCTTCTCTGTGTAGTCTGACATGGTGGTTGTGAGAGTGGTCCAGCATTTCTGTGTTCTCAAATAATATGCTGTGTCCAGGTTGGTTCATCAGGTGCTTCTGCTATGGCTGACTTCTCTGGTTGAAGTAGTCTGCAGTGCCTTTCATGTTCCTTGATTCGTGTTTGGGCAATGCTGCGTTTGGTGGTCCCTATGTAGACTTGTCCACAGCTGCATGGTACACGGTAGACTCCTGCAGAAGTGAGAGGGTCCCTCTTGTCCTTTGCTGAATGTAGCATTTGTTGGATTTTCTTGGTGGGTCTGTAGATAGTTTGTATGTTGTGTTTCCTCATCAGCTTCCCTATGCGGTCAGTGGTTCCCTTGATGTATGGCAGGAACACTTTTCCTCTGGGTGGATCTTCATCTTTACTCTCGTGGCTTGTTCTTGGTCTTGCAGCTCTTCTGATGTCTGAGGTTGAGTATCCATTGGCCTGGAGAGCCCAGTTGAGGTGGTTCAGTTCATCTTGGAGGAGGTGGGGTTCGCAGATTCTTTTTGCACGGTCTGCCAAGGCTTTAATGGTGCTTCTTTTTTGACTTGGGTGATGGTTGGAGTTTTTATATGGATATCTATCTGTGTGTGTGGGTTTTCTGTAAACAATGTGAGCCAATTGTTGATCTGGTTTGCAGTAGAAAAGGCAGTCTTCCTTCATTTTCTTTTTCCATGGTGAACTGGATGTTTGGGTGGATGCTGTTAAGATGGTCCAGGAACCTGTTAGTTCTTCTTCTCCATGGCTCCAAATGGTGAAAGTGTCATCCACATATCTGAACCATATAGTGGGCTTTTTGGTTGCTGTTTCCAGGGCTTGTTTTTCAAAGTGTTCCATGTAGAAATTAGCTATGACCGGGCTGAGAGGGCTCCCCATAGCTATTCCATCTTTCTGTTCGTAGAATGCATTGTCCCACTGAAAGTAGCTGGTGGTGAGGCAATGGTGAAACAGACCTGTGATGTCTTCTGGGAACCTCTGGTTGATTAGTGCAATGGTGTCTGCTACTGGGACCATGGTAAATAGAGACACCACATCAAAGCTGATCAGTTTGTCGTTGGTATTTAGCTTGAGATTGCTGATTTTTTCTATGAAGTGGGCTAAGTCCTTGATGTAGTGTGTCGTGAGCCCAATATGGCTTTGTAACTGTGCAGCAAGAAAATTTGCTAAGTTGTATGTGGGGGATCCACTGGCACTCACAATGGGTCTGAGTGGGGTGGAGTCCTTGTGGATTTTTGGGAGTCAGGTATGTGTGACAAGTTTGATCCAGATCCATCGGTGTTTGGGTTCACAGTGCTCTCTGGATATAGATGAACTACAACTCTCCCAAATCAAAGTGAATTTTTACCCAAAGAACTCCAGTATTTTTTGCTGGTCATGAAGGCTCTGTGTGCCAAGTTTGGTCCAATTCCATCTTTGGTGGAGTTCAGAGTGCTTATTGATTGCTGGTGAACTATAAATCCCAGTACCTACAACTCCAAAATGTTCAGGCCAATTCTCCACAAAACCCACCAGTATCCAAATTTGGCAATCAGGTCTGTGTGCCAAGTTTGGTCCAGATGCATCATTGTTCGGGTTCATAGTGCACTCTGGATGTAGGTGAACGACAACTCCTATAAATCCCTCCAAAGACCTCCAGTATTTTTGTTGGTCATGGGGGTTCTGTGTGCTAAGTTAGTTCTAAGTCCATAATTGGTGGAGTTCAGAGTGCTCTTGGATTACAAGTAAACCTACAACCTATCCCAGTACCTACAACTCCTATAAATCATGGTGAATTCTCCCCAAACCCCTTCAGTTGCTGATCAATTCCTCTGTTGGCTGTGTGCCATAGAAAAGAATAGGAAAGAGTTATGGGAGAGGCAGTGAGTGGGGTCATGCAAATTCCATACCAAGAAGCACTGGGATGTCTGTCATGGAGGAAACACACAAAATTTCGGATGACATTGTCCCCATATGAAAGCCTTCACTGGGGTGGTGGACAATATGGTGTTTGTGGAGGACATTGGCAGGCTCTTGGACATGTTCATGGCGCTCACTATAACCTGAAATGTCATTGGAGGGAGGGCCATTGGTGACTCCTGAGTAGTGGGAGCTATAGCTGTTTGTGGAAGTGGGAGCTTGTCTGTGTAAGTGGACACCCCAGCCACATACACACATACACATTTTCATAATTTTATTATGTGTATAGATGAGATTCACAGTGAGTAATGATGGAGGTCATGGGTGATGGGTTCACAGGTGACAGGTAGGAAGTAAAAGATTTGTTAGAATGTTGCAATGTACCTGTTTGGCTAGTTAATGCAATTTGTGCTTATGTTTATCACTTGGATATAATAAAAATTTAAAACATGAAGAAATATAACAATCCATGCAATAAATATAAAGCACACTGAAGCCCCTGGTGGCACTGTGGGTTAAAGCGCTGAGCTTGCTGACCAAAAGGTCGTAGGTTCAAATCCGGGGAGCGGTGTGAGCTCCCACTGTTAGCCCCAGCTTCTGCCAACCTAGCCGTTTGAAAACATGCAAATGTGAATAGATTAATAGCTACACTCCGTGCAGTCATGCTGGCCACATGACCTTGGAGGTGTCTACGGACAATGCTGGCTCTTCTACTTAGAAACAGAGGTGAGCACTAACCCTCAGTGTTGGACATGACTGGGGAAAACCTTTAGCTTTACCTAAAGCAAACTGACATCACAGTTTATATATACTTTATATTTATTATCTCAGGGTTTTGTAATTTTTTTTTAAAAAAATCTGTTTGGATTAATTTGTTTTCCTATGGTATTCTATAGTGTTATACTCTAGTAGGATACACACACACCTTAAGTTTGAGGCACTGGTTGTTGTACTTCTGTCTGGATTAATTTTACACATAATATATAATTGTAAGAAAAAGAAATAAAGAAAGAAATTTGCTCCAGAAGAGTTATCATAGGAAAAAGGTGTATCCACTGAAGCTTTATCACCAATCCTTGTTTTTCAAAATCCAATTATCACAGGGACAAAAAGTGAGGTGAAATCTTCTGAAGCACAGACAGCAAAATAAACACCACAGGAGTGTTAACCCTTCCTATGCTTGCCAAAGTGCATACACACATATACACACACAGCTGGAATTACACTTTTAAAATGTACCTGTTCCAACTTACAAACAAATTCAACTTAAGAACAAACCTACAGAGCATATGTTGTTTGTGATATAGGGACTGCCTCTACTTATTGTCCAAAGACATACAAACCAGTCTATTTAATTAAAACAGTTGCAACCATATCGACATAAAACTTGGAAGGCAATCATCAGATGCCAAACCCTATAATGACAGCAATATTTCACTGATGCTGAAGTGAGGCCGGTGCTGGCCTCAATGGGACCTCCAAAGAAAGGGGGCTCCTCAACCCCAGCAGACAAGACCCTTCCCAGTGTGCTCCCAGAAGGCATTGTCCCCACTAGTGGGATGCAAAGTTAGGCCCCTCCAACAGAACTGAAGCCTTGGGCAGGGGGTCTCCTTCAAGCACCCAGGTCCCCAGGGATTCAATCACAATCTGCATTCTCCTTACCATCCTCTGCTTTTGGGCAGTCCTCATTGAGGCCAGATGTCTGGGGAGTGAGCAAAAGAAGAGCGGCACACACTGCAATCCACCATCTCAGATCCATGGCAGGAGAGGGTTCCCTGCAGGAGGAGGAGGA
>NW_026845477.1:287827307-287864125 GCF_025583915.1 Anolis sagrei ordinatus | reverse complement strand
TTGTTACAAAAGACATCTCTAATTTTATATGGCAAGGGAAGAAACCAAGAAATAAATTTATCAATTTAACAGATGAAAAAGGGGGCAGATTTGGCCTGTCAGATTTGAAACTATATTATGAGGCTTGTAGTAGGAGCTGGATCAAAGAATGGACGGCTTTAAAAAAAATACACATATTTTAACACTGGAAGGCTTTGACTTGAGATTGGGCTGGCATTCATAGTTGTGGTATGATAAAAAGAAAGTAGAGAAGAACTTTGGAAATCATTTAATCAGATCAGCGGTAATACAAATTTGGAAAAAATATAAAAATAGATTATATACAAAAACCCTGTTGTGGATCTCACCTCTTGAAGTAGGACATAGAAGGGAAATGGGACAAGAAAAGTGGCTCATATCTAGGGATTTACTGAAAAAAACACAAGGTAAACTACTCTTTAAAACTACAAGAAGAAATTAACCAAATGGATGAAAACATACCATGGTTTCAATATAGACAGATAAGAGAATATTATAAAAAAGACAAAATGTTAGGGTTCTCAGAGAAAGAAGAACTTTGGGATAAGATAATGAAGATGGAAAAAATAGTAACGAAAATATATAAGAAACTACCAGAATGTTCGACAGAAACTGAACAAATAAAGGAATGTATGATTAAATGGGCAGCCAATATTGAAAACACAATTAAATTAGAAGAATGGGGAAAATATGGAACCAAAAATAAAATATACCTACTGTTATGATTTGAAAGAAAATTTGTATAAACTCATTAACCAATAGTACATAACCCCACAAAAACTGGCGAAATGCCACCCTAATGTACTTGATAAATGCTGGAAATATGAAGACCATGTAGGTTCCTTTTTTCATATGTGGATATGCAAGACTGCAAAAAGTTTTTGGAAAGAAATTCAATAAAAATTTCAGAAGATGTTAAATTTAAAACTACAGTTAAAACCAGAGTATTTTTATTGGGAATTTTAGATATACAAATGGACAAAAATAAAAATAGTTTATCAATTTTCTAGTAACTGCAGCCAGAATAACATATACTGAACATTGGTGAACAAAAGAAATACCTACAAAAGAAGAATGGATATAGAAAATACCTGATGTAATGAATAACTCAACTATTAAACAAATCTTCTCATAGCTTCAAGAAAATAACAGACTGGTCAGCAATAAGAAACTATATGCTGCATGAAAAAATAAAACTACTAATAGATCCATAATGGAAGCATAGAAAAATTGTTACTTATTATTTGATGTCGAGGAGGGTGAGAAACACTGTAAAGACTTAACAATAGAAAATTTTGACCACGGTGGAGAAGATTGGAAGTCTTTTTTTCCTTTCCTTTTGTATAACTTATCTTTTCCTCCCACTAACCCCTTATTATGTTTTTGTATTTTTTCTATATAGTATAGTATAGAATAGAATAGTATAGTGTATATAATAGTATATATAATATACTATTATATAGTATAATTAACTGTTCAAAAGTTATTGTGTTCAGAAGTTAGTATTCCCCTAAAGTTTTACCTTCACTTTGTTTTACCTTTTTTCTTTTTTCTGCCCTCGCTCGACCTTTTATGATATTGCAAATAGTTATTTTTTAAAACTAATAACATTAAAAAAAGAAGCAATGTGTGGAGGAGAGGGACATTGGGAAGCTTCCGCCAGAAAGCTCTCTGCAGAGGAAACCCCAGGATCCTCCAGGAAGCAGGCCCATCGGTACATCTCCACATGTAGAATTTAATGCAGTTTGGCATAACTTCAACTGTCATGGCTCCATGCAATGCGGTCTTGAGAGTTCCAGTTTGACAAGGTCTTTCAATGCCAAAGAGTGCTGGTGCTGCACCAGATTACATCTTCCAGGATTCTTCCAGGATTCCATAGCATGGAGCCAGCTCCAGTGGAGTCAAACTGCCTTCATTTGACAGGGTAGACAGGGGTCCTCAAACTAAGGCCCGGGGGGCGGGGGCGCATATGTCAACCTAAGTCTGAAACTATTTTAAAGCACACAACAACAATCCTATCTCATCAGCCAAAAGCAGGCCCACATTTCCCATCAAAATACTAATGAAGTTTATATATATATTTTTAATTGGTCTTCATTTTAATTATTGTATTGTTTTTAAGTGTTTTTGTGCTACAAATAAGGTATGTGCAGTGTGCATAGGAATTCATTCATGTTTTTTCAAATTATAATCCGGCCCTCCAACAGTTTGAGGGACTGTGACCTGGCCCTCTGCTTAAAAAGTTTGAGGATCCCTGATGTAGATGAACCTGGTGTGCTATGAAGAAAGGCCTTGGTGGAAACCCCGCCTTAGGCTGGATCTACACTGCCCTGTATCCCAGGAGCTGATCCCAGATTATCTGCTTCGAACGGGATTATATGAGCCTACACTTCCAGATAATCTGGGATAAACAGAGAATCTGGGATCAGATCCTAGGATATAGAACAATATAGATCCAGCCTTAATCTCTTAATCTCTGCCTGAAGCAAAACCAATTGGCCAAGGCGTGTAGGAATGAGTTAAAATACAGAGTTTACCTTAGTGTTCAACACACATCCCTTAAACTCATTTTGGCTCCTTCTTCTGAATCCTTTGTCATCCCTTGGCTTTACTGCAAAATTCTATCCGGTTTTGTTTTCATTTAAAGCCTTTGCCTTGACTAGAGGTTAATCATACTGTCATTTCAATTTCCAGGGATACTAAAGTGTGTTGGAATTTAACCACACACTGCTCAAGTTAGTAATCCTCAATGAGAAGCAGCTAGATATCATGAAGCTAGGCTGAGGGAATTTCTCTCCCCCACCCCCAAATTCTGAATGTCTGTTGATGTATCTGTTTTCTCTCACTCTCTTTCTCCTCTCATCCTAATTGATGACTTGGTGGTCACACTTCTTCCCTTCTCACCTTTTCATTCAGACCTCTAGAAGCCACGGTGGCGCAATGGGTTAAATCCTTGTACCAGCAGGACTACTGACCTAAAGGTTGGGTTGCTGACCTGAAGGTTGCTGGTTCAAATCCACGTGACGGGATGAGCTCCCATCTGTCAGGTCTAGCTTGTGGGTACATAGGAGAAGCCTCCCAGAAGGATGGTAACACATCCAGGTGACTGCTGGCAATGTTGGGGATTTTCCTAACAAAAGGACGGTAAGTTGGAGGTCTGTCCTGGCCTCCCTCTGAGGTTGAGAGAGTGTGACTTTCCCCAAGGGCCAACCAGTGAGCTTCAAGGCTGAGCAGGGATCCAACCCTGGTTCAGAGTCCAACTCTCAAAGCAGCCTTATGTCTCAATCAAGAGAGAAAAGAAGGGTATAAATAAATAAATATAAAAATAATATCTTGCATGTTTTTAACTAATTTTTATTTATTAGAAACAAAGGTAACGTAATAAAAAAGCAAAAGCAATACAAAAAAGCAAACATTTCAGGACCTACATCTTATATATCTCTAAAACTATTTATTTACAGCATTTAAATAACAGAACACATAGCAGATAACAGAACACATAGCAGATAGCAAACATTCAATGCCATTATACACGCAAGACAGAAAACACATAGAGGTATATATAGACGCATTTCCCATCTTCGGTGTCCTGGAGGTTGTGCTCGATTCTGGCCACAAGGGGGTGTTGTCACTCCATCCTCCATGTAGAAGAATCTGTTCACAGACTTCATCCCTTCTTTTGATCGCTGGCATTTTTCTGGTATTTCCTTTATGGTGCCATTAAAATACCTCCCCGCTTAAGCGGTACCTAATTTATCTACTCACAGTTGTTTTTGAACTGCCAGGTGGGCAGTGAGCTGGGCTGAAGGTCAGCCGCTCACCCTAACCCGGGGTTCGAACTACCAACCTTTCAATTGGTAAGATTTATTGTAACTGGTAATTAACCAGCTGTGCTAAAGCCTGGTATTGATGTTTACAGCAATACAACTAAAATAAATCAAAAACAAACACACTGAGCTAGTTATGAACAAGAAAGGTTCTGTAGATATGTTCTTAAGTTGAATTTTTTGTAAGTTGGAACAAGGACATTTTAAAGTGTAACTCCAGCCAAAAATATACCAGATATACTTGAATATGAGCCAACCGAAAAATAAGCTGAGACACCTAATTTTACCACAAAAAACTGGGAAAACATATTGACTTGACAGAGGGTGGGAAATGCAGCAGCTACTGGTAAATTTCAAAATAAAAATAGATATCAAGAAAATTACATTAATCGAAGCACCAGTAGGTTAAATGTTTTTGAATACTTACATAAAACTAATTTAAGACTGCCCAACTTTAATTAAACCATTATTCTAACCTTCTTCAATGTAAATGTGCCTACACAGCCTTCCAATAATAATAAAGAGAGTAAAATAATAAATGTAATAATAAATAACAGAATAAAATAATAAATTACTGTGATTCGAGTATAAGCCAAGGGGGACTTTTTCAGCCTAAAAAAGGGACTGAAAAATTAGGCTTATACTTGAGTACAGACAGTATATATTTGAGCTTTGGATAACATGGGGGGGGGGTTAACAACCGTGTGACGTTTGTTTTGCTGTCTGCGCCCCTGTTCAGAAGATTTCACCTCACTTTCTGCCCCTGTGATAACTTGATTTAAAAAAAAATTGGCTTATTGTCTCACGCTGTTCTTAACTATGAGTCATTTGTAAGTCAGATGTTTGTAACTCAAGGACTGCCTGTATTGTACTCTTTAAGGTGATTGTTTTCAAGATTGATCATTTTGTAAAAGTTACTCATGAAATATTTGTTTGCCCCCTTGTAGTAGAACCTTAACCCTTCTTCATTTCCAAACTTTATTTTTTGAGAGTCGTTATTAGAAAGTGTCTTTTTAATATGAAACTCTAAGAAAGTTTCTTTCATATTGTGAACTAAAATTGTTGTCATTTGTTTGTCAGGGTAACTAATAAGAGACCGCCAACAGAAATCAGGTGCTGTAGAAGGAAGTCCCTAAGAAAGCCCTATGAAATTTATGCTATCACCGTAAGCCAATAGGCAACTTAGAAGGCACACACACACACAATCTGATGGTACATTTTCTGGTATTACTGGTATTCAATGTAACTGTATAACAATGGACAATTTGGAAGATCACTAATAATTTTAATAAGATTATTCTAATTTTGGGTTGGCCCCCAGTGGCGCAGTGGGTTAAAGAGCTGAGCTGCTGAGCTTGTTGATCGAAAGGTTGCAGGTTCAATTCCGGGTAACGGCATGAGCTTCCGCTGTCAGCCCTAGCTTCTGCCAACCTAGCAGTTCGAAAACATGCAAATGTGAGTAGATCAATAGGTACCGTTCCAGCAGGAAGTTAACGACGTTCCATACAGTCATGCTGCCCACATTACATTGGAGGTGTCTATGGACAATGCCGGCTCTTTGGCTTAGAAATGGAGATGAGCACCATACCCCAGAGTCAGACATGACTGGACAATGTCAGGGGACAACCTTTACCTTTACATATTCTAATTTTAATATTTTTGATCAGCTATAAACCTAGGATACATCTACATTGTAGAATGAATGCAGCTTGACACTACTTTAACTGCTATGACTTAATGATATGGACTCTTTGGGTTCTTAGCTCAATGTGGAACCAGCACTCTTTGGCAAAGAAGGCTAAAACTCCCGATTCCACAGCATGGAGCCATGGCAGCTAAAGTAGTGTTAAAGTGCATTGATTCTACAGTGCAGATGCACCCCTAGTAATGCCCTTTTACCTTACAGCAAGACACAATTAATCGAAGGTGGGCTGTAACTGGTGAATACCAACTAAATTGGATGATTAGATGTTTAAGCCACAGGTGTAAGAGTGTGCTGCTAAGCAGCCCTGAGTTACAAAACATTTTCATCCGATTGCTCCATCATACTTTTGATTCAGACACGAGATGTGATTTCTGTGGATGATGTTGTCCAACTCCGTTCCTAACATATTCCACAGTTGAAGCAGACTGAGGTGCTGCAGTATATTGACATCGAGAGCTATTTTTCTCAAAGCATTTGATCCACTTTTTTTTATAGCAAACCATTACAGCTACTATGATGATGGCAACGGCAGCTAGTAGTAACCCAAGAAAAATATATAGACCTATATTAGGAGAGAGAGGGACAATGAAAGACAACCGTATTGATAAATAACAAATGATATAAAAAGCCATTTTACAGCATATAATTTGAGTGCATAAATGCTAGTGACAGAAGCAACATTCTCAAATGTGTTGTTGTTGTTCAAGTCATTTCCAAGCTATGGCAACATTAAAGCAAATCTATCATGGTGTATTTGTGGTGAGCTTTGTGAATTGCTCAAGGTCCTTAATTACTATTATGAATGCATATCCTACCTTCTCCTCATTATTGATACTCAGTGGGCCTTAAGGAATATTAAACCCAAATAGATTAAAAACCATTCAAAAACATTAGTGGAAATATATTAAACTATTTCAACGAGTAATCAAACAGCATATTAAATCAAACCCATTTTAACATTTTTATAGAGCAGGATCTTAAAAGAGCATGACCATCCAAATACTATTGTATACTGTAACTAACCAGCAGATGAATAGCCAGGAGAGGCTATCTTAGCCTTTCTGAAGCTTTCTAAAATCTAGAGTGCCTGTCTAGCTTTGCTTGACTTTCCCTTTTTTCTGTATAAGAAACACTAGAACATGGTCACTCTCGCCTAAGGAATCACTGTATCCACCCCATTTATCAGGACATCACTGTTGGTTAGGATCAAATCTAAAATAGCTGACCCACATGTTGCCTTCTGCCCCATGGAATTGTCTGCAAGGCAAGTGAGGAATTGCTGGATTTGATATTCTTAGCAGAGGAATTTCCTTCTGTTGTCGCAAACTAGGCAGTATTCTGTTTTTGTACAGCTGACAGAAGGGCCCTCTCCCCAACTTCCAAGAATTTAGCATGTTACACCCATTTTCAAATACAAAAGGCAAAAATATCCCCAGCTGAATGCTAAATTTTAATGGACTAGTTTTTGATATACCTAATCAATTACCACATCTCACCCCACAAAACAAGCTTTGTCCTCTAAGAATAGTTTACTTTCCATTTCTCAAGAATAGATAAAAAATAGACTAGTGCTTTTTAAGAAGTTATATACGTAACATCTGAAAAAAGCAGATTTCTCTTCTCTCCCTTGTTGGTTCTTACCATTGTTACCGGAAGGAGATGCTGGGGATCTAGTAGACATGTTCGCGTTAGATCTGGGTGTTACATCTGCAATGGGAACAGTATCTGGAAAAGAAAATGGGGCCAGAGATGGCTGTGCTAAATATCCAGCTCAGTGCCATGACTTTGTAGATCTGAAGTGTTTCTTGGGCAAGACATCTTTTATTAGACAGAGGGCCCACAGAACCCAAGGGAGTGGGTGCAGGGGTGCATATATACAAACTGTAAGGTTTTTTCCAGTGAAAGCTAAACCATGCAGTATTATTGGGGTGGGGGGTGGGGTTGTATCATCCATACCACAGTAGTATTCCCAAGTGCACAACATTACTTCCTCCTGCCGGGGGGCGCGGGAATGCGTCCAGAGTATTACCTATTCCACCTGGGAGCTACATAGAGGTTCCACCTAAGCATTAGGAAGAACTGGCCATCTGTTGGGGATGTTTTGAATGCGTTTTCCTTCATGGCAGAATGGGATCAACTTCCTCCAGTTGTTCAAGAGTTCTTAGAGACTCCTAGAGAGAACAACCCTCTAGGAATCTCTCCAGGTTCTCCAGTGTGTTTCTATGCTTAGCTTCTAATGAAGGGCGACTATAGGCCCTTCCACATAGCCCTATATCCCAGAATATAAAGACAGAAAACCCCATATTATCTGAGTGAGGACTTGGATAACCCAGTTCAAAGCAGATATTGTGGGATTTTCTGCCTTGATATTCTGGAATACAGGGCTGTGTGGATCACAGTGCAATCGGCACATGCTAGCTGGGACACAAGTATCCCATATACTTGTTCTCTTTGTTTACATGGACCTCATCCTGCCTATCAGAGACCTTCTGATCTGTACTATTCTGGACCCAGGGAGACATTAGTATCAGAAGCAGAAGGAAGAGATCCCCTTCTCCAGCTTATAATGTTGTGTATCTTCATTTCAAAGTGTGTGAGAGTTGGGAAGCCAGTTAGATACCCTGTCCTAGAGCATGGGTTGCTGGTACTGTCTTGTATTCCAGGTATCAGCTTACTTCCTGCACTCCTTTGACTTCTTATATCTCTTTAACTCTCTCTTTATGTCAGAGTGCAGATTTGACAGAAGGATTTCTCTCTATAAGGAGACATTTTCTTCTGTCTATAATGCATATGGCAACACCCATTCCTTACCTTACATTCTACAGCTGATCTCAAACTTTGGGAAACTGGCTTTTTGGACTACAAGTCCCACAATCCCTTTGTCAACATAGCTAGTGCTCATGCAGACTGTTGTGTTCTGAGAACTTCAGTTCCAAAGGTTATTCTTCAATTTCTGGGTGATTCTATCTCATGGTGATAGTTAGATTGCATAGGCCTAAGAAGTAGCTTTTGGACACTGTCACACTGACACATTTATATTATTCCTCATGGCACATGGACACAAGGTTAATTTTTGATCCTTTGAGATGGAAAAATTATACCATAGGCCCAAACTGTTGTATCAGGGTAGACATTTTGCAATGAGGCACTCCCTTTCATCAGACTTTACTTTAACAAGCACATGACAGACCCACGTTGGAAACAATCATTTTCTCTATAAGGGAATGCTTTCTCCTCTCTACTATAATCCCTATGGCCAAACATACACCAATACTATGAGGGGAAAGTTTTACCTGGAGTGATCACCCCCCCCAAAAAAAAACTTACCAAGAATGGTTAGATTTTCTTGTGCTGAGCACTCTCCAGAAATCTGCAATAGCATTCTGTAGATGCCTTCATGTTCCTTGGTTGCATTCGTCACTGTCATGATTTGGTTCTTCAGAGAAACTCCTATCCCATTACATAGAGGATGGAGGTTACTTGGAAGACCAACAAGTATTTCTCTACATTCCCGTCCCTGAGGGTTACATTTCTGGACGATGATAGTCTTTTCTTTATTATACTTGAGACTGAATGACTTGTTGGAACCTTGATAGATGGTCTCATTGTACTCGCGGAGACATTCTTTTCTTCCTGTCAAAGCCAAATGTTAACATTGTGAGACAGTGGCATCATTGGTCTTGACATGCTAGAAGCCAGAGGAGGAGGAGGGGGAGGAGACAGGAGGGAGGAGGAGGAGGAGGAGGAGGAGGAGATGGAGGGGGGGGGGGGGAGGAAGAGGAGAAGAAGAAACAGCAGCAGCAGCACCACCACCAGGCAATCTGTTGCCAAAAATAATTTGAACAGGCCCCTCCAGTGTGCTGAGGAAGATGCCCTGCCTTCAGAGAGTTGATGTTGCCCTGACCAATCTCCCAGAAGGAGCAGCTGCTTGCAAACCCTTCTGCCTGATCACTAAAACAGTCTTTGGAGGGTCTCCCCATAATTAAAACGATGCATGGAGATCAAGGAAAGAGCTTCTTTGTTAGTTGATTGTTAGAGAGATTTGCCCAACCTCCTGATTGGTAGGATTTAGTTAAGTCTGTCCCCTTTTGACAGACATTCAGCCCTTAGCACCCATTTCTATCTTTGTTTATATTTATTATCTTTGTTTATATTTATTCTGTGACTGTAGTGTTTCTTCAGATCACTTCCAACTGCACTAAAAGGGATTTCCTAGCAAGATTTATTCCAACCTTTGTCTTTTAGAATCTAAGAGTGGATCTACATTGTAGAAATCTGCAGTTTGACAGTACTTGAGCTGCTCAATGTAATGGAATATGGGAACTGTAATTTTATAAGATTTTTAGCCTTCTCTGCCAAATGGTTGTTGCCTTGTCAAACTACACATCCCACGATTTCACAACATTCTGTGCGTCCTTAATATGACTTGTGCTTCTTTTTTTTTTACACTTTGGGAATCCATTATTATTCACTGCTGCCTTGAAAAACCTTTTCCTATTAACCACAATACAAGCAGTCCCCAAGTTACGGGCAGAATAGGTTCTGTAGGTTTGTTCTTAAGTCAAATTTCTCTGAAAGCTGGAATAAGTGCATTTTAAACTCCAGACACACACACACACACAAAACATTTGGATAGAGAAGGGAAGGTTCACACTCCTGTGACATTTGTTTTGCTCCCTGTGCCCTTGTTCAGAAGATTTCACCTCACTCTTTGTCCCTGAGATAATTGGATTTTGGAAACTTTGGCTTGTTGTAGAAACAAGAATTGGTGAGAAAGCTTTAGTTGAGATAACTGTTTCAGGAGTGAATTTCCCTTCTGAGGGCCAGATATCTCTTGCTTCCTTCTGTCTCACCCCCGTTCTTAACTATGAGTCATGTGTAATTTAACCCAGGTTTTATTAGGGATGTTCAGGCAGGGTTAAGAAGGAATCCTGCCAGGAATCAAGGCGAGACACTGTCAACTACCTTTAATAATACCGGAGGAGATAGACCCTTAATCTGCCCCAGTCCAAGGGAGCTTTCCATGTTCCTTCCTATTTCCAAGAGTTACCATCAGAAGATAAATGCCAGTTTTGCAGTGCTGCAGTTCTATTAAAATTTATATTGAATCTATCTCTTTAAACGCAGGAAGGCTTGATTTGGAGAGAAAGGACTAAAAGGCTTCTTTTGACATTCCTACACTTGGATTTTAGTCTAAACCGTTTTCAAAAGCTGCCCACATAGAGAGTGCTGTTTGGATCCTGTTGCACCCTGAGTTCCTTCCTATTTCCCCGAAAGTTACCGTGCCATCAGAAGAATTACAGAGCCATTACTGCTGTCCTATGAATGGTTAAAACACAACTATCCCTTCAAACTCAGTGAAACTTGAAATATACTTAAAATCTGGTTTCTGCCTCCTGCAGAATTCTGGGGTTTGTAGTTTTGGGAGGAGCCTTTAACAGTCTCACTAAACTACAAACCCCAGAATTCTGCAGGAGGCAGAAACCAGATTTTTAAGTGGATTTTTTTCTCTAGTGTAATGAGGCTGGGAATAGAGGTGTGTAAAAGGCTCTTTTGGCATCCCTACTCTTATGTTTTAGTCTGACCTACAAAGCTGATTGGTCCTTTACAATTTAGACTATATCCTGATGTGGATTCACTGCCCCATGAAAACAGAAACCCTTTGTTGCCACTGAAAAAAAGAAACTGAAATGGAAGTTACAGGAATTCTAACTGGTTGAAATTTCATTCAGTGCCAGTCATCTCTTATTTCCCCACTTTTCTCACCATATTTCTTTTATTTCTTCTTTCCAGATTGATAAACTGCCCTGAGATGCCATCCGTAAGGAACTGCTCATTGCACTGGATTTTATATAAAACTATAAAGCACAGAATGGAAGGCATCCGATCCAACTTCCCTAACTACTCATCTAGGATTATAGAATCTCGTGTTTCCATATTCTGCTCATCCCTTCTTCATAGCAGCAAATGGACCCAGAGAATAAAAACAAAACAAAACAAGTACATTCAAAAATACTCCAACCTGAAACTTAATAAGGTCTACAGATCTGATGGAATGTGACACATCAAATTGCAGTGGTTACCCCTGGATGTATGAACTGTTTTGTGGATTAATCTACAGAATAACTTCTTTGAAGAAGCAATATCTCCCATACTTGTTTTGGCTGACAGGTATGTTGATTTTAATTCTGTGTTTGTAGGTGTGTGTTATATTGTGTCTTACAGCTTCCCCCTGTTGATATTTTGAGTTAATTAATTCCCACTTTTCTCAAAGGGACTGATGATCTTAGTAGCTCATAAGCCAGACATGAGCAAACTTTGGCCCTCCAGGTGTTTTGGACTTCAACTCCCACAATTCCTAACAGCCAGTAAGCTGGCAGGACCAAAATTTTGCTCATGCCTGCCAAAAGCAAACATGAGTCAACACCCTGATGTAGAAGGTAATAAGCCAGTGTATTTGTGGGCTGCCACCAGGATTCTAGTGTCTAGATCAGTGGATCTCAGCCTTTGGATCCCCAGATGTTTTGGGCTTCAACTCCCAGAAATCCTAACAGCCGGTAAACTGGCTGGGATTTCTGCGAGTTGTAGGCCAAAACACCTGGGGACCCACAGGCTGAGAACCACTAGTCTAGGTCAATGGGTATTCCCACTCTGTTCCAGTTTAGTCAAACCACACCTGGAATTCTGTGATCAGTTCTGGGAACCGTAGTTAAAGAAATCTATGGCTAAACTGGAATATATCCAGAACAGGGTAGCCATGATGGTCAAAGCCCTGGATATATAAACCTTACAGTCAATGATTTAGGGAGTTAGTGATATGTATCTTGGAAAAAGAAGACAGAGGCTGTGTGTCTACATTGCAGAGTTTGACACCTCTTTAACCACCACAGCTCAATGTTATGGAATAATGGGAGGTATAGTTTCGTGAGTCAACAGCATTTTTTGGCAGGGAAGGCTAAAGATTTCATAGCAAAAAATAAAGACTTGACACCAAATCTAGGAAGACTTTGTGGCCTTTGACTTCAATGGTGTTATCAGCTGGAAGAGGCTGGAGGGACCCAGAAGAGCGGAGTTTGCGGGCACGTTTGGAGCTTGGTGAGATAATCCTCTGTGCCAGTCAAGAAGAACCAATCAGTCAGCCACACTAAAAAGGCCAAATAAAGCAGAAAGGTGTGGCTCCATCAGGTGCCCTTGGAAGCACTGCTTAGAGGAAGGTCTTGCTAGGAGGGCACTGCACCAGACTCGCTGGTCTAGAGGTCTCTCTTCCTCTTTGGTTTTCTCTCTGCTTCTACAGCAGACATGGGCAAACTTCGACTCTCCAGGTGTTTTGGGCTTCAACTCCCACGATTCCTAATGGTCTGCCAGATGTTAGGGATTGGGGGAGTTGAAGTCCAAGACACCTGGAGGGCTAAAGTTTGCCCATGCCTGTTCTACAGGCACCACTGCAACACTATTATTTCCACCCTTCTTGGATGAAATGAAAAGTGCTGCCTTCTCCTAGCAGGAGGGAGAGTTTACCTCTCTGTTTCTGTACTGTATACGAATTACACTCAATTTATTATTATTATTATTTATTTATTTACTTACTTACTTTATTTGTATACCGCACTCTCTCAGCCCGTAGGCGACTCAGTGCGGTTTACAACCAGGTCAATATACAAAGTGCACAACATTAGCATTAACATTTAAAATAGTGACTAAAGCAACTAAATCAATCTAACAATACATCGGTACATCAAAATAACATCAATACATCCATATAACTAATCCAACACGTCTCATCAGTAAAGTCATAATCCGATCTCCTCGTCCATTATTCCAAGTTCCAAATTCGATCAATTGATTGCACTGCTTAATTAAACGCCTGTTCAAAGAGCCAGGTCTTTACTCTTCTCCTGAATGCCAGCAGGGAGGGGGCCGATCTAATGTCTGCGGGAAGGGCGTTCCACAGCCGAGGGGCCACCACTGAGAAGGCCCTGTCTCTCGTCCCCGCCAGCCGTGCTTGTGAGGCTGGCGGGATCGAGAGCAGGGCCTCCCCGGACGATCTTAATGTCCTAACTGGTTCATAGGGAGTGATGCGTTCGGACAGATAGGTTATTATTAATAATAATATCCCAATGTATTCCCAAGAAGGAGAAATAAATCAGAAGATAAACAATAAGGAACTGAAATGCTGAAATCTGTATAAATAAAAATGTAATGTTTGTTTGTGGAATTAACATAACTCAAAAATCACTGGACGAATTGACATGCAATTTGGACACAAATCACTCATAAAAACACTGAAAAACAAAACAGAAGGGACCCAAAAGGCCAAAAAAGCAAAAAGACGCTACAGCACATGTGCAAAAACAACTCCCCTGGCAAACAAAACACACTATAGCATATCCACACTGTCTTCTGGACTACAACTCCCAGCATTCCCTAGACCAGGCCCTTTAGGAGAGGAGGATGATCCAAATGCACTGCTTCCAAGCTGCAAGCTTTCTTCTCCTTGGGTTTCTTTGAGAGCATCCCAATCCCTGCATATTTCCTATTTCTATTCCTGGACTGCAACTCCCAGCAATATATATATAAGATATGATAGATTAGATAGAGATAGGTATGTAGATAGATAGATTGATCAGAAGGGCTGCTGGGTTGCAGTCCAAGAATAGGTAGAGAAGGAAGAAAGGGGAGAAAGATGAAGGGAAAGAAAAAGGGGGATGAAGGAAGGGAAGAGGAAGAGAAGGAAGGAGAGAAAGAAGGAGGGAAGGTTGGCCACAGCATCACGTGGTGGGTACAGCTAGTGTATTATAAATATAATTTAAAAGATGTTCACAATGGGAAAAGTGTTTTCAGTATTGAGGTGCTTAACTTTAAAAAACTAATAAAAACACAGTTCACTCCCCTCCCCCTCCATTTTTATATTTTTTTATGAATTCATTTGTTGATGTTTCAATGCAGTTTAAGTTATTTTAAACAGATTTTTTGTTCCTTTTAGATTTCTTTTACCAATTTCTTATTGTTTTCTCTTTACTGCCCAAAGAAATCTCACTCAGGGCCCTTCCACACAGCCCTATATCCCAGAATATCAAGGCAGAAAATCCCACATTATCTGAGTATGGACTCAAATAACCCAGTTCAAAGCAGATATTGTGGGATTTTCTGCCTTGATATTCTGGAATATAGGGCTGTGTGGTTTCCAGGCTGCACGGCTATAAAGCTGTGTTCTAGCGGCATTTTCTTCTATGTTTTGCTTGCAGAGGATGCGAAACATCCGGAGAAAATGCTGCTAGAACATGGCCATACAGCCTGGAAACCACACTTCTCCAATGTGCTTTGCAAAGCAAAAAGACATTTTCTCTTCCTCTTTCTTCTCTGCAAACAGCAGCCATTTTACATATTCATCTTACATTGTTGTTGTTTTTGTTCATTCGTTCAGTCGCTTCTTACTCTTTGTGACCTCATGGACCATCTCATGCCAGAGTGCCCTGTCAGCCTTCACCTCCCCCAGCTCCCTCAGAGTCAAACCAGTCCCTTCAAGATTACCATCCATCTATCTTGCCCTTGGTCGGCCCCTCTTCTTTTTTCCTTCCATTTTCCCCAGCATCATTCTCTCTCTAAGCTTTCCTTTCTTCTCATGATGTGGCCAAAGTACTTCATCTTTGCCTCTACTATCTTTCCCTCCAATGAGCAGTCGGGCTTTATTTCCTGAAGTATGGACTGGTTGGATCTTCTTGCGGTCCAAGGCACTCTCAGAACTTTCCTCCAGCACCACAGTTCAAAAGCATCTATCTTTCTTCGCTCAGTCTTCCCTATGGTCCAGCTCTCTCATCCATAGGTGACTACAGGGAATACCATTGCTTTAACTATGCGATCTTTGTTGCCAGTGTGATGTCTCTACTCTTCACTATTTTATCGAGATTGGTCATTGCTCTCCTCCCAAGAAGTAAACATCTTCTGATTTCCTGGCTACAGTCTGCGTCTGCAGTAATCTTTGCACTTAGAAATACAAAGTCTGTCACTGCCTCCATGTTTTCTCCCTGCATTTGCCAGTTGTCAATCAGTCCGGTTGCCATAATCTTGATTTTTTTTTTTAATGTTTAGCTGCAACCCAGCTTTTGCGCTTTCTTCTTTCACCTTGATTAGAAGGCTCCTCAGCTTCTCCTCACTTTCGGCCATCAAAGTGGTGTCATCTGCATATCTAAGGTTGTTAATGTTTCTTCCAGCAATTTTCACCCCAGCCTTGCATTGTCTGTAGCCTCCAACAATTCCTCATGTGTTCTGCATACAAGTTGAATAGGTTGGGTGAGAGTATACAACCCTGCCATACGCCTTTCCCAATCTTGAACCAGTCTGTTGTTCCATGGTCAGTTCTTACTGTTGCTACTTGGTCCTTGTACAGATTCCTCAGGAGAGAGACAAGGTGATTTGGCATCCCCATACCAACAAGAACTTGCCACAATTTATTATGATCCACACAGTCAAAGGCTTAGAATAGTTAATAAAGCAGAAATAGATGTTTTTCCCTGCCTTTCTCCATTATCCAGTGGATATTGGCAATCTGGTCTCTCGTTCCTCTGCCTTTTCTAAACCCAGCTTGTACATCTGGCAACTCTCGCTCCATGTATTGCTGGAGTCTTCCTTGCAGGATCTTGAGCATTACCTTACTGGCAATGAGAAATAAGGGCCACTATACGGAAGTTTGAGCAGTCTTTCGCATTTCCCTTTTTTGGTATGGGGATATAAGTTGATTTTTTTCCAGTCTGATTGCCATTTTTATGTTTTCCATATTTGCTAGTATATGGCATGCATCACCTTGACAGCATCATCTTTCAAGATTTTAAACAGTTCAGCTGGAATCGTCTCCTGATGCCTTGTTGTTAGCAATGCTTCTTAAGGCCCATTCAACCTCACTCCTCAGGATGTCTGGTTCTAATTCACTCACCACACCGTCAAAACTATCCTTGATATTATTATCCTTCCTATACAGATCTTCTGTATAGTCTCGCCACCTTCTCTTGATCTCTTCAGCTTCTGTTAGGTCCCTGCCATCTTTGTTTTTGACCATGCCCATTTTTGCCTGAAATTTACCTCCAATGTTTCTAATTCTCTGGAAGAGGTCTCTTCTCCTTCCTATTCTGTTGTGATGAGGGGTAGCCAGAGGCACTGGGCTCTAGGAAGCCTGTTCAGAACATCCTTTTGCATCTGTCAGGTAGATTTGCATCCCAGCACTATCTTTGTGAAGAATCTTATCATGCAACAGCCAGGTGCCATACCTGAACTCACTTGGTATAAGTCTGGCACCCCCTAATCAGAAATGTTGCTTTAGCTAATGTCTAAAATGATCCCCGTGTGTGTGTATGTACACACACACACACACACATTTATTTCCCACTCTATAAAGCCAAAGATTAAAGGGCAATTTACTATAAAAGCATTTAAAATAACTTGGAATATCTATATAAATAAAAATGTAATGTTAGTTTGTGGGATTAACAGAACTCAAAAACCACTGGACAAAATGACACCAAATTTGGCAGCAAAACACATTCTAATCCGATCTATGTCTTTCAAACAAAAACCCTGTAAAAAATGAAGGGGAAATAACTTAAAACTCCCCAAAAAGAAAAATGCCTTACAGAGCATGCAGAAAAGCCCCTCTCCCCATTGCACAAGAAGAATGAAGCACCAACAGTTGTGAGGGACGAGAAGCCTCACCATGGAATCCCTTTCCATGCGTGGACTCTCCTTCCCTCCCTCCCTCCCTCCCTCCCAATCTCCTTCCTCTCTTTGTCAGGCCCTCCCAAACAGACCTCTCCTCCTTCTTTTCCCCCTGGAGAGGCGGGTGGGTGGCTGCTCCATGTGGACGCTGCTCGCCAGGCTTCACCTTCCCTTGCCTGGGCGCTCTGCAGCCCTCAGCCTTGCAGGGCCCGGCGGGTGTGGGAGGCATTTTTCAAGGTGGGCCTTGCTCACCCACATTGGCCCCTTCTTTCTGCCACAGCTGCAGGGCGCCTTCCATGTGACCCTGCCTTGCGTGCTCACCCGCCAAACAGGGAAGGCGTCCCGCAGCCATGGCAGAAAGAAGAAGGGGAGGCGCTGGGTGAATGAGGTCTGTCTCGAAAAGCACCTCCCGCCTGCCCCATGCCTGGCCCAGCAAGGCTGAGGGCTACAGCAAGGCTCCCTTAGTGCCGGTGCCCAGGCAAGAGGTAGAGAAGGTAAGGAAGGCAAGAGAGAGAAGAAAAGAAGAGGAGAAAGAAAGAAAGAAGGAAGGATGGAAGCAAAGAAAGGAAGGAAGGAAAGAGGTAGAGAAGGAAAAAAGGAGAGAAAGAAGGAAAAGAAAAGGGGGAAGGGAGGAGAAAGAGAGAAGGAAGAAAAAGGAAGGAAAGAGGGAGGAGGAGAGGAGGAAGAAGGAGGGAGAGAAAAAGGGAGGAAGGTTGGCCACAGCAACACTAACAGACCAATGAGTGTCCATCAATCAACCAAACCCCCCCCAAAAAAAAATGGAAAGGACTTAAAACCCCCCAAAGATAAATGACATACAGAAAAAAAGGGAAGGAAGAGGAGAGGAGGGAAGGAAGGAAGGAAGGAAGAAGGAAGGAAGGGAAGGAAGGAAGGAAGGAAGGAAAGAAAGGAAGGAAGGAAGGAAGGAAGGAAGGAAGGAAGGAAGGAAGGAAGGACTTCTCAATAGTTGGATCCATCAGAGAAAATATGTATAAAATGTTTTATAGAAGTTATATAATGTCAGAGATAATAACCAAAATGGACAAATCTAATTGGGGGGAGTGCTGGAGGCGTAAGATGCAGATAGGCAACTTCTTCCATGTTTGGTAGACCTATAGGATAGTACAAGATTTTTGGGAAAAGGGTGATTAAGGAAACAAACAACATGATTACCAATAGGGTTAAGAAAAATCCAGAAATGTGCCTTTTAGAAATATTTAGGGAGAGAATTAGCAAAGGGGAAGAGGAAATTTGTCAAAATAGCTTTGTTGCAGACAGATTGACAATAGCAAAATCTAGAACTATCTTTAAAGGATTTGAGAGAAAAGTTATTAAGACTATATGCAAATGGCCAAGCTATCTAATAGTATCCAGGGAGGAAATAATGAACAGTTTGAAAAAAAATGAGGCTGTCATGTGAATATTTGGAAAGAAAAACAAATGTTGACTTTAAAGCAAGGGGATTTTACTAAAGTAGCTATAAGGGTAGATTTTATTAGATGCTAGCTTGGGGCCCAGCGTTGCCCGGGTTATTTTTTTAATTGTACAAAATGCATAAGGTTGTGGCTGAACTACAAATCATATCATGCCAGGTTTACCACACAAAACTCCATCAGTACTTAAAGTCTGTTATGTTGGGCAAGTTTGCTCTAAATGCATCATTGGTGGGGTTTAGTGTTCTCTCTGGCTGTCGGGTAAACTACAAGTCCCACTCTGGTGAGTCAGTCCCCTCAAGCCCCTCCAGTAGGTTGAGTTAGTCATGGGGGTTTGGTCCAAGTCCATCATCAGTGGAGGTCACAGTTTCTCTGGTTGTGAGCGAACTATAACTCCCAGAAAGGAACGTTAGTTCCTCCCAAAACCCTCCAGTAATCAAATTTCAGTATATCAGGTATGATGTATTGTCGAAGGCTTTCATGGCCGGAATCACTAGGTTGTTGTAGGTTTTTCTGTTGGGGCTAGGTGTGACTGTTTCAAATGACCACCTTGATTAGCATTTGATGGCCTGGCAGTGCCTGGGGCAATATTTTGTTGAGAGGTGATTAGATGTCCCATTGTTTCCTCTCTGTTGTTTTGCTGTTGTAATTTTAGAGTTTAATACTGGTAGCCAGATTTTGTTCATTTTCATGGTTTCTTCCTTTCTGTTGAAATTGTCCACATGCTTATGGATTTCATGGCTTCTCTGTGTAGTCTGACATGGTGGTTGTGAGAGTGGTCCAGCATTTCTGTGTTCTCAAATAACATGCTGTGCCCAGGTTGGTTCATCAGATGCTCTGAGATGGCTGACTTCTCTAGTTGAAGTAATCTGCAGTGCCTTTCATGTTCCTTGATGCGTGTTTGGGCAATGCTGCGTTTGGTGGTCCCTATGTAGACTTGTCCACAGCTGCATGGTATACGGTAGACTCCTGCAGAGGTGAGAGGATCCCTCTTGTCCTTTGCTGAACGTAGCATTTGTTGGATTTTCTTGATGGGTTTGTAGATTGTTTGTATGTTGTGTTTCCTCATCGCTTCCCTCTGCGGTCAGTGGTTCCCTTGATGTATGGCAGGAACACTTTTCCTCTGGGTGGATCTTCATCTTGACTCTCGTGGCTTGTTCTCGTCTTGCAGCTCTTCTGATGTCTGAGGTGGAGTCTCCATTGGCCTGTAGAGCCCAGTTTAGGTGGTTCAGTTCATCTTTTGGAGGAGGTGGGGTTCGCAGATTCTTTTTGCATGGTCTGTCAAGGCTTTAATGGTGCTTCTTTTTTGACTTGGGTGATGGTTGGAGTTTTTATGTAGATATCTATCTGTGTGTGTGGGTTTTCTGTAGACGGTGTGACCCAATTGTTGATCTGGTTTGCGGATGACTAGGACATCTAGAAAAGGCAGTCTTCCTTCATTTTCTTTTTCCATGGTGAACTGGATGTTTGGGTGGATGCTGTTAAGATGGTCCAGGAACCTGTTGAGTTCTTCTTCTCCATGGCTCCAAATGGTGAAGGTGTCATCCACATATCTGAACCATATCGTGGGCTTTTTGGTTGCTGTTTCCAGGGCTTGTTTTTCAAAGTGTTCCATGTAGAAATTAGCTATGACTGGGCTGAGAGGGCTCCCCATAGCTACTCCATCTTTCTGTTCGTAGAATTCATTGTCCCACTGAAAGTAGCTGGTGGTGAGGCAATGGTGAAACAGAGCTGTGATGTCTTCTGGGAACTCTGGTTGATGAGTGCCATGGTGTCTGCTACCGGGACCATGGTAAATAGAGACACCACATCAAAGCTGATCAGTTTGTCATTGGTATTTAGCTTGAGATTGCTGATTTTTTCTATGAAGTGGGCTGAGTCCTTGATGTAGTGTGTAGTGAGCCCAATATGGCTTTGTAACTGTGCAGCAAGAAATTTTGCTAAGTTGTACGTGGGGGATCCAATGGCACTCACGATGGGTCTGAGTGGGGTGGAGTCCTTGTGGATTTTTGTGAGTCAGGTATGTGTGACAAGTTTGATCCAGATCCATCAGTGTTTGCGTTCACAGTGCTCTCTGAATATAGATGAACTACAACTCCTCCGAATCAAGGTGAATTTTACCCCCAAAGACCTCCAGTATTTTTTGCTCGTCATGGGTGCTCTGTGTGCCAAATTTGGTCCAATTCCATCTTTGGTGGAGCTCAGAGTGCTCATTGATTGCAGGTGAACTAAAAATCCCAGTACCTTCAAAATGTCCAGGCCAAATCCCCTGAAAACGCACCAGTATTTAATTTTGGGCATATCGGGTATGCATGCCAAGTTTGATCCAGATCCATCATTGTTTGGGTTCATAGTGTGCTCTGGATGTAGGTGAACTACAACTCCTATAAATCCCTCCAAAGACCTCCGGTATGTTTTGTTGGTCATGGGGGTTCTGTGTGCTAAGTTAGTTCTAAGTCCATAATTGGTGGAGTTCAGAGTGCTCTTGGATTACAAGTAAACCTACAACCTATCCCAGTACCTACAACTCCTATAAATCATGGTGAATTCTCCCCAGACCCCTCCAGTATGTTCAGTTGCTGATCAATTCCTCTGTTGGCTGTGTGCCATAGAAAAGAATAGGAAAGGGTTAAGGGAGAGGCAGTGAATGGGGTCATGCAAATTCCATACCAAGAAGCACTGGGATGTCTGTCATGGAGGAAACACACAAAATTTCGGATGACATTGTCCCCATATGAAAGCCTTCACTGGGGTGGTGGACAATATGGTGTTTGTGGAGGACATTGGCAGGCTCTTGGACATGTTCATGGCGCTCACTATAACCTGAAATGTCATTGGAGGGAGGGCCATTGGTGACTCCTGAGTAGTGGGAGCTATAGCTGTTTGTGGAAGTGGGAGCTTGTCTGTGTAAGTGGACACCCCAGCCACATACACACATACACATTTTCATAATTTTATTATGTGTATAGATGAGATTCACAGTGAGTAATGATGGAGGTCATGGGTGATGGGTTCACAGGTGACAGGTAGGAAGTAAAAGATTTGTTAGAATGTTGCAATGTACCTGTTTGGCTAGTTAATGCAATTTGTGCTTATGTTTATCACTTGGATATAATAAAAATTTAAAACATGAAGAAATATAACAATCCATGCAATAAATATAAAGCACACTGAAGCCCCTGGTGGCACTGTGGGTTAAAGCGCTGAGCTTGCTGACCAAAAGGTCGTAGGTTCAAATCCGGGGAGCGGTGTGAGCTCCCACTGTTAGCCCCAGCTTCTGCCAACCTAGCCGTTTGAAAACATGCAAATGTGAATAGATTAATAGCTACACTCCGTGCAGTCATGCTGGCCACATGACCTTGGAGGTGTCTACGGACAATGCTGGCTCTTCTACTTAGAAACAGAGGTGAGCACTAACCCTCAGTGTTGGACATGACTGGGGAAAACCTTTAGCTTTACCTAAAGCAAACTGACATCACAGTTTATATATACTTTATATTTATTATCTCAGGGTTTTGTAATTTTTTTTTAAAAAAATCTGTTTGGATTAATTTGTTTTCCTATGGTATTCTATAGTGTTATACTCTAGTAGGATACACACACACCTTAAGTTTGAGGCACTGGTTGTTGTACTTCTGTCTGGATTAATTTTACACATAATATATAATTGTAAGAAAAAGAAATAAAGAAAGAAATTTGCTCCAGAAGAGTTATCATAGGAAAAAGGTGTATCCACTGAAGCTTTATCACCAATCCTTGTTTTTCAAAATCCAATTATCACAGGGACAAAAAGTGAGGTGAAATCTTCTGAAGCACAGACAGCAAAATAAACACCACAGGAGTGTTAACCCTTCCTATGCTTGCCAAAGTGCATACACACATATACACACACAGCTGGAATTACACTTTTAAAATGTACCTGTTCCAACTTACAAACAAATTCAACTTAAGAACAAACCTACAGAGCATATGTTGTTTGTGATATAGGGACTGCCTCTACTTATTGTCCAAAGACATACAAACCAGTCTATTTAATTAAAACAGTTGCAACCATATCGACATAAAACTTGGAAGGCAATCATCAGATGCCAAACCCTATAATGACAGCAATATTTCACTGATGCTGAAGTGAGGCCGGTGCTGGCCTCAATGGGACCTCCAAAGAAAGGGGGCTCCTCAACCCCAGCAGACAAGACCCTTCCCAGTGTGCTCCCAGAAGGCATTGTCCCCACTAGTGGGATGCAAAGTTAGGCCCCTCCAACAGAACTGAAGCCTTGGGCAGGGGGTCTCCTTCAAGCACCCAGGTCCCCAGGGATTCAATCACAATCTGCATTCTCCTTACCATCCTCTGCTTTTGGGCAGTCCTCATTGAGGCCAAATGCCTGGGGAGTGAGCAAAAGAAGAGCGGCACACACTGCAATCCACCATCTCAGATCCATGGCAGGAGAGGGTTCCCTGCAGGAGGAGGAGGAGGAGATACAAAGACATCCCATGAACCACCAGAATAGAATAGAATAACTTTATTGTCATTGTACATATATCACAAAACAACACACTTATTCCTCCACACCCCAATCACCACTGCACAACCCTGAATGCATCATCAATGCAAAATGGTGGAGTTCAGCTCTAGGATCAAAGCTCTCTCTCAATCTGTTTGTCCTTGTCCTTGTCACCCTTTACCATCTGCCAGGTGGCAATAATTCAAAAAAGAATATGCTGGGTGAAATGGCTCCTTAAGAATGCTCTGAGCTTTCTTAAGGCTGCAGGACTTACAAAATTCTTCCAAAGAGGAGAGAAAGAGAGCAACCAATGATTCTCTGTGCAGTAGGGGAACACCTTCCTGTCTGCCACTGTGCAGCTATCAAACCATGTGCAGATGCAGTAGGTTGCACACTCTATAGCACAGCAGTAGAAAGTCACCAGCTGTGTTTCACTCAGTTGTTGGTTCCTTAGAAGTCTCAGATCGTACAGTCTCGGCTGGGTCCTCTTCACCAACGCTGCCTGCTTTATGGGTGCTGCAGGTCAGATCCTCCTTAAAACTTGCTACCCACTCCACTTGATCTCATCCTAAGCCTTTTTGGGTGAGGTCTTCCAAAGCCTTTTTAAAATCATAGAGTTGGAAGAGACCCGTGGGCCACCCAGTCAACACAATACAATACAAAACTCTTACTGTCACTGACCAGCACAAGGGCCACCCAGTCCAACCCTGTGCTAAGAAGCAGGAAAATCACATTCAAGGCAACCCTCAACGGAGGCCGATAAGCCCCTGGCTCCGCTTTCCATGGCCACTACTTTTTTTTTATAAAATTCGGTTTCTGCCTCCTTTAACAGCCTCACTAAACTACAAACCTCAGAATTCTGCAGGAGTGGCAGAACCTACTCCACCCCAATCTGGCCACATTGTGGAGCCGCACCTCCCATCAACCCCAGTCCAGAGTTATAGCCCAACCCAGCCAGCATCCTTCCCCCAATCCCCACTTAGCCCACCCCACAGGCAGACTTTCCCCAAGGTGTTCCATACAAACGGGATTCCGGGAGTCGCCTTAAAGTGATACCATTCACAAAGGGAGGAAGTGAAATCTTTTTCCTGGGAAGGGTCGGGGGGCCATGCATTTCCCAAAACCTCATCTGCCTCCTGGAAGTTTTGGAAAGGAATGAAGGAGGGAAGAAAGGGAAGCAGGTGGAGGGAGAGGAAAGCGGCGGCCCCTCTTCTTCCACGGGGTTTTGCACGAGGGGAGGTTGGGCGACACCCCTCTTTCTTTCCGATCGTGTTAAAAAACCAAGTAGGGATTGTCAATGTTGCAATCCCAGGTGACAGCAGGATTGAAGAGAAACAACAATAATAATAATAATAATAATAATAATAATAGTTCAAACTGCAAAACTTTGGCACAAGCTAGTCAAGGTGGTCCCAGTGGTGATTGGCACACTGGGTGCAGTGCCTAAAGACCTTGGCCTGCACTTAAAAACAATCGGCACTGAGAAATTACCATCTGCCAGCTGCAGAAGGCACCTTACTGGGATCTGCACATCACACAGTCCTAGACACTTGGGAAGTGTCCGACGTGTGATTATTTTATTATTTCGTCTTGTCCATTTGGACTGCACATTCTGTTCGATTTTATTTTGTGTGAATTTGCTTTATTATTTTACTTTGCTATTGTAATTATCTTCTGATGTAATTTTGTTTCTGTATTCTGTATTTTATTGTGTTGTATTGTATTTAATGTTAGCCGCCCCGATGCCCCATTGGGGAGATGGTGGCGGCCCGGGGTATAAATAAAGATTATTATTATTATTATTATTATTATTATTATTATTATTATTATTATTATGGCAGGCACCCTCCCTGTGTGAACCCTCAATTGTATGTAACTGTACCTTAAACACTGAGTTGTTGTAGGTTTTTCGGGCTGTATGGCCGTGTTCTAGAAGCATTCTCTCCTGACGTTGTTGTTGTTGTTGTTATTAACACCACAAGATGAGTCCACAGCAAACACTCTGCTGGCTGTTGTATTGGATCACACATCGGAGATTTCCCAAGTGTTTAGGACTGTGTGATATATTGACGAATAATATAATGCTTGCAGATCCCAGTAAGGTGGCCTTTTGCAACTGGCCGATGGTCATTTTGTCAGCGCCGATTATGTTTAAGTGCAGGCCAAGGTCTTTAGGCACTGCACCCAGTTTCTCTTCAATCCTGCTGTCACCTGGGATTGCAACATCAAAGATCCATACTTTGTTTTTTATTACGATTGTGAGGTCAGGAGTCTTGTGCTCCAAAGCTCTGTCTGATTGACGTGTTTTTTTTATTGTTGTTGTTGTTCTTGTTCTTGTTCTTGTTGTTGCTGTTATGGCGGGCATCCTCTGAGGTTGTAAGGTCCTAATGACTTCACTTCCTGAGCCAGTGTTCACTGAGCAGCGGCCAACTAAACTAAAGGCAAATCTCACAAACTTATTATACTTATATACTATATTCTTATTATTCTTATTATTTATTTTATTATTTTATTATATTTATATTTATGATACTATTGTACTTATTATACGATTTAATCACACTAAAGAAGGAATCCCCTTTAAATCCGATTTCTGCCTCCTGCAGGATTCCCTGGTTTATAGCGAGGCTGTTAAAGGCTCCTCCCTCAACGACAAACCCCAGAATTCTGCAGAAGGCAGAAATCGGTTTTAAAGTGGATTCGTTCTCTAGTGCAGGCCTGGGCAAAGTTGGACCCTATACCATTCACAAAGGGAGGAAGTGAAATCTTTTCCCAGGGAAGGATCGGGGAGCCCTGCATTTCCCAAACCCTCCTCTGCCTCCCGGAGGTTTTTGAAAGGAATGAAGGAGGGAAGAAAGTGGTGAATGTCAAGCAGGTGGAGGGAGAGGAAAGCGGCGGCCCCTCTTCTTCCACGGGGTTTTACACGAGGGGAGGGTGGGTGCCACCCCTCTTTCTTTCCGTGGGCTCTTTTCTTTGTCCCATGGGCACCGGTCCCAAAGTAACCGCTCTGGCGCCACCAACTTTCCCCCTTTCAAGCTCACTACCTCTGAGGATGCTTGCCATAGATTCAGGCGAAACGTCAGGAGGGAATGCCTCTAGGACATGGCCATATAGCCCGAAAAAACCTACAACAAGCAAGTGATTCCAGCCATGAAAGCCTTGACAATACATTTCCCCCTTTCACTCGCCTCTTCCTTCTTTTTTTTTTATCGTGTCATCAGCAACCATTGTATTACAATTCTAACAGAGCAAAACAAACACAGAGATTAAAAAGAAAAAGAAAAAAAAGGGAAAAAAAACACACAGATTTTGCAAATTTGGTATTTGGTTAAATGTCCTTTGACCAGTATCTGGCCACTTGGAGTGCCTCTGGGGTTGCCTCAAGAAGGTCCTCCATCGTGCATGTGGCAGGGCTCAGGGTGCATTGCAGCAGGTGGTCAGTGGTTTGCTCCTCTCCGCACTCGCATGTCAAGGATTCCACTTTGTAGCCCCATTTCTTAAGTTGGCTCTGCATCTCGTGGTGCCAGAGCGCAGTCTGTTCAGCGCCTTCCAAGTCGCCCAGTCTTCTGAGTGCCTAGGGGGGAGTCTCTCATCTGGTATCACCCATGAATTGAGGTGCTGGGTTTGGGCCTGCCACTTTTGGACTCTCGCTTGCTGGGGTGTTCCAGCGAGTGTCTCTGTAGATCTTAGAAAACTATTTCTTGATTTAAGTTGTTGACATGCTGGCTGATACCCAAACAGGGGATGAGCTGGAGATGTCTCTGCCTTGGTCCTTTCACTATTGGCTGCTACTTCCCGGCGGATGTCAGGTGGTCAGTGTAATTTCTCCAGTGGTGTAGGAGAGAAGCCTCCTGGCAGGATTGCAAGACATCCGGGCGTCCCCTGGGCAACGTCCTCGTAGACGGCCGATTCTCTTAACCCAGAAGCAACCAGAGACGACTTGAAGCCTCTTCCTTCAAGAAGATCCTAGCTCTGTACAGGAAGCGGTCTTCGTGACAGACAGACAGGGGAAAAGATGTGGGGAAAGGAGAGAGAAAGACGGACGGACGGGCAGAGGTATGAGCAAACCCAAGCCCGTGGCCAGATACGGCCCCTTGGGCTCTTGTATCAGCCCCCCCCCTCCCAAACAGCACTATTTCCTCTCCTTCTTCCTTTCTCTACCTTCTCTCCTTCTTTCCCTCTTTCTCTCTCCTTCTCTCCTTCCTTCCTTTTCTCCCTTCCTTGAGTCTATGTCTAGATCCAGGGAAGTCATGCTACCCCTATATTTTCTGCCTTGGTCAGACCACACTGGAATACTGTGTCCAATTCTGGGCACCACATGGAAGGAGATATTGACAAGCTGGAATGTGTCCAGAGGAGGGCAACTAAAATGATCAAGGGTCTGGAGAACAAGCCCTATGAGGAGCAGATTAAAGAGCTGGGCATGTTTAGCCTGAAGAAGAGAAGGCCAAGAGGACACACGATGAGAGCCATTTACACATATGTGAGAGGAAGTCATAGGGAGGTGGGAGCAAGCTTGTTTTCTGCTGCCCCAGAGACTAGGACACAAAACAATGGCTTCAAACTGCAATAAACCTTGACATTTGGGAGTTGTAGTTGCTGGGATTTGTAGTTCACCTACAATCAAAGAACATTCTGACCACACCAACGATAGAATGGAACCAAACTTTCCACACAGAACCCCCATGACCGACCCCTCTGACACCCCTTTATGACCTCTGCAAGGGTCCCAACCTCCAGGTTGAGAAATGCTGTCTACAGTCCACCCAGTCCAACTTCCTTCACCAGGGCAAGAAAACATAACCAAAGCCCTCCTGACAAACAGCTATCTAGCCAATAGCCATAGATATAGATAGATAGATAGATAGATAGATATGATTCACACACATATTTATATGACATATAGATTTCAAAAGGGACCCCTAAAGAAGGACAATGATATGTGGCATGTTCCAGAGTAGGCAAACCAGACACTCTCCACATCAACACTGACAAAGAAACAACAAGAAATACCGTTTACCCACAAGCAGAAAGAAATTACATACATTAGAAACCAAGACTTCCTCATTACTTTATTTTCCAAATCACCAGACTGAGCCACAGCAACGCCTGGCAGGGGATGGCTAGTGGTAAAATATAATACGAATACCGACTATCTCACTGTTCTACAAATTTTCAGTTTTTCTCAGTTGCGGAAACGAAATGTGCCGTTTCTTAATAAATTTAACATGCTGAATTCAAATATAATAATTAAATGTGTTAATTGGCTCTGGTTTTTATGCAACAGCTATTTCAATTTTCTCCACAATAGGTAATTCGTTAATATTATGATAATGCGCCTAACCTTACTGCATGTATATAAACCGTGAATATTTACTAAATTTTAGTCAAATTATATTGCCAATAGTTTATACATGAGAAATATTTATTTAATTAGTCTATTGTTTATGTTTGTGCAGCAAGAAACTATATTAGTAGGCCTAATGCAGTTGAAAAGTCTGAAAGTTTAAATGTCGCTTTAATCGTGACTTTAGTTTTTATCCTGTTTGCTTCTCTTGACTTTTCTTTTGTATTCAAGGAAAGGATTGTCTCTTACAATGCTCCAGCAGGAGTCTGACAGCATTGACGGAGTCCATTTGCCTTGATATCTTTTTTCCATAGTGCTTTATTTACACACGTGCGAGGCATAACTACAGTAAAAAGAACAATGTAAAATGATGTTTAACGATACTGTCTCAGTCTTCAACTGACTGACCCTCACCGTTCAAAAGTCTGGCCTTATATAGGGCTTTCTGGCTTTTGCACACGGCACTAAGTAGCAACATGCATTTTTTCAACCATACGTGATCACGTGATTGCTTATATCATAAAAACTAGAGCCAATATACATTTTAAATGTCATTTTCGTTTTCAGCACCCCAAAATCATAAAAGAACAACTATTTTCAGGCCCGCAACTTTTTCTCCGTTGAACAGTGTAATGCAATATATTGTATGTATATGTAAGTCGCTCTGAGTCCCCTTCAGGGTGAGAAGGGCGGCATATAAATGTCGTAAATAAATAAGTAAATAAATAACTCTAGGAATCTGTATCAGGAGCAGGCAATACGGGGGTCTAATGGATACACGTTTCCTCTCCCGTCCACCATCTCACCCTAAACCCTTTTTGAGACCCAAACAGAGGCCGAAAGAGAAGAGGAAGGGGAGGGAAGGGCAGGGAGACGATTTGGGGGAACCCCCTCCCTCCCTTCCAGCCCGCCCACCCCGCTCCTGCCCATCAATGCGCCCCCAAGTTAGAAAGTTTGCCCATGTCTGAAGGGGAGGGGGGGAGGAAGAGAAAGAAGGGTCAGGAGGAGGAAAGCTGGGGCCCCGCTTTTCTTCATGGGATGGGGCATAATAATAATAATAATAATAATAATAATAATAATAATAATTATTATTATTATTATTATTATTATTATTATATAACAGCTAATTTGTACTGATACTGCTTCTTTTATACTGATTGTCTTTTAACAAAGATGATAAAACATCAAATCATCTGGGCGTCCCCTGGGCCACACGCCAGAAGCGACTTGCAGATTCTCAAGTTGCTCCTGACACGACAAAGAAAAAAATCTCCCCGAAGGGGACTCCAGGCAGCTAACATGCGGCCAAGCCCAAAGATGCAATACAGCAGAATAAAATACAAAATGCAGACAGCAAAAATTACATCGGAATAAAATACATGCAGTAGCAAAATAAAAGAAATAAAGCAAACTGACATAAAATCAAACCGAACACAATGGGCAGGCCAAATGACAAAGGGAATGATAAAACCCTGGATGGGGTAGGAATAGAAAAAGTGTAATTGAGAAAGAGGAAGAAGGGACGAGCCAGGAAACCGAGCGCCCACCTCTCTTTCTTTCTCTCGGCCAGGCATGTAAGGGGGGGGGGGGGCTTGAGGGGCTTCAGCCCCCCCCCCGAAATTCTCATGGGGTTCGCGAAAAGAGGTGTGCTAAAGTAGACCCTCTTTCACTCAGACTCAGCCCCCCCCAATCAAACTCCACTCCCCCCCCCCCGAATCAAAATCCTGGCTACGGGCCTGCTCTCGGCGGCCTTTTTGGCCCCCATCAGCACCCCTCCATGCCCCTCTCCCCCTAGGCCCATCGGGCTGGGAAGTGGAAGAAAGAGGAAAGGAAGAGGAGAGGTGCCTGCCATAGATGCAGGCGAAACGTCAGGAGAGAATGCTTCTCGAGCATGGCCACATAGCCCGAAAAACCTAACAACCACCCCGTCGCTCCCCCTCCCGCCGTGTGCCCTGGGAGCAGGCGCGGATCTGGGCTCTGCTTTGGGCACCCCACGCACGCGTACACCCCACAGCCATGTCTCGCGTGAAAGGCCAAACTTTTATTCCTCTCCGCGGGCAGACTCTCTTTTGACCAGGCGTTCGAACAACAGGGCATCCGAATCCCTGCCTCCCTCTTCCCTGCAGCTCCCGCCGCCGCCCAGTGAAGGATGGGGACCAGGGACCGGGGAGGGGGGGGGGAGGTCGGACGTACGAACGGACGGAGAGACCCACCTGCTCCGCTCTTGCTGGATGGGAGGCCCTTCTGACTAGACGAGCCTGCCAAGTTCTCTGGCCCATTCCGGAGCAGCCAGCCAGCCAGCCAGCCAATGAGCGGCGCCAATGAGCGAGGCAGCGAAAGGGAGAGTAGAAACAAACGCCGGCTAAACTATTAATAAACCTGTCTGTCAGCCTCTTCGGGGAACGCCCTCGAATAGATGACATTTCCGGCATATATCTTCCAAGGCTTTCATGGCCGGAATCATGGGGTTGCTGTGAGTTTTCCGGGCTGCATGGCCGTGTTCCAGAAGCATTCTCTCCTGACGCTTCGCCCACATCTATGGCAGACGTGCTCAGAGGTTGTGAGGTGGCCAGAAGCATTCTCTCCTGACGCTTCGCCCACATCTATTGCGGGCGTGCTCAGAGGTTGTGAGGTGGCCAGAAGCATTCTCTCCTGATGCTTTGCCCACATCTATGGCAGACGTGCTCAGAGGTTGTGAGGTGGCCAGAAGCATTCTCTCCTGACGCTTCGCCCACATCTATGGCAGACGTGCTCAGAGGTTGTGAGGTGGCCAGAAGCATTCTCTCCTGACGCTTCGCCCACATCTATGGCAGACGTGCTCAGAGGTTGTGAGGTGGCCAGAAGCATTCTCTCCTGACGCTTCGCCCACATCTATGGCAGACGTGCTCAGAGGTTGTGAGGTGGCCAGAAGCATTCTCTCCTGACGCTTCGCCCACATCTATTGCAGGCGTGCTCAGAGGTTGTGAGGTGGCCAGAAGCATTCTCTCCTGACGCTTCGCCCACATCTATTGCAGACGTGCTCAGAGGTTGTGAGGTGGCCAGAAGCATTCTCTCCTGACGCTTCACCCACATCTATGGCAGACGTGCTCAGAGGTTATTATTATTATTATTTATTATTATTATTATTATTAACTTTATTTGTACCCCGCTAGCATCTCCCGCAGGACTCGATGCGGCTTACACAGGCCGAAGCCTCAACACAATACAATAAAAGCATAACACAATAATAAACAAGCAAATCAAACAGTTAAGCAAAATAACAACAATAACTACAACAAGACACTATTAAAACTGGTTCGGCCGGCGCAATGGGGTACAGGGGTTAAAATGCTGAAATGGCAGGAGGAACGTAGGAGTAAAGGTGCTGTGTGCAGTAACATCGGTTGTGCTAAAGTGCTTCTAGAACTTGGGATGGGGATTCCTAATCTGAGAAGGCACATCGGAACAGCCAGGTTTTTAGGTTCCTTCTGAAAACTGCTAAAGTAGGGGCCTGTCGGAGATCTTTTGGAAGGGCATTCCAAAGTCGGGGGCCGCCACAGAGAAGGCCCTGTCCCGTGTCCCCACCAAGCGCGCTTGCGACGTGGGTGGGATCACGAGCAGGGCCTCCCCAGATGATCGGAGTGAGCGTGTGGGTTCGTAGATGGAGATGCGGTCACGCAGGTAGGGTGGTCCCAAACCGTTCAGGGCTTTGTAGGTGAGCACCTGCACCTTGAATTGGGCTCGGAAAATAAATGGCAGCCAGTGGAGCTCCTTAAACAGAGGGGTAGACCTCTCTTGATAATGAGCCCCGGTTAGCATCCTGGCTGCTGCCCGCTGGACCAATTGAAGTTTCCGAGCCGTCTTCAGGGGCAGCCCCACGTAGAGCGCATTGCAGTAATCCATTCTAGAGGTGACCAAGGCATGGACCACCCCGGCCAGATCTGCCTTCGCGAGGTACGGTCGCAGCTGGCGCACAAGTCTCAATTGTGCAAAGGCCCTCCCGGATGGAGCCTCAAGTGTGAGCGAGGAATCCAGGAGGACGCCCAAACTGCGGACCTGTGGCTTCAGGGGGAGTGTAACCCCGTCCAACACAGGTTGCCACCCTATACCCCGATCAGGTTTACGATCGACCAGGAGGACCTCTGTCTTGTCAGGATTGATCTTCAGCTTGTTCTCTTCCTCATCCAGATCGACACAGCGGCCAGGCACTCGTCCAGCACCCGAGAAGCCTCCCTGGAATTAGGTGGAAAAGAGTAGTAGAGTTGTGTGTCATCCGCATAAAGATGGCACCCGACTCCAAAACTCCGGATGACCTCTCCCAGCGGTTTCATGTAGATGTTGAAAAGCATGGGCGACAAAATAGAGCCTTGCGGGACCCCACAGGTCAAAGGCCAGGGGTCAGAGCAGGCGTCTCCCAGCTTCACCATCTGGGTTCGTCCCTCCAGGAAGGACCGGAGCCATGACAAAACCGCGCCCCCAAGGCCCATCCCAGAGAGACGACCCAGAAGGATACCATGATCGATGGTATCGAAAGCCGCTGAGATGTCCAAGAGAACCAGCAGAGTCACACTCCCCCTGTCCAGCTCTCTGCGGAGGTCATCCACCAAGGCGACCAAGGCTGTCTCGGTGCCATGACCAGGCCTGAAACCAGACTGTGACTGATCTAGGTAGTTGGTATCGTCTAAGAAGCTCTGGAGCTGGGAGGCGACCACCCGCTCCAGCACCTTACCCAGAAAAGGAAGGTTGGAGATTGGCCTGTAATTACTCAGCACCGTGGAGTCAAGGGAAGCTTTTTTGAGGAGTGGGCGAACCACGGCCTGTTTCAGATTGGATGGAAAAATCCCTTGCTCCAGCGATGCATTGACAATCAACACAAACCAATCAACCAACCCCTCCCTGGCTGATTTAATGAGCCAAGATGGGCATGGGTCTAGAGGTGAGGTGGTCGCCCTCACAGCCCCAAGAACCTCCTCTACGGTTTCAGGAAGAACAAGCCTAAAAGAATCCCACAAGGATGGACAAGCAGGTGCCTCCGTCACCTCTTCTGGCACTGCGATGGAATTGGAGTCGAGCTCGAGGCGTATCTGAGCGACTTTACCTGCAAAATGGTGTGCGAAATCGCGACACCGAGCTGCTGGCCCCGTATAGCCACGGAGTATGCCTTAAGAGAGGCTTTAGCCCGTGCTCGATCAGAGACGTCCCGAGATTTCCTCCATTTGCGCTCTAGCCCCCTTCTCGTATGCTTCATCACAGCCAGCTCCCCGGTGAACCAGGGAGAGATGGGGCATTATCTATCACCCTGGACATCTCCCCATTATAGAGAGTTACCAAGGCGTAGATAGAATCCTCCAAGGCAGCCTCCAAGGCAGGAAGAACCCCAAGATTCCTCAGGAATCTGTCCGGATCCATCAGTCCCCTAGGGCGGACCATTTTAATCTGTCCTCCACCCCTGCGGCAAGTCTAAAAGTGATCAGATAATGATCAGACCATGACACCGGAAGGATGTTTTGATCTTCCACTCTAATCATTTCGTTGTCCGCCAAGAAAACAAGGTCAAGAGTATGTCCAGCTTGATGAGTGGGACCAGATATTATCTGTGACAGTCCTATGGTCGTCATGGTGGCCAGAAGCATTCTCTCCTGACGCTTTGCCCACATCTATTGCAGGCGTGCTCAGAGGTTGTGAGGTGGCCAGAAGCATTCTCTCCTGATGCTTCGCCCACAAGGTGAGAGCTGCTCAGCAGTGAAACTTTCTACTCCGGTGTGTGGTGGAGGCTTTTTCTTTGGAGGCTTTTAAATAGCCTGGATGGCCTTCTGTCAGGGGTGCTTTGAATGCAATTTTCCTGCTTTTTGGCAGGGGATTGGACTGGATAGCCCACGAGGTCTCTTCCTTTCTAGGATTCTATAATTCTTTAGTTTAGGGACTATTTTATCTCCTTTAAAGGCTTTAGAGAGAACGATCTGAGCTAAATTTAGATGTTGACCTTCAAGATGTCTTCAGGCTTTCATCCTCTTCTTCGTCTCCGCTTTCATGGCTGTAATCCCTGGGTTGTTGGGAGTTTTTTGGGCTGTCTGGCCATGTTCCAGAAGCATTCTCTCCTGACATTTCACCTGCATCTATGGCAGGCATCCTCAGTGGTTGTGAGGCCTGTCGGAAACTAGGGAAGTGGTGTTTATATACCTGTGGAATGTCCAGGGTGGGAGAAAAAAACTCTTTGTCTGTTTATTGCTTGTTTTAATGTTTATTGCTTTGTTTTACGAGTTTATTTATTGTGGTATTTGTTGTGCTGTTATTTTACTGATGCGTTGGGCCTTCGGGAGATGTTAGCGGGTATAAATAAAGGTTTATTATTATTATTATTATTATTATTATTATTATTATTATTATTATTATTATAATACAACCCGGAAAACCTACAACAACCCAGAGTGGAGAGAAAGTTGCCTGTGGGAGAAAGGGTTGCCAGCGGGAAGGGACGGGGTGACGAGCACTCGTCAGGTGTCTTAACCCCCGCCTGGGTCGGCCTCTCAGTCATAGCCGGAGCCGGAGGTGCCCAGGGTGTGCCTATTTGCAGCAGGGAAGCTGGCTTTGGGGATCGATTCTCTTCAGAGGCAGATCTGGAAGGAAGAGGTAAAACGGGCAGCTCCTTCTTTCCCTCGTGAAGACCCCCTTCCCTCCATGCCCTGGGGACGGCCGGATGTTTTTTGATGTTTTACCATCCTTATGGGAGGCTTCTCCCACAAGGGGAGCTGGAACTGTCAGAGGGAGCTCATCCACGCTCTCCCCGGATTCGTCCTATCGGCAAAGCGGTTTAACCCACTGCGCCACCGGGGGCTCCTATTTGGATTCAGAAACTGGATTGTATAGCAGTGTTGATCTAGCCTTTCTTTATTTCGATCTCTATCCCTTTCTCTCTCCTTCTCTTTCTCCAGAGTATTGCTTCTTGCTCTGCTCACCATCTCTCAATTCTTCTTTTATTTCTGTTTCATCTTCAAATTCAGTCTCTCTTTTTCCAATCAAATTGTAATCCAACTAAATACATTTTTTCTAAAAAGTGAAGTAACGCCTTGGGGAAAAAAATCGGAAAGCCAAAAAATTGAGTATTGAATCTATATAAATAAAAATGTAATGTTCGTTTGTGGGATTAACATAACTCCAAAACCACTGGATGAATTGACACGAATTTTTGATACAATATACCTAACAGTCCAATGAGTGTCCATCTCCCCTAAAAACACACAAAAAACCAGCAGAACAGACTTAAACCCCCCCAAAATAAACCATATATAATATACACATACACTCATATATATATATACACATGCAAACATACATAGAGACACACACTCATGGATGTACAGAAGCACACAGAAATAATAATAATAATAATAATAATAATAATAATAATAATATTGCAGGGAGTAAAAGAATAAATGTAATAATAATAACAATGCATAGAGAATAATTGTAACAATCATAATGCATAGAGTAAATTAATAAATGTAATAACAGCAATGCATAGAGTAAAAGAATAAATGTAATAATAACAATAATGCATAGAGTAAAAGAATAAGTGTAATAATAGCAATGCATAGAGTAAAATAATAAATGTAACAATAATAATGCATAGAGTAAATTAATAAATGTAATAATGGCAATGCATAGAGTAAAATAATAAATGTAACAATAATAACAATGCAGAGTAAAATAATAAATGTAATAATAACATACATATAAACGTGCGCACTTACATACATATATACACATACACACACATCTACATCTACACATACATACACACGTATATGCATATACACAAGCACACACATATACACAATATACATATACACATCTAAAAACAGAAATACACAAATATATACATATGTATACATACGTATACACACACATACGCGCGCGCACACACATATATATGTATCTATATCTATATCTATAGGTGTGTATATAGACACGCAATCACACTATTTATTTCATTTATTTATCGTGTCAGGAGCAAACCAAACAGTTGTATTGCATTTTTAACAAACAAACAAATATACAAAACGCAAAGTTTGCAAGTTTGGCAGTAGATTAAATGCCATCTGACCAGTAGTTGGTGACGTGGTGTGCTTCTGGTGTTACTATAAGAAGATCCTCCACTGTGCATGTGGAGGACCTTCTTAGAGTACACCCCAGCAAGCGAGAGCCCAAAAGGCTCAGGTTGCATTGCAGCAGGTGGTCTGTAGTTTGCTCTTCTCTACACTCCACTTTGTGGCCCCATTTCTTAAGATTGGCTCTGCATCT
>NW_026845477.1:287788138-287827207 GCF_025583915.1 Anolis sagrei ordinatus | reverse complement strand
CTGCTTCTTGGCAGGGGGTTGGACTGGATGGCCCATGAGGTCTCTTCCAACCCTTTGATTCTATGATTCTAATATGTGGCATAATGTAAAATAAACCACATATAGTTCACATTTGATCAGCCCACACACTGCCTTGCCAGAGAAAGAAAATATGCCACACAGATTAACAATAAAGAACAAGTAGTTTACTCTTCTTAATTCAGAACAGCATATGTACAATGTGATCAGTTGCATCAACTCACATAATGTCCTTTTATGAGAGAGTTAAGATAGCCTTTCTTTTGTCCATGTGGATAAACTCCTTCAGCAGTTAATGAAGCAAGAGCACACTCCAAAATCTGTTTCTCTCTGCTTCTCTCATCAAACTCTCTCTCTCTGCACTTGCATAGGTCAAGCCTGAACAAAAACGAACAGTATCCAAAAGTCCCAGGCTTAGTCATCTCCTTGGGCATTGCCCAACCAATCAGCTTCATGCATCTTATTTTGCAGTTCACACACACACACACACACACACACACACACACACACACACTGATTCCTTGCATGCTCCAACATAATGGATATGCAAAAGAAGGAATTTCTGCAGGTGAAACAAACAAGTTTCTTCTTGAAGGAAACAATAGCACTTTTGTTTTCTGCACAAAACCATTGTTTTCCATGCAAAAGCAAACATAAGTGAATTTTCACAGTATAGACTCTCAATTAAAGCAGTTTCTTCTGTGCATAAAATAGCATTTTCTCATAATGTGCAAAAACCACTGATTTCTACACATTCTACTACATGAAAAGTTTCCTTCCACGCTTTTGAGAAAGTAGACTGGTCTTCAAAAGCTCATACTATGAACTTCTTTCTGTTAGTTTCTATTGTGCTACGGGATCCATCTGCATACTGATACTCCAGGCTAACATGGATAGGTCTTTGAACTGAAAAACTTGGTTTTGTACCATTTTTGGAATATGTTTGAATATTATTTCAATCTCTTTCTGCTGCAATCTCCTCTTCTACATAACCACTAAAATTATGAGATTGCTCTCCAGTTTTCATTCTGGCAGAGTTCATCCTTGCTCTCACCCTTGCTTACCTGCTTTTGCCTGTGAAGTCTTTGGGTGCATCTGCACTGTAGAATGAATGTACTTCAACACCTCGTTAACTGCCATGGCTCAATGCTCTGGAATCATGGGACTTGTAGCCGTACAAAGTTTTTAGTCTTTTCAGCTAAAAAAACTACAACTCCCATGATTCCACAGCATTGATCATGTCTGTTTGAACCAGAATTAGGACTGCCGGAGTTAAAGCTGGAAAGAGCCCCTCTGCTTTTAATGGCTGCTTGTTGCTTGTTACGTGGTTATGTGAGAACAACACCTGCTGAAATTTTCCTTTCCACACAACTTCCATATTCAGTGTAGAAGAGCCCCTTCGATTTTCCAACATGATAACCCCAGCAAAAGTTTATTTTATTTGAAGACTGTTCGGAAGCTCCAATTGGTCCAATGGGTGGCAGCCAGATTGCTGGAGCGAGACACAGAGATCATACAACTACATCAGTTCCACTGGCTGCCAGTCTGCTACTGAGCACAATTCAAAGTGCTGACTTTAGCCTATAAAGCCCTAAACAATTCTGGCCCAGTTTACCAGTCCAAATGTATCTCCCTTTATGAACCATTGTGGAGGTTAGAATCATCCGGGGAGGCCCTGCTCTCGGTTCCATCTCCTTAGCAAGTGCAACTGGTGGGGATGAGAGACACGGCCTTCTTAGTGGTGGCCCCTCGGCTATGGAACTCCCTCCCCACCAAATTAGATCTGTGCCCTCCCTTTTAGTCTTCAGAAAGAAAGTACAGAAATTGATGTGGGACCAAGCCTCTGGGTCCCACACCCTTATGTGTAATTCACTTTTGGAAAGGCCTAGGACTTGGCCTATTTATTTACTTATTTAGGGTATTTATATCCCATCCTATCTCACCTGCACAGAGGGACTCAGGGCAGCTAACAACTGGCACAGCATAGTGCCCACAATAAGAAAAGCATAAATATACATAATATAATAAAAACAGTATGAAAACAATACAAAAACATTACATACAACGCTGAATTCAGTCATAATCCTAAAAGCAGTCAATCAAAGTCCATTAAAACTTTAACTTTGCCAGCAAGTCAGTCTAGTCCACAAAGGCCTGATACCACAGCCAGGATTTCACTTTTTTTTTGGAAGGACAGGAGAGATGAAGCAGATCTGATTTCATTTGGGAGGGAATTCCATAGCCAAGGGGCCACCACGGAGAAGACCCTTGGCTTCTGAATTATGTGATTTCAATGTTTTATATTGTTTTAATTTCATGTTTAAATGTCTAGATGTTGTTTTTCTATTTAATATAGTTTAATTTAATTTATAGTTATAAGTTACAGTTGTTTTATAATAGGTTTTTTTAATACATTTTAAGGCATTAAAATTTTTCTGTGAACATGTTGGACATCACTTTGAGTCCCCGTGGGGGAGAAAAGTGGTATATAAATGAGGTAAATAACATAAATAAGTAATAATTTGGAATATTTCTTTCCCTGATAACTTACATGTATATCACATAATGGTTTGAGATATATATATATTTAATTGCAGGACATCATAATGCAAATTAAGAGAAAAACTGATTATTGGATTGGCCTGAAAAGAAAGGACGGGCAGCCCTGGGAATGGACAAATGGAACTGTCTTCAACGGCTGGTAAGGTTTTCCAAATCACCAAAATGGAGGCAGCAGTAAAAAATAATAAATAAATAAATAAATAAATAAATAATAACCTACAGAAATTAATCTTTCATTCTTTTATTCTCCAGGTTCTTGAGTGGTTGCTTTTAAACCTATCTTTGGTTATTTATTTCAGCTTTAGATTGGTGTGCCAGAATTCCTGATCTGGTAACTCACATATAGCACGGTACATGGGCTGCTGTAAATAATTTTAGAGGAAAGACTTCAGCATTCCCATTTAAAAAAATAAAGAGATCCTGCTTGCCCAGTTTCCCTTATTATAAGACATACAATTTGCAGAGTTCTTTGTTTGTGTTTTCCTTTATGGCAAAGGTTGGCCCTTTTGGTCCCTTTCAACTACATCTTAATCTGTTTCTATCAGTTTTCGTACAACATAAATAAGGAGCCCATTGGTAATATCACGCGGACCATAACAAAGGAACTTCACTTCTGTTATCCTCTCATTGCAGGTTTGAAATTAAAGCGGATGGATTTTGTGCCTATTTGGATGATGACAGGGTCGGTTCAACATTATGCGGGACAAAACGAAATTGGATTTGTAGCAAGTCAACTAATGTGGCCTGAACAAGTTACTATATATAATGTCTAAGTCTAGAAACAATATGCATAGACATACAGATACAAATTACATGTATGAACAGACAAAGACCACTTGTGTGTTATAAACGACCATACCTTGGGAAGTCTGACTTGGCCACGGTAGTCCACGCTCTGGTTACATCCCGCTTAGACTACTGCAACGCTCTCTACGTGGGGTTGCCCTTGAAGACTTCTCGGAAGCTTCAAATGGTCCAATGTTCGGCAGCCAGGTTGCTAACAGGAGCGGCACTCAGGGAGCACACCACTCCTCTGTTGCGCCAGCTCCACTGGCTGCCAATCTGCTACCGGGCACAATTCAAAGTGCTGGCTTTAGCCTATAAAGCCCTAAACGGTTCTGGCCCTACTTACCTCTCCGAACGCATCTCCACCTATGAACCGACTAGGACATTAAGATCGTCTGAGGAGGCCCTGCTCTCGATCCCGCCGCATCGCAGGCGCAGTTGGCGGGGACGAGAGACAGGGCCTTCTCAGGCATCGTTTCAGAATTGATGAAGACCTTGGCAGTTCTCCCAGTTCCCTGGCCATAGTTTGGGAAGATTTCTAGGATATCAAGTACGGTTAGTGGATTGCTAACAGATTCCAGTATTTCCCAGTGAGGCTTTTGGTTTTGCTTTGTCCATTTAAATTCATGTTTGCGGAATTTGCTGTGGCTTTTGACTTGCATTTTTCCTTTATTTTGTAACCATTTTTCTTCAATAAAAAAGGATTGTTTTTCACAGCCAAGTGTGGTGGATAGTTATCTTAGGGCCTCGTTCCCTGCTCTGGATTGCAACAGATTTGATATGTTTTGTATAATGTGTTTTAACTGCTTTTTGATGTTGTTGTGTGAACCTTTACCATGTAAACCGCCTTTTGGCTGAGAAAGGCGGTATAGAAGTAAATCAAATAAATAATAAATAATAAATAAAAGCTTGTGTGTTATAAAAGTTCAATTTTTTAGAGCAGGGGTCCTCAAACTTATTAAACAGAGGGCCAGGTCACAGTCTCTCAAACTGTTGGAGGGCCAGATTATAATTTGAAAAAAACAACAACCATGAATTCCTATGCAAACTGCATATAACTTATTTGTAGTGCAAAAAAAAATCACTTAAAAACAATACAATAATTAAAATGGCGACACAGTCATTCACTTTTACTGACAAACCAGAGGTTAAACCAACCCCTTACAAGAGATACAAGAGGACCCATAAATTGGAATAATGAAATGTATGGGGATACAACATGTCTTATGAAAACCTTTCATGTATGGTGTATATATTTAAAATATATATTTAAAAATATATGATTTGTGAGATAATAAAATACCTTGTCAATATTTTTGTCATTATTGAACAGTAATATGGAAATATATGCAAGAATTTTAAAAGTGTATAACATTAATAAAATAACTACTTTTTATCTTATTTAAATGTATGAGGTTGATTGGGTGAACACAGCATTTGAATATTTGGTAGAATTTGGTAGAAGACACTCATATTTCATCATCCACATTTTAAAGCTTCCGCATTTCAGTGGTATTATTTCACACAGATTCAGAGGTTTCTCCTGATGTTCATGCAACACATCTACACACTGCAGCCAACATTTGAACATGTCAGGAGACACAGTTTAGAAAGCTCTGCTGTAAATGCATCCTTCAGAAGAAGCATGGGGATTTATTACACACTAGCACTATCTGGTGGTTCCCCATACTATTATGGCATTCTTCTACATTCATACAGATATTCATTCTTCTATTCATACAAGACGGTAATGATGCTGGTTTAGGAAAAGCATGTCCTCTCAATAGACTTTTGCTACCTGCTCCTTGGGAGTCTGTGCCTTCATGAAACAGACTTTGTATTTCTAGGCACGATGATTACTGCAGATGCAGACTGTGGCCAGGAAATCAGAAGACGTTTCTTTCTTGGGAGGAGAGCAATGACCAATCTCGATAAAATAGTGAAGAGTAGAGACATTACACTGGCAATGAAGATTTTCATACTTAAAGCAATGGTATTTCCTGCAGTAACCTATGGATGTGAGAGCTGGACCATAAGGAAGGCTGAGCAAAGGAAGATGAGGCACTTTTGAACTGTGGTGTTGGAGGAAAATTCTGAGAGTGTCTTGGACTGCGAGAAGATCCAACCAGTCCATACTGCAGGAAATAATGCCCGGCTGCTCTGGAGGGAAGGATATTAGAGGCAAAGATGAAGTTCTTTGGCCACATAATGAGAAGACAGGAAAGCTTGGAGAAGATAATCATGCGGGGGGAATGGAAGGAAAAAAAAAGGGGCCGACCAAGGGCAAGATAGATGGATGGTATCCTTGAAGTGACTGGCTTGACCCTGAAGGAACTGGCGGTGGCTGGCTGACAGGGAACTCTGGCATGGGCTGGTCCATGAGGTCACGAAGAGACAGAAGGAACTGAATGAATAAACAATGCTTTTGAACTGTTTGTCCCTATGGAAGAGGGACAAACTGAGACAGAAGGGCAACTATATATCTCTAAACATTGTCTCTTATAAACATTCACCTGCAACAGTTGCATATATTGTAACAGTCTATCATAGTCATTTGTATCCGTCGGGTCAAGTAAGAAAGTATCGGGCTTTAATTGGATACGTTTCCACAAAATTTTCTGGATCAACATATGGATTTGAACTAGTATTTCTTGGCATAATTGCATGTCCATGACATATGGCAAAGAGACCCCACTTGTCGTTTAACTTTCTAGTGTTGGAAACTTCTTTCAACATTTTAGAAAGTTTTTCAGGAGTCATATACCATAGATACATCAATTCATAGTAATTCACTTTCAAATTAAAACAATGTGGCCCTTAAGTCCACACTTTCTCCCATTGGGGTATATCGCTGACTATCATCACTATATTTATTTATTTATTTAATTTGACTTGTATACCGCTACTCCCAATTTGGCTCTGAGCGGTTTACAGCAGTAGATTAAAACAATACAATTAACTTTAAAATACAATAAAAACAAAAACAGACATAGTCCTGAGTTATTCACCCATCGAAAGCTTGTCAGAAGAGAAAGGTTTTACAGGGTTTCCGAAAAGCAAGTAGGTCTCGGATAGATCGGGTTTCAACTGGCAAGGCATTCCATAAATAAGGGGCCACAATCAAGAAGGCTCTCTGCCTAGTAGAGGACAGATGATAAGTCTGGATGTTGGGGACTTCAAGCAAATTTAGGTCTTTGGACCAAAGTAATCTCTGGGGTTGGTAGGGGGATAAGCAGGCCCTCAGGTACACCAGCCCCAGACCATGTAAGGCCTTAAAGGTTAATACCAGCACCTTGAAAGTAATCCAGTACTCAATCGGTAGCCAGTGCAGCTGTTGTAGAATTGGGTTGATACGACACCTCGCTGGCACCCTGGCGAGAAGATGAGCTGCCGCATTTTGCACCAGTTTCAGTTTCCAGATCTCCCCATCAACTTCCCAAGGCAGGGATGTTGATGGGGAGGAGCAAGAAAAGGCCTCCTCAGCTGGAGAGCCGCAGTTTGAGGATGCTTCCCCAAAGAACATTGTAGGCAGGATTGTTCAATGCAGAAGAGGACAGGGCTGCTACGCTTCAACTGGCATGTGGAAAAAACCATTTCAGCCTCACCTGGGTTTGCAGCTAGACACCTTCACAGGCTTTGTACAGGGGAAGGCCCAGTTTGATTATATAAATCATCCCTTTCGGCTTAAGTGGGTGGGTCCTACAAATCCAACTATTTTGAAATAGATTTAAAAATTAGTGACGTGTCTCAGCCACCAATCAAAATGGAAAATGTGGTCAATGACATTAGGACAAAGAATCAGATACTAGGCTCAAGTGCAAAGACATCTTTGTTGAACACCAAGGTTTGGGTCATCCCTACCATGGAATTTCCCATTTCAAACTCTGGCAGATAGTCTCAAACTGCAGCCTTCCCACTGTTTGGGCCTCCAACTCCCAGAAGCCCCTATTGCCAACTTGTTCAATGGTCAGGAATTCTGGGAGTTGGAGGCCCAAACTACTGGAGGGCTGCACTTTGAGGATGCCTGATGCACAGAAACGAGGGCTGGACAGTGAACAAAATGGAAGAAATCAACTCTTTTGAAATGTGGTGCTGGAGGAGACTTGGGGAGATAATCGAGGGTTAGCACATCATTACATTTATTATTAATAATAATTTTACAAAAGTCAAAACTGTGAATGCAGAGGGATGACTGTACAGGCAGTCACTGAGGTACAAACATCCAACATCCTAATGACTCATAGTTAAGAATGGGGGATGTAACACAGGAAGTGAAAGAAATATACCCCTTGGATGGGAAATTCACTCCTGAAAGAGTTATCATGAGGGAAAGAAGTCTCCACTGAAACTTCATCACCAGTTCTTGTTTCCACAACAAGCCATTTTTTAAAAATCCAATTATTACAGGGACAGAAAATTAGGTGAAATTTTCTGAACAGGGGCACAGACAGCAAAACAAAGGCCACAGTGGTTTTACCCTTCCCTATGGTATACACTATGCTGAGTTTCAGGGAAAAATCTATTTCTGTTTTATTGACTAGTCTATAGCCTTTAACTGTGTGGATAATAATAAATGAGTGGCAAGTTCTTGGTGGTATGGGGATACCAAATTAAGGACCAAGTAGCAACAGACTGGGTCAAGATTGGGAAAGGCATATGGCAGGGTTGTATACTCTCACCCAACCTATTCAACTTGTACGCAGAACATATCATGCGATGTGCAGGTCTTGATGACTGCAAGGCTGGAGTTAAAAATGCTAGAAGAAACATTAACAACCTTAGATATGCAGATGACAGCACTTTGATGGCTGAAAGCGAGGAGAAGCTGAGGAGCCTTAAAACCAAGGTGAAAGAAGAAAGTGCAAAAGCTGGGTTACAGCTAAACATTAAAAACAAAAACAAAACAAGATTATGGCAACCAGACTGGTTGATAACTGGCAAATAGAAGTAGAAAACTTGGAGGCAGTGACTTTGTATTTCTAGGTGCAAATATTACTGCAGACACAGACTGCAGCCAGGAAATCAGGAGACACTTACTTCTTGGGAGGAGAGCAATGACCAATCTCGATAAAATAGTGAAGAGCAGAGACATCATAGATCTGCATAGTTAAAGCCATGGTATTCCCCATAGTCACCTATGGATGTGAGAGCTGGACCATAGGGAAGGCTGAGTGAAGGAAGATAGATGCTTTTGAACTGTGGTGCTGGAAAGTTCTGAGAGTGTCTTGGACCGTGAGAAGATCCAACCATTCCATCCTCCAGAAAATAATGCTCAGCTGCTCACTGGAGGAAGGATATTAGAGGCAAAGATGAAGTACTTTGGCCACATAATGAGAAAACAGGAAAGCTTGGAGAAGATAATGATTTTGGGGGAAATGGAAGGAAAAAGGAAGAGGGGCTGACCAAGGGCAAGATGGATGGATGGATGGCATCTTTGAAGTGACCGGCTTGACCTTGAAGGAGCTGGGGGTGGTGACAGCCAACAGGGAGCTCTGGCATGGGCTGGTCCATGAGGTCACAAAGAGTTGCAAGCAACTGAACGAATGAACAACAAATGATACACACTCACACACATAGGTATGTGGCTGGAGTTACACTTTGAAAAGGACCTGTGCGTACAAATTCAGTGGGAGAATAAACCTACAGAACCTGTCTTGTTTGTAACTGTCTATATTGGGAAGGTAAACTCTCACTAGGGCCAAATGACAATATCTGGCCAAACACACCTTTAAGTGGCTTGAATGTTAGCCCTATTTCTGGGGGCTCATCTACTGTACACTGTGCTGTCGCACGCTGGGCCTGAAATAATGTCTGTTTACAGGTTGTGCCTTCTGTATGTCCAACGGGATGCCGGGGTGTCTCACCTGAAGGGCCCCTTAGATTTCCCAACACAAAGTTCTATTGAGGCTCAAAATAAATTCAACAAAGTTCTTTATTTGGGCTTAAATCTTCAAACAAGTGAATTAAATGCTTTATAACCTTGGAAAACGGGTAGCTTCCTCAACCTGCTATCAAGGGCAGGCAACTGGTGGTAAACTGTTCCTTTCTTCCTTAGGGAAATCTTCTGACCCCTCCCTGGGCAATCTTTCTTTACCTTGCTGGCGTGAGGCCCCTACTCCCGGCTCCAAGCTACTTTATGGATAGCCCGAGTGGTCCCTTACCAACACAAGATTTCTGTAGATCTGCCAAGCTAAAAGGTGTCCTTTAGATTACTCCATGAAGGCTGGATGAACTGTCTTGTTGCCCCAGCAAGGGCTGGCTTTATTCCCCAGCAAAAGCTGTGGAAATTCCTTTACTCCCCCAGCAGAGCTGTGAGAAGTGCAGCCTTTGTGCAGGTGGGATAGAGAAACCCACACATCCTGCTGTTAGGTTTCAAACAGTGAGACTGAACAAAAGTCCTCCTTTGCCTCCAAAACCCTGGGAAAAGGGGCGGGTCTAAAGACTCTAACAATGATAGCCAGGTTGCTGGCCCTATGACTGCAACCTGGGGAAGCTACCCGATTGCAAAATGCATGGCTAAATAAATTCATACAAACTAGCAGTGCAAGAAAAAGAAATTCAAATCTCCTAGTTTGTATGAATATATTTAGCCATGCATTATGCAATCGGGTGGCTTCCCCAGGTTGCAGTCATAGGGCCAGCAACCTGGCTATCACTGCCGTGCCAGCACAGTACACTGCCATGTAAAATTCGCATTATCTGTTTTGAACACAGTTGTCTCTAATAGGGGCTGAGAAGCTGCTGGGTGGGGTGGAGCTCTGTAAACCCAGGCACTGCATGATTCAAAGCACTGATCCACTTCACATCTTCTGTTCTGTTAGGGATCCTCCAAGATCTGAAGCAATGTTTTTTTCCTCAGAGCAATGGCTACAGTGGCTAGGATTTTACAAGAGCTATTCTCCTGAATTGAGAATCATTTCTGAGTTCCAACCACAGATCCTACTCCATCAACCCCTTCAGCCCTGCTATGTAATTTAGCTCATCCTTTAGCTTTGTATTTTTGCTTTTCTGCAGCCAGGACCTTTCCTGCTCAATCAGAAGGCATAGCAAGAGCAACCGTGTGCAAAAGAGAAAGAAACAGAGAAAAGAAGAAAGGTTAATAGAAGGGGGAGAGAGGCTTCTCCTAAGAAAAGCTTATATAACCCTTGATGTCCAACAACTAGATGTCCATACCCTCCAGCTGTCCATTTGGCAGAGGCAGGTCCAATTATTCCTTTTATTGAGACCATGCTATTTTATTTATTTGTCGTGTCAGGACAACCAGTCAATTATATTACATTTCTAACAGAACAAAGCAAACAAACAGACAAAATACAAAATTTGTGAGTTTGGTAGTTGATTAAATGTCCTTTGACCAGTATCTGGCCACTTGGAGTGCTTCTGGTGTTGCTGCAAGAAGGTCCTCCATTGTGCATGTGGCAGGGCTCAGGTTGCATTGCAGCAGGTGGTCAGTGGTTTGCTCTTCTCCACACTCACATGTCATGGATTCCACTTTGTGGCCCCATTTCTGAAGGTTGGCTCTGCATCTTGTGGTGCCAGAGCGCAGTCTGTTCAGCGCCTTCCAAGTTGCCCAGTCCTCTGTGTGCCCAGGGGGGAGTCTCTCATTTGGTATCAGCCATTGGTTGAGGTTCTGGGTTTGAGCCTGCCACTTTTGGACTCTCGCTTGCTGAGGTGTTCCAGCGATTGTCTCTGTAGATCTTAGAAAACTATTTCTTGATTTAAGTCGTTGACGTGCTGGCTGATACCCAAACGGGATGAGCTGGAGATGTCTCTGCCTTGGTCCTTTCACTATTGGCTGCTACTTCCCGGCGGATGTCAGGTGGTGCAATACCGGCTAAGCAGTGTAATTTCTCCAGTGGTGTAGGGCGCAGACACCCCGTGATAATGTGGCATGTCTCATTAAGAGCCACATCCACTGTTTTAGTGTGGTGAGATGTGTTCCACACTGGGCATGCATACTCAGCAGCAGAGTAGCACAGCGCAAGGGCAGATGTCTTCACTGTATCTGGTTGTGATCCCCAGGTTGTGCCCGTCAGCTTTCGTATGATATTGTTTCTAGCACCCACTTTTTGCTTGATGTTCAGGCAGTGCTTCTTGTAGGTCAGAGCACGGTCCAGAGTGACTCCCAGGTATTTGGGTGTGCTGCAATGCTCCAGTGGGGTTCCTTCCCAGGTGATCTTCAGAGCTCGGGATGCTTCTCTGTTCTTGAGATGAAAGGCACATGTCTGTGTTTTAGATGGGTTGGGGATCAGCTGGTTTTCCCTGTAATAGGCAGTAAGAGCACCTAGAGCTGCACTTAGAGACCATGCTAAAGAAATACAAGTTTAATCAGAACACATTTGTTATAAATCAGAGAAATGATGAGGTTTTGGCTAAGATGCTAAGAGACTTACAGAACTGGGGTCAGTCTGCCCTTATGTAATAATTAGGTAGAGAGAGAAATGGGAGGAGGAAGGAAAAGCAGTGAACAAACCAAATAAAGATGCCACCTTCTGTATTATCAATCCACGTATTTTGGAAATTCATGTGTATTTCACCTATAAGCCAATTACAGAGCTTGCTCACGCATATGATTGTATTGCTTAAAGACTTGTAAAGCTTACAGTCCTGAGCTATTCAGGGCTTGAGATTGACCTAACTGCCTTGGGGCTTTAAAGTAATCAATAAACATCTTCTGCTGACAAATGCTGACAGTCATTTGGTAAAGCCTGTCAGGCAATTGCCCCAAAGAAAAGACACAAAATATCCCAGAAGACCTGTTGTAACAGGGTTGTTGTGTGTTTTCTGGGCTGTATGGCCATGTTCCAGAAGCATTTTCTCCTGACATTTCACCTGCATCTATGGCAGGCATCCTCAGAGGTTGTGAAGTCTTTTGGAAATTAGGAAAATGGGTTTATATATCTGTGGAATGCCCAAGGAGGGAGAAAGAACTCTTGTCTGTTTGAGGTAAGTGTGAATGTTTCAGTTGGCCACTTTTATTAGCATTTAATGGCCTAGCACAGTGGTTCTCAGTCTGGAGTCCCCAGATGTTTTTGGCCTTCAATTCCCAGAAATCCTAACAGCTGGTAAACTGACTGGGATTTCTGGGAGTTGTAGGCAAAAAACATCTGGGGACCCCAGGTTGAGAACCACTGCAGTTTCAAGGTCTGGCTTCTTACTGCCTGTGGAGTCCTTTGTTGGGAGGTGATTAGCTGGCCCTGATTGTTTCTTGTTGAAACGCTTTGCTGTCCCATTTTCAGCTGCTTTTTAAATGGCCCAGTTCCTCTTTTGCTTCCCACTTCCCCCCTTAATTCATAGCTTACTTCCATCTGAGTTTGTACTGCAACAGAAGTTCCAATCATTCAATGACAGGAAATGACAGGAAAAAGCAGAATCTTGTCTTTCCTTGTAGTTTCAGGAAAAAGCAAACTGTTGCAGCCTCTCCTCGCTTGTGTGGTCTCTCGCATTAATAACTTGCCAGCTTAAACACTCCTAGTTTTTATCTGTTTTCCTTTTTGTAATGTCAGGAGTGAGTTGAGAAACTGCAAGTCGCTTCTGGCGTGAGAGAACTGACCATCTGCAAGGACATTGCCCAGGTGATACCCAGATGTTTTGACCATCCTGTGGGAGGTTTCTCTCATGCTCCCACATGGGAAGCTGGAGCTGACAGACTGGAGCTCACCCCGCTCCCCAGTTTCAAACCACTGACCTTTTGGTCAGCAGTCCTGCCGGCACAAGGGTTTAACCCATTGCGCCACTGGGGACACCTGTTTTCCAAACGCAACACACCTTCAGTCCCAGATTAATAGTATAGCAGAAAAGGAGACTGTCACCGAGGTCAACTATGGGTGATTGTACATCATCCTCCATGATATAAAGGCCAAAGGATTTATGGCAAAAGCAAGATGACAAAAAGAGTCTCTCTCCCAATCGTTTTAATTGATGAAGTCCAAAGACATAGAAACCAACCACAAAGTTATCTTCATTTTGTTTATTGGCAGATACGTGTAAAAGTATTTATTTTGTTTATTTATTTACCACATTTATATCCCACCCTTCTCAACCCCAAAGGGGACTCAGGGTGACCTTACAAAGGCAACAATTCAATGTCATATACTAATAAAAAAGGTAAAGATTTTCCCCTGACATTAAGTCTAGTCGTGTCCAACTCTGGGGGTTGGTGCTCATCTCTAAGCTAAAGAGCTGGTGTCATCCATAGATGCCTCCAAGGTCATGTGGTTGGCATGATTGCATGGAGTGCAATTACCTTCCTGCCGAAGTGGTACCTATTGATCTACTCACATTTGCATATTTTCAAATTGCTAGGTTGGCAGAAGCTGGGACTAACAATGAGAGCTCACCCCACTCCCCAGATTCAAACTGTCAACCTTTCAGTCAGTAAGTTCATCAGCTCAGCAGTTTAACCCGCTGTGCCACCTGGAGGTAAATAAACATAAAGTTAAAACCAAACCCATTAAAAGCATTGCATTAAAACATCCATTAAAATCACACGATCCAAATCGTATTCCAGTAGAGTTGTACGTTGTTAGTGCGTGCCTTCAAGTTGTTCCCAACTTATGGTAACCCAAAGCCAAACCTATTGTGGTGTTTTCTAGTCAGGATTTGTTCACAGATAGTTTGCCATGGCCTATTTTTGAGGCTGAGAGAGTGTGATGTGTCCTCTGGACCTTGATCTGGTTCCAGAATTTCCTATGTACAGGCAGTTCCCAAGTTACAAACATCCGACTCAAGAATGGGGGTGAGACAACAGGAAGTGAGGGAAATCTACCCCTCGGAAGGGAAATTCACTCCTGATACAATTATCATGAGTTACATTTTTAAAATGTTCCTGTTCTGACTTACCAACAAATCAGCTTAAGAACAAACATACAGAACCTATCTTGTTCGTAACTTGGGGACTGCCTGTATTCATCTGCACTTCTTCTATGCTGGTTTGAAACTGACCAAAGTGGCCATGGTAGAAATGCCATAGCTCATCCATAACTAAGGCCTCTCTATGTGTCACTTCCCAATCAATTAAATGCATTCATCTTGCAGGAAAAGAGATTCTGCATAAAAAATTAACAAGAACATACCAACAAAGCAGTTCTATGGTGGAAGTGGTGCCTGGGAGTCTGGTGGAGTCTGTAAGTTTTTAAACAGAGGCTCAATGGTCATCTGTTGAGGGTGCTTTGATTGTGTTCCTGCATGACAGCATGGAGTTGGACTGGATAGACTTAGGGAATCTCCCAACTCTATGATTCAAAAGAAAATATATTCAGCTTAAAGCATATGTGTCAAATGCATGGCCTATGGGCCAAGTCTAGTCCTCTGTGTCATTTTATGTGACCTTCCAGATGCTGGATTCCAACTCTTGTCATCACTGAACATCATGACTGTAGCTGATGGGAGATGGGATGCAGTAACATCTGGAAGGATGTAGTCTGTTCGGTTTAGTCAGGAGAGTGATGTTTGAATTTAGACACAAGGATTATGGATATGATGTCCTTTAAACTTTCTCCAACCTCAGAACCACAAGTGTTGTTATAATAAGTGTTGTTATGTAACCACGCTCTGGTTATATCCCGTTTAGACTATTGCAACGCTCTCTACGTGGGGTTGCCTTTGAAGACGGCCCGGAAGCTTCAATTGGTCCAACGTGCGGCAGCCATGATACTAACAGGAGCGGGACGCAGGGAGCATACAACCCCCTTGTTGTACCAGCTCCACTGGCTGCCGATTTGCTACCGGGCTCAATTCAAGGTGCTGGCGCTGGCCTATAAAGCCTTAAACGGTTCCGGCCCAAGATACCTATCCGACTGCATCTCAACCTACGAGCCCACCAGGACTTTGAGATCTTCCGGGGAGGCCCTGCTCTCGATCCCGCCTGCTTCACAAGCACAGCTGGCAGGGACGAGAGATAGCGCCTTCTCAGTGGTGGCTCCTCGGCTGTGGAACACCCTTCCCGTGGACATTAGACTGGCTCCTTCCCTGATGATATTCCGCAGGAAATTAAAGACTTGGTTGTTCAAGAAGGCATTCGAACAAGAAGTGCAATGATTGGTAATGACTATAAGAATGGAACAACGGAAAATGATACTGGATTGTGGTTTGGACGATGAGACGACGCTGAATGGTTTTTGTAGTAATGACGATGTTTTTGTATAATGCTGGACTGTGAATTGTTTTTATACTGTGTCTTGAATTTTGTTGTTCCTATGTTGTACACCGCTGTGAGTTGCCCCTGGGCTGAGAACAGCAGTATATAAGTAAAGTAAATAAATAAATAAAATAAAATAAATAAAATAATAATAAACTTTATATACTGCTTTATCTCCCCGAGGGGACTCAGAGCGGTTCCCAGGTAACATCACAAAACATACAAAGTAAAACAACATAACCTTAAGATTAACAAAACAATATAAGCATAAAAATTGTTGCCATAACACACATATATTAATCCTGCCTGTTCAAGGCAATTTAAAAATGTGAAAGGCCAAGCCAAGATTTGTGCACACCCAAAAATTCTAGGTAGCCCGGGAATTAAGTGCAATGCTATGGCAGGCAACAATAATATTAGGTACGGGTCTGTGGCTGTTCATTCCGGGGCTTATTAGAGGAAGTGATCTTGGTAGGAAGAATAAGGCCATATTCAACAATGTGTAAGACTGAGTTAGAACTGGTCATTTTCAAAGCCTTGTTGAAACCACCAGGTCGTCAAGCTCTTACGAAAGGAGAAGAGAGATAGGGCCTGTCTTATTTCCCTTGGAAGGGCATTCCAGAGGCGGGGGGCCACCACCGAGAAGGACCTCTCTCTCATCCCCACTAAACGTGCTTGTGACAGAGGTGGGACCAAGAGGAGGGCCTCCCCGGAAGATCTTAAGAGTTTGTGCCAGTTCATAGAAGGAGATTCAATCGCGGAGATAGGAGGGGCCCGAATGGTTTGTTGGGTTGCAATTCCCATTTCCCCCTGTCTGTGCAATAGATAATCAAAAGTGATGGGAGTTGTTGTCCAATAACATCTGGGGGCCCAAATGGGGTTCTTTACATAGAGCACCAACCACTATGTAAAGAAAAATAGTTGGCCCTTTGTATCCACAGATTCTCCATCCATGGATTCAACAGCCCATTGAAGGCAACCATTAGGCTGATGTGGCCCTCAGTTAAAATGAGTTTGACACCCCTGCTTTATGCTTTATTGAATATGAATAATGGCATTTCAGACTTTTAAAATATGGGGCAAACTATACAAGAGCAATACAAAGTAACCCAGTGTTAGTACTGAAGGATGGGAGTGTCATTATCTGAGGAGCACCAGTGGCATTGGCATCTCTGAAGGGCCAAACTCCTCACCTCTTTTGTATGTGCAAAATGATACACAAAAATCTGGCAGATTATTTTTTTAATATCCCAATGTGAAGGTGAGCAGAAGGAGGAATCACTTCACCACATGTGTGAGTGTCAGAAATACTTTTATGACAGGATAAATATGGTGACAAAGGCACGGAAGCTTGGTGAAAGCAAGCTCTAAAGAGCAGAATGGTGAAAGATGATTGGCTGCTAGGAAAGGCGGTGAGACAATGGATCCTGCTTTTGTCACTTTGGGATCTCTAAGGAGTTCTGACAGCCACTGCAGGCATCAGTCTCCATTGAGACTTCAAAGGGTGAGGGATGGAGAATGGCATCGACCTCAAGCACGGAAATGACCATGCCGGTGCCATCAACATCTGGAACAACACAGGGAGCAGCTCCCAAAAGAAAGGGGCATTCTCAAAGTAAAAAAGATACAGTTTATGAAGGGCCAAGAGTAACCACCAGATCAATGGAAAGGAAGAAAAATATGCCTTTTCTCAAGACCATTGACTCCCTTCCTAGTATCTTAAGTATCTTAGTCCGGGCGATTGCTTCTTCTAAGTCAGACAATGGGCTCAGCTTTTCTGAGCTGAAGAAAATACTCAGCACAAAAGGCTATGATGTGAGCAGGCTTTGTCCCAGCCTTAAAATAAAGCTGAACGCCTTGGTCTCCCAAGGGACCCTGGTGCGTCGGACTGACAGAAAAGGCTCAACCTTTTTTGTGGTCCAGAAATGTCAGGACAAGGATGCCAAAGTATTTGGGAACTCTGACAAAAGGGGGAGGAGGACCAAACAATTAACGGAAGGTGAGAGAAGAAGGGTTGCGAGCACCTTTGCCCAGACAAAAGGAGCAGCCAAACACAGAAAGGGCCGAGGATGGAAGACTCAAGAAGTCAGGAGAGCATGTCAGAGTCCCAGAGGAAAACTACGGTCTGAGGAAAGGCAGCTTAGACAATCCACCCGGCAAAGCAGATCTGAAAAGAGATCCCAGAGCCTCATCCAAAAAGCTAGACCTACCACTAAGAGATCAAGCCGTTCTAGTGGCAAAGCAACGCCTGTCACTAAAAGACCTTGTGGCAAAAGAGCTGCTTCTACTTCGGAGAGGAACCTTAGAAGCAACGCAGCATCATCGTCCAAGAAAGGAAAAGGTCCTGCCAGGAAAATCTCACGCAAGGGATCCAGAGTCTCTCAGGACCACGCCACAGTCTCCATGAAAAGGCGAGGGCATCCAACTAGCCAGGGAAGCCCAAGTACAAAGAAAACTAGGTATTCCCAGAGTAGAAATGAGCCTTCTGCTGAAGCTCAGAGAAACGGCGCGAATGCCTTGCAAGGACTCAAGAACAACTAGTAGTGAAAGGCCCCAGCGGAGATAGAGGAACCAAATTCCCAGGCAGAAGACCTTAGAGATTTCATTTTTCCTAAAAGATACAATTTTATTCTGAGATATCTATAAATGTTTTGGGAAATTCTGTATTCAATAAAGCTTACAACAAGACCAAACTGTATGAAATGGGTCATTTCAGCATATTCCGGCATATCTTCACCTTCCATCAAACCAGTGCTTATTCTGGATGCGGAGACAGCAGTGACTGCTTCCATTCCAATTTCCCCTTTTTCGTATGTCTTTTCCAAACAGCCAGTAACAGTGCATAGCTACTGAGCATACTGGTTTTATGGTAGTGGTATGCTCATAAACCTTGGTGTCTACCTCAACACACTAATCCCTCCCTCTTGTTTTCCTTGGTATCCCCATTTTGAATCAACTTTTGTTGTCGTGTGGTATTTGAGTTCACTGTTATAGGCGATTATGAAAATTTTACAAACTACTGTTAGCTCCATAAATGTTGCTGCCATCAATCAATGGCAGCAACAGCATCAACAACAAAAACCCCTACAAAACACATTATCATCAGGGGAACATTCCTTTAACCATTGGACCTTCCTATCAATAATAATAATAATAATAAGAAGAAGAAGCCAGTCAAGGTGATCCCAGTTGATCGGCACACTGGATGCAGTGCCCAAAGACCTTGGCCTGCACTTAAACACAATCGGCGCTGACAAAACCATCTGCCAGCTGCAGAAGGCCACCTTACCGGGATCTGCACGCATCATTTGCCAATACATCACACAGTCCTAGACACTTGGGAAGTGTCAAACGTGTGATCCAATACAACAGCCAGCAGAGTGTCTGCTGTGGACTCATCTTGTTTGTTTCAAATAATAATAATAACTTAATTTTTATATCCAGTCTCCATCTCCCTGAAGGGACTCAGGGTGGCTTACAGAGGGACAAGCCCAGAGAGCACAGAGTTTAAAACGTAATGCAATAAAATAAAAACAAAAACAAATGGAAAACATCTATATAAATAAAAATGTAATGTTTGTTTGTGAGTTTAACATAACTCAAAAACCACTAGATAAATTGACATCTAATTTGGACACAATACACCTATCAGGCCAACGAGGACCACCACTCATAAAACACTGAAAAACACAGCGGAAGCCAAAAGAGCAAAAAGATGCTACAGCGCATGCACAAAAATGACTCCCTCTGGCAAACAAAACACCTAATAGCCTATCTTCTGGATTGCAGCTCCCAGCATCCCCTAGACCAGGTCCTTTAGGAGAGGGGGATGATCCAAATGCACTGCTTCCAAGCTGCAACCTTTCTTCTCCTTGGATTTTTTTGAGAGCATCCCAATCCCTGCATATTTCCAATTTCCTATTCCTGGACTGCAACTCCCAGAAATCCTCCAGATAGATAAGATAGATGAATAGATTAGATAGAGATAGGTAGGTGGGTAGATTGATCAGGAAGACTGCTGGGAGTTACAATCCAAGAATAGGTAGCGAAGGAAGAAAGGGGAGAAAGGGAAAGAAAGGGGGGATGGTCTAGGGATGCTGGGAGCTCTAGGGCAGTAGTTCTCAACCTGGGGTCCCCAGATGTTTTTGGCCTTCAACTCCCAGAAATCCTAACAGCTGGCAAACTGGCTGGGATTTCTGGGAGTTGTAGGCCAGAAACATCTGGGGACCCCAGGTTGAGAACCACTGCTCTAGGGGATGCTGGGAGCTTCTGCAGCTAAACAGACCCAGTTCTTTAAAACCCTCCTCATAGGGATTCATGGTCTCCAGACCTTTGACCATTCTAGTCACCCTCCTCTGGACACCTTCCAGCTTGTATCTCTCTTGTACTGTGGTGCCCAGAACCGGAAAGTGTTATTCCAGGGGAGGTCAAACCAAAGCAGAATAGAGGGGTAGCATGACTTCCCTGGATCTAGACACTATGCTCCTATTGATGCAGGCCAAAATCCCATTGGCTTTTTTTTGCTGCCACATCACATTGTTGGCTCATGTTTAACTTGTTGTCCATGAGGCCTCCCTGCATAAATGGTACCTAAATTGCCTACTTGACAGATGCAACTGTCTTTCGGGCTGCAAAGGTCAACAGCAAGATACACAAAGGTCGGGAGCTCACTCCGACCCGGGCTGGCTTCAGACTCATGACCTTTTGGTCAGTATGCAGCTGACTCCCAGCCAGCTACGCCACAGTCCCAGTGCTTCCTTCCGTTTAGACTCCTTTTGATGCAGCTCAAAATTCGATTGGCTTTTTTTAGCTGTTGCATTACACTGTTGGCTCATGTTGAACTTGTTGGCCATGAAGATTTCCAAGATCTTTCTCACATGGACTGTTGTCGAGCCAGGCATCCCCCATCCTGTATCTTTGCATTTCATTTTTTCTGGCTAAGTGAAGTATCATACATTTGTCCTTGCTGAAATTCATTTTGTTAGTTTTGTCCCATCTCCCTATTCTGTTCAGACGATTTTGAAGTCTAATCCTGTCCCCTGGAGCATTAGCTATCCCTCCTAATTTGGTGTCATCTGCAAACTTGAGAAGCACGTTCTCTAAACCTTCATTCAAATCATTAATCAAGATGTTGAACAGGACCGGACCCAGGACCGAACGCTGCTTGTGGCACTCCACTCCTCACTTCTTTCCAGGATGAAGAGGAACCATTGGTGAGCACCCTCTGGGTTCAGTCACTTAACTAATTACAGATCCACCTAATACTATTATTGCCTAGTCCACATTTGACAATTTTGTGGGCAAGATCATGGTGGATATTGTCGAAGACCTTACTGAAATCAGAGTTGGAATTCAGCCTGTGCTTGTGTTTCAGGATCATGGTGTTTCTGATGTGGGAAATGATGACACTGGTTCAAGATGGAGATGGTTTGGGCAATGATAGTCATGCAGAGAATGACAGAGAGACACCAGTTCAAAGGGCAGTTTCTCACGAGAATGTTCCTGCAGGACATAGGGATGATGGGTTACTCCCTGACTCAGTGAGTTCCCAAGATTCAGGGTTTGAAAACAACTCAGCACCTGGAGAATTTAATGAGCCGCAAGATAAGAAGCTCATGGACACACAGCTGGAGATCAGCCATAATAGTCAGGAAAGTCAAATGTTTCGTGGCTCCTCCAGGTTACAAGAGATGAGAGCCAAGAGCGATACCTGGGGAAAGCAAACCACTTTCTGAGTGTTGGAATATAAGGTTTGCCTCAGGCAGGCATGTAGCCGGGGGGGGGGGGGGGGGGGGCTTGGTGGTTCGTGAAAAGGCCTTACTGGTGCATTATTTAAACTGTTATGTTTATTCATATCATGATCTGATCACCCTACTCAATATATCCCATATGCATGGGGGTATTGGGGTAACGATACAGAAGGTTTGCTAGGGTTCTCTGTTCCTGGGTGGCCTTCTTGATCTGTTGGGATTCGATTGCAGAAGTCTGGACTTTGCCTTTGTATCGTGTTGACTCCTGTTTTGGGATTGCCTCTGCATTTTCCTGCACCTTGCTTTGGATTATTTTGTTCCTGCTGGTCTTCTACATTTTTGGGACTTCTCTGCTTTCTACAAGCACATATTTTCAACTGACTATTTTACTAAGCTTCCATAAAAAAGGATTGTTTTCCTATTCATCGTGTGGTGTTTTGAATTCAGAGGGTTATTCTTGTTCTGGAGTGAAAAAGTCAGAGTCCCAGGCCATTCCATAGTCATATTGCACATTTTCCATATTAACATTTCTGCAGTGCTCTGTTTTTCAAAAGCCTGTTCCCAGAGCCAGGTTTTGACTCTCCTTCTGAACACTAGGAGGGAAGGCCCTCCCTGATATCGCCAAGGAGGGAGTTCCACAACCGAGGGGCCACCAGTGAGAAGGCCCTGCCTCTCGTCCCCACCAGCCGCGCTTGCGAAAAAGGTGGGACTGAGAGCAAGAACTCCCCAGACGATCTTAATCTCTGAGATGGTTCATAAGGGGAGATACATTCTGTTGGGAGTAAAGCAATCTTGTACACATTTCTGAAGAGACACTTCCTATTTTATCCCTGCTGTATTGCGACCTCTTTACATTCCAATCATTGCCCCAATTTGAATATGTATGTAAGTTAATGACTTGACCACCATTTGAGATGTGTATTAGGTTACAGTTAACCTCTGGGCACATGTTTTGAAGGCTGTATAAAGAGGATGTGTTCCTTTGTTCCCCCCATTTGCTTCTTTCTCCCTCTGCTACCTTTCTGGTTCTTTGTTTTTGGATGAGATGTAACTCTTGGAGGAAAGACGGCCTGCTCACTACCTTAAGGCTTGATTCATTACTCCGACTGTAACCAAGTCGTATGTTACCAGCATGAAATGACAGCATGCAAGTTTTGTAAGTAAACTTTCTTTTTGCCTTTTACTTTTGTATCTGACGCTCCATGCAGTCATGCCAGCCACATGACCTTGGAGGTGTCTACGGACAACGCTGGCTCTTCGGCTTAGAAATGGAGATGAGCACCACACCCCAGAGTCAGACATGACTGGACTTAATGTCAGGGGACTACCTTTACCTTTACCTTTGTATCTGAACTGGTTATTTGTATGCGTATTTCTTTAAAGGGAAGAAAGTCACAGGGAGAAGGGAGCAAGCTTGTTTTCTGCAGCCCTGGAGACTAGGACGTGGAACAATGGCTTCAAACTACAAGAAAGATTCCATCTGAACATGAGGAAGAACTTCCTGACTGTGAGAGCCGTTCAGCAGTGGAACTCTCTGCCCCGGGGTGTGGTGGAGGCTCCTTCTTTGGAAGCCTCCACCACACCCCTGGCCATCTGTCAGGGGTGCTTTGAATGCAATATTCCTGCTTCTTGGCAGGGGGTTGGACTGGATGGCCCATGAAGTCTCTTCCAACTCTATGATTCTATGGTTTTAAGTGCGGCTGCTGTGTTTCTTTTTGGGTCTCAAAACTTTTCTTAAACCCTCAGGAATTTCTACCTGGCTCCAATCTCTAAGCTTCCTGATGTGTGTTTTTAAAGCAGTTAGTAAACCAGCATCTATCTGATGTTGTAATGTTTTTCAGTTTCATGCAAATTTTTTCTGTTATTCGGACAGGTAGGCTGGGTCAGAACCATTTAGGGCTTTATAGGCTACAGCCAGCACATTGTGCTCAGCAGCAAATTGGCAGCCAACAGAGCATATATAACAGGGGGATGGTATGCTCCTTGTACGCTGCTCTGTTTAGCAACCTGGCTGCTGCCCGTCAAAGCTTCCAAACAGTCTCCAAAGGCAACCCCACATAGAATGCGCTGCAGTACTCTAAGGATGTAACCAGAGCCTGGACCACCACGGCCAAGTCAGACTTCCCAAGATACAGATATATGTCTTTTAATAGATGGTTTTGTGTATTTGGACCATATTGTAGCCTTGCTCCTCTAGAAGTACATCACATATGAAGTCCTTTAATGTTTTTCTGAGGGTTGAATGAAAAGTAATGCCTCCACTTTCATTACTTGGGTGTGGATGGGAATATTTTAATAAATCAAACGCAGAAATAATCCTTAGAATGTGCTCTTTAACTACCACTATTCACTTTTCCACATAATCACCAGACAATTGGATACATTTCTGCCAATGATGAACAAGTTTTCTGAAGCCCTCAAGGAAGAAGTTGTTTCTGCAACCAGCGTCTCACAGAGTTATCTCAATGTCTTCATCAGAAGCATAATGATGTCCCCACAGATCTTCTTTCATTATCAGGAACAGATGGAAATCAGATGCTTCTAAATCTGAACTATGTGGAGGATGTCGTACGGTGGTAAAATCCAGTCTCTGAAGTCTCAAGTCTGTGCGCTTTCATTTCAGGCGTCAGCATCCTGGATACCCATCGTGCACAGATCTTCCGATAGCCAAGCAAAGCAATAATGTGACCCACACGTTCTTGTGAAATGCCGATTATGCTTGAAATCATCCTGAATCAATCTGTCAACCTTTTGCTTGTGAAACTCGATGGTTGCTATCACAGGACATCCAACTCTTTGCCACGCAAGTCAGATGTTCCCCCTCAACATCTTTAAACTTACTCGCACAGTACTCACACCAACACAATCACCATAAACAGCTTGCATTTTCTAACTAATCTCCTTTGAGGTGACACCTTCTACTGTCAAGAATTCAATGACTGCACGTTGCTTAAGTCGCATTGACCGGCCGTCTGCGCAGGGTTCCATACTTTGCACTTTAACAACACAACCGTTCAATGCTAAGGCTTCCCGCCAAATTGGAACTGTAGGAGGAGAGTCTACTGAACAAGCCAGTACCTGCTGCATACCAGTACTACTATCTGGTGAGAAGTTACAAAGGTGGAGGCATTACTTTTAATTTAACCCTCGTATGTAGAGATTGGATCCCCCAAGGAACAAAAATCATGTATTTTAATGTTTTATCCCTCTTTGATAAATAAATTATATTGTATTCCAGGCATGAATACAATAAATTATATTGTATTCCAGGCATGATCCAACTTGGGCCCTGCAGGTGTTTTGGACTTCAACTCCCATCATTCCTAACCGCCTCAGGCCCTTTCCTTTCCCCCCTTAAGCGGCTGAGGGGGAAAAGGAAAGGGCCTGAGGCGGTTAGGAATGATGGGAGTTGAAGCCCAAAACACCTGCAGGGCCCATTGTATTCCCTAGCCTTGTGAAGGATGTCAGGCAAAATCTCAAGTCAGAGGATGCTTTTCTGATTCGGCGTTTAATTCTGAGGTGTATGGATGGACCAGCTCTTCCTGAGACTCTTGGGTGGCTCTTAAAAGAGCCGTTGTTTTCTTTCTTTCTTTCTTTCTCTCTCTCTTTCTAGACGTGTCAAGGCGAGGTGGGTGGCTTAGCGTGCCCTCTGCCCGCTTGGTGGGCGCTTGTTGAGCTGGCGCCTCCTGCCAGGAGCGCCCGAGGAAGCCCTGCCCCGGAGGCCTTTGGGCTTCTTCACCGCCGGCTGCTTCTTCCTCGCCTGCTGCTTCTTCCTCTGCTTCCTGTCTCCTCCGCTCTTCTTCTTGGCCCTGAAGGAGCCCGAGGCGCCGGTGCCGGTCACGCGCAGGAGGAGACCGTTGGACACCAACTGGCGCAGCTCCCTCTTGAGGCGGTTGGTGTTCCTGTGGATGTTGAAGCCGGCCTCGGAGACGAACTTCTTGAGCGCGGCCAGGGACAAGCTCTTCCGCGGGTGGCAGGCCTCGAAGGCTTGGAGGATCAGCTGCGAGAGAGAGCCTGAAGTCCTCGCTTTCCCCTTCTTCTTGGGGTCCGGGGCTGAAGTGGACGCTTCGTCGCCATCGGCGCCTCCTTGCTGCGGCTTCCCGTTGACCATCCTGCCACCTCCTGGGAGCCGCACCGACTGACCAGAGAGCGCCTCGGCGAGCGGAATTTATAGGCAGCGTGGTTGTGACGTCATGGACTGACGTAGCCAATGTTTATCTCTCTCTCTCTCTTTCTCCCCCCCCCCCCCCCCTCTCCAAATACTCCAAAGCAAAGGAGCGGACCTGAGAGAGTTAGTTTTCACTCAGGTCCAGCAACGGACATAGAACGTTAGTTGTCACTCAAGGCCCTTCTTCACAGCCCTCTATCCCAGAATATCAAGGCAGAAAATCCCACAATCATAGAATCATAGAATCAAAGAGTTGGAAGAGACCTCATGGGCCATCCAGTCCAACCCCATTCTGCCAAGAAGCAGGAATATTGCATTCAAATCACCCTTGACAGATGGCCATCCAGCCTCTGTTTAAAAGCTTCCAAAGAAGGCGCCTCCACCACACACCGGGGCAGAGAGTTCCACTGCTGAACGGCTCTCACAGTCAGGAAGTTCTTCCTCATGTTCAGATGGAATCTCCTCTCTTGTAGTTTGAAGCCATTGTTCCATTCCTAGTCTCCAGGGAAGCAGAAAACAAGCTTGCTCCCTCCTCCCTGTGGCTTCCTCTCACATATATACATGGCTATCATATCTCCTCTCAGCCTTCTCTTCTTCAGGCTAAACATGCCCAGCCTTAAGCCGCTCCTCATAGGGCTTGTTCTCCAGACCCTTGATCATTTTAGTCGCCCTCCTCTGGACACATTCCAGCTTGTCAATATCTCTCTTGAATTGTGGTGCCCAGACTTGGACACAATATTCCAGGTGTGGTCTAACCAAAGCGGAATAGAGGGGTAGCATTACTTCCCTAGATCTAGACACTATGCTCCTATTGATGCAGGCCAAAATCCCATTGGCTTTTTTATCTGCTTTGAACTAGGTTATCTGAGTCCACACACGGATAATGTGGGATTTTTTGCCCTGATATTCTGAGATATAGGGCTGTATGGAAGGGCCCTCAGATATAACCCAGTTCAAAGCAGATAATATGGGATTTCTTGCCTTGATATCCAGGTATATAGGGCTGTGTAGAAGGGCCCTCAGATATAACCCAGTTTATATTCTGGGTTATAGGGCTGTGTGGAAGGGTCCTCAAATAACATAGCTCAGATATTGTGGGATTTTCTGCCTTGATATTCTGGGATATAGGGCTGTGTGGAAGGGTCCTCAGATAACACAGCTCAAAGTAGATATTGTGGGAGTTTCTGCCTTGATATTCTGGAATATAGGGCTGTGTGGAAGGGCCCTTAGATAACCCAGCTCAAAGCAGATATTGTGGGATTTCTGCCTTGATATTCTGGGATATAGAGCTGCGTGGAAGGGCCCTCAGATATAACCCAGTTTGAAGCAAATATTCTGGGATTTTCTGCCATGATATTCAGAAATATAGGGTTGTGTGGAAGGGCCGTCAGATAACCCCGTTCAAAACAGATATTGTGGGATTTTTTGCCTTGATATTCAGGGATATAGGGCTGTGTGGAAGGGCCCTGATATATAACCCAGTTTGAAGTAAATATTCTGGGATATAGGGCAGTGTGGAAGGGCCTTCAGATATAACCCAGTTCAAAGCAGATATTGTGGGATTTTCTGCCTTGATGTTCTGGGATATAGGGCTGTGTAGAAGGGCCCTCAGATAACCCAGTTCAAAGCAGATATTGTGGGATTTTCTGCCTTGAGATCCAGGGATATAGGCTGTGAGGAAGGGCCCCATATATAACCCAGATCAAAGCAGATATTGTGGGATTTTCTGCCTTGATATTCTGGGATATAGGGCTGTGTAGAAGGGCCCTCAGATAATCCAGATCAAAGCAGATATTGTGGGATTTTCTGCCTTTTTTTGTCATGTCAGGAGCAACTTGAGAAACTGCAAGTCGCTTCTGGTGTGAGAGAATTGGCCGTCTGCAAGGACGTTGCCCAGGGGATGCCCGGATGATTTGATGTTTTTATCATCCTTGTGGGAGGCTTCTCTCATGTCCCCGCATGAGGAGCTGGAGCTGTTAGAGGGAGCTCATCCGCCTCGCCCCATATTTGAAACTGCAACCTGTCAGTCTTCAACCCACTGCGCCATGATATTCTGGGATATAGGACTGTGAGAAAGGGCCCTCAGATATAACCCAGTTCAAAACAGATATTATGGGATTTTCTGTCTTGATATTCTGGAATCTGGGGCTTTGTAGAAGGGCCCTCAGATAACCCAGTTCAAAGCAAAAATTCTGGATTATATGGCTGTGTGGAAGGGCCCTTAACCTCACTCTTCAAACAAATTCCTATGGTGCACTTTGAGTATCCTTAAGGGAAGAAAGCAGGATATAAATACTACTACTACTACTACTACTACTATTACTAATAATAATAATAATAATAGCAGCAACAACAAAAAGTAGTTTCGTATAAAATATGACCCAAATATTCTTGCTTTGTAAGTAATAATAATGAATTGTGTTACTCACCTCTCAGGCTGGAGGTGGGCTACAACAAAGGGTGCACCTGCATTCATTCTACTAGAGCCCTATCTGCACTATTATGTAAAAATTAAAACTACGTCTCCTTCAATCCAGTTTATCTGCTTTAAACTGGATTATATGCAGAGACCTCATTGACACAATGAGTTAAATCCCATGTAACATCCAGTTTATTGCTTTGAACTGGATTATATGCGGGACCCCCGTTGGCGCAATGGGTTAAACCCTTCTGCCAACAGGACTGAAGACCTACACATAGAAGGCTCGAATCTGGGGAGAGCACTGATGAGTTCCCTCTGTCAACTCCAGCTGCCCATGCAGGAACATGAGAGAAGCCTCCCACAAGGATGGCAAAATATAAAAAACATCTGGGCATTTCCTGGGCAACGTCTTTGCATACAGCCAATTCTTTCACACCAGAAGCGACTTGCAGTTTCTGAAATCACTCCTGACACAGAAAAAACTGGATTATATGGCAGTGTAGACTCATATAATCCAGTTCAAAGCAGATCACATGGATGATGTGATTTGATAATCTAGATTATATGGCAGTGTAGAAAGGGCCTAATAATAATAATAATCGTATATCCCGCCTCCAACTCCCTGAAGGGACTCAGGGCAGCTTACATGGGGACCAAGCCCAGTAAAAACACAGGTTACAAAGTAATACAATTAAGAACACATAACTATAAAATATGTTAAAACAACAAAAACCAATAAAACATAAGACATCACAATGCATGAACCAAACATCAAACAACCAGTAGCCAAGTGGGCATGTGCAGCTTTGAGACTAATAGGGCAGGACAAGGGCTTGTGCAAACACAACTTATAGGGCCGGAGCTGGGAATAACGTGCTGGGGAACCAACCAGAAAATCAGGGCTAGAGAGACTTAATCAGTAGCGAAACCATTATTCAAAGGCACATTGAAACATCCAAGTCTTCAGGTCTTGTTGTTTATTCATTCAGTCGCTTCTGATACTTCATGACCTCATGGACCAGCCCACGCCAGAGCTCCCTGTCAGCTGTGGCCACCCCCAGCTCCTTTAGAGTCAAGCCAGTCACTTCAAGGATACCATCCATCCATCTTGCCCTTGGTCGGCCCCTCTTCCTTTTTCCCCAGCATCATTGTCTTCTCTAGGCTTTCCTGTCTTCTCATGATGTGGCCAAAGTACTTCATCTTGAGTATCCTTCCCTCCAGTGAGCAGTTGGGCTTTATTTCCTGGAAGATGGACTGGTTGGATCTTCTCGTGGTCCAAGACACTCTCAGAATTTTTCTCCAGCACCACAGTTCAAAAGCATCTATCTTCCTTTGCTCAGTTTACCTTATGGTCCAGCTCTCACATCCATAGGTTATTATGGGAAATACCATTGCTTTAACTATGCGGATCTTCGTTGCCAGTGTGATGTCCCTACTCTTCACTATTTTATCAAGATTGGTCATTGCTCTCCTCTCAAGAGGAGGAGAGCAATGACCAATCTGGGTTATAAATGTTGTTTCCTAATTGGTTCTATTATAAAAACATGGAAAACGTTTTTTGCACATTTTACTATAGCTTTTTAAAATGAATATCTATCTCTACCATTTCAGAATAGTTTGTGGTAGCCTCAAAAACAAAGTTTTTAGAGTGTAACAACTGCTTTCAAAGTAAGTACCACACAATGAAACAGGAAATAATACTTCCAGACCAGGAACAGATTTTTTTCATGTTGTTGTTGTTAATATCTCATTTTCTTATTTATTATTATTTATTTCCCATATTTATACCCCACTCTTCTCACTCCGAGGGTGACTCAGAGTGCTTACAGATTGGTCTTTTCAGTGCCACAATTGCAATACAAAGTTTATAAAATACAACACATTAAACAACAACAAAACAAACATACAAATACATAAACTGTTAAAAGCTGTTAAGACCATATAGCTAAAACCATGGTCATCCTTCCTGTTGCAACATATCAATTCTGTGTTGCACTATTCCCGAATGCCTGATCCCAGAGCCATGTCTTAACTTTGTTTCTAAAGACAAGGGAGGGTGCCAATTTAATACAGCCGAGGGGTCACTCCTGAGAAGGCCCTGTCTCTCGACCCTACCAGTCGCACTTGCGAAGAAGATGGGACCAAGAGCAGATCTTAAAGTTCTAGTTGGCTCATAAGGGGAGATGCGTTTGGACAGGTAAGTTGGACCAGAACCATTTAGGGCTTTATAGGCTAAAGCCAGCACTTTGAATTGTGCCCAGTAGCAAACTGGCAGCCAGTGGAGCTGCAGAGGAGTTGTATACTCCCTGAGTGCATGTACATTTCTCCAGTGAGGAATCTGGCTGCTGCCCGTTGGACTACTTGGAGCTTCTGGATAGTCCTCAAAGACAACCCTGTGTAGAGCATGTTGCAGTAGTCTATTTGAGATGTAACGAGCATGGACTACCGTGGCCAGGTCTGAGTTCCCAAGGTACTGGTGCAACTGTCGCACAAGTTTTCTTCTCTTAACAAGACTCAAAGCGGCTCACAAAACAGTGTAAATTACAATTTAAAACCTACAAAATGTAAACATTTCCGCTACCTTGGCAGCCACCTCTCCACCAAAGTCAACATTGACACCGAAATACAACACCGCCTGAGCTCTGCGAGTGCAGCATTTTTCTGAATGTCTGAAGACTGGGACATCCGTAGGGAGACCAAGGTGCTTGTTTATAAAGCTATTGTCCTCCCAATCTGCTATATGCCTGTGAAATGGGGATTGTCTACAGACATCACATGCAACTCCTCAAATGATTCCATCAGCACTGCCTCCGGAAAATCCTGCAAATCTCTTGGGAAGAGAGGCGGACAAACGTCAGCATGCTGGAAGAAGCAAAGACCACCAGCATTGAAGCGATGGTCTTCCGCCATCAACTCCGCTGGACCGGCCACGTTGTCCAGATGCCCAGCCACCATCTCTTAAAGCAATTGCTCTACTCTGAACTCAAATGGAATGTTGGTGGGCAGGAAAAAAGATTTAAAGATGGGCTCAAAGCCAACCTCAAAAACTCTGGCATAGACACTGAGAACTGGGAAGCCCTGGCCCTTGAGCGCTCCAGCTGGAGGTTAGCTGTGACCAGCAGTGCTGCAGAATTTGAAGAGGCACAAATGGAGGTGAAAGAGAGAAACGTGCCAAGAGGAACGGCGTGAGAAGCCAACCCCAACCGAGACCGCCTTCCACCTGAAACCAATGTCCTCACCGCGGAAGAAGATGCAGGTCAAGAATAGGGCTCCACAGTCACCTACAACCCACCGCCAGGACACCGAACTTGGAGGACCATCATTCTCAAACTACGAGGGATCGCCTAAGTAAGTAAATGACCTTCGAGGTGTCTACAGACAACGCCGGCTCTGCAGCTTAGAAATGGGGATGAGCACCAACCCCCAGAGTTGGACACGACTGGACTTAATGTCAGGGAAAAACCTTTACCTTACTTATTTTGAAAATAGTTGTTCTACTCTAGAAACTTTGTTTTTGTGGCTGCCACAAATTATGCTGAATTGGTTGCGACTTGATGAGATCTACATTGAAAAACTATAGCAAAATGTGCTGCAAGATGTCCCACAAAATAAAATTTTTGCAGTTTAATAAATTTATGATAAATTGATAAACATGATAAATAAATTTCCATGTTTTTATGAGAGAATCAATTAGGAAATGACATTTATAACCTAGAAACAGAAATTGTGTTACATAATGCAATTATCCTTAGATGTATATATGTGTGTGTGTATACACACAAGCTTGCTCCCTCCTTCCTGTGACTTCCTCTCACATATTTATGCATGGTCCTCATCATGTCTGCTCTCAGCCTTCTCTTCTTCAGGCTAAACATGCCCAGCTCTTTAAGCCGCTCCTCATAGGGCTTGTTCTCCAGACCCTGATCATTTTAGTCACTCTCCTCTGGACACATTCCAGCTTGTTAACATCTCCTTTCAATTGTGGTACCCAGAATTAGAAACCTTTAAAAGAGTCTCAAGACCTGGCTCTGCCGTTGTGCCTTTCGGAGAGTAGTCATGCAACTTCATGCTATTGCTTCCTCAGCATTCTTGTCCCAGGAGTCCCCCCCCCCCCTTGTACGTAGGTTTGTTTATTATCCTGTCTCTCCATGAGTTCTCCCTACAATTAGTTTTGCCCCTTTATCTCACCCGGAGTTTTAAAATCATTTTATGTACATGCAGCCCGCTCCTTGTCCTTATGTTTGCTTTTTATGTTCTATGTATATTGTTTATATGCTTTGATGTTTTATACTTTAATGTTATGTTGTTTATTTTATTGTAATTTTTTTATTTTTTTGTATTGTAATCTGTGGTTCAGGATTGGCCTCATGTAAGCCACTCCGAGTCCCAGTTGGGGGAGATGGTGGTGGGTATAAATAAAGATTATTATTATTATTATTATTATTATTATTATTATTATTATTATTCGTGCGTTTGCATATATATATATGTGGTTTTGCGCATGCATTGTAATTTTGTTTTGTTTTTGGTTTTTAAAGTTTCTTCTGCTGTGTTTTTCAGTGTTTTTATGAGTGATGGTCATGCTGGCCTGATAGGTGTATTGTGTCCAAATTTGGTGTCAATTCGTCCAGTGGTTTTTGAGTTATGTTAATCCCACAAACAATCATTACATTTTCTATTTTATTTATTTATTATTTATTTACTTTATTTGTATACCGCAGTTTCTCAGCCCGTAGGCAACTCAACACGGTTAACAACAAGAGCAAAAATTCAATGCTAACAACATACACTATTTAAAAACAATTAACACCGTAATATACTAAGTAATTACACATCAATAAACAACACATTAACATCTCGTAACTAGAATCATGATCCAACTCGTCATCCGTAATTCCGTTTTCCTATATTCATTATATTCATTGCACTGTTTATCCAAATGCCTGTTCAAATAGCCAGGTTTTCAGTTTTCTTCGAAACACCATTAACGAGGGGGCTGATCTAATGTCCATGGGAAGGGCGTTCCACAGCCGAGGGGCCACCACTGAGAAGGCCCTGTCCCTCGTCCCCGCCAAACGTGCCTGTGATGCAGGCGGGATCGAGAGCAGGGCCTCCCCAGAAGATCTTAAAGTCCTGGTGGGTTCATAGGCGGAGATGCGTTCGGATAGGTAACTTGGGCCAGAACCATTTAGGGCTTTATAGGCCAACGCCAGCACTTTGAATTGTGCCCGGTAGCAAATTAGTAGTCAGTGGAGCTGGCGCAGCAGAGGAGTTGTATGCTCCCTGAGTGCCGCTCCTGTTAGTATCATGGCTGCCGAACGTTGAACCAATTGAAGCTTCCGAGCAGTCTTCAAAGGCAACCCCACGTAGAGAGCGTTGCAGTAGTCTAAACGGGATGTAACCAGAGCGTGGACTACCGTGGCCAAGTCAGACTTCCCAAGGTATGGGCGCAGCTGGCGCACAAGCTTTAACTGTGCAAATGCTCCCCTGGTCACCGCCAAAACCTGGGGTTCCAGGCTCAGCGATGATATAGACTACCCATCTCCTGCCACACGTTGCTGTGGCCCAATCTGTGTATATGTGTTTTGTGTATGTATATATATATATGTGTGTGTGTGCGTATATATATGTGTGTGTGTTTGCGTGTATATATGTGGTTTTGTGCATGCGTTGTAATGTATTCTTTATTTTTGTCTTTTTAAGTCTCTTCTGCTGTGTTTTCCAATATTTTTATGAGTGATGGTCAGTCGTTGGCCTGATAGGTGCATTGTGTCCAAATTTGGTGTCAATTCGTCCAGTGGTTTTTGAGTTATGTTAATCCCACAAACAAACATTACATTTTTATTTATATAGATATAGATATATATAGAATTAATTCATTTTCTTCCTTTAGTTTCTTTTAAATAACAAATGTTCTGCAATATTTCATTTTCTTCCTTTAGTTTCTTTTAAATAACAGATGTTTTGTAATATTTCATGGGCTTCCACATTCATTTAACAATTTCTCAGTATGAGGAGGCAATCCTCCATTGATGTATCCACATAATGAATTTACACATTTAAATATCAATTGAGCTGAAATGAAATTCTGATTCATCGGTGTATTCAATCATTTTAACAAGCTTCAATTGATTTATTTTCCCAAAGAAGACAAAAAGTGATCAGTATGTGTTTCTGCCCGGTTTCGAACCGGGGACCTTTCGCGTGTGAGGCGAACGTGATAACCACTACACTACAGAAACCAACTGAGTGCTTGGGGCAGCCGCTCTGCCTGATAGCAAAGAATGGCTGCAATGCAATCCACGAGGGCTTCAAAGAATTGCTGAGTCATCACTCCAAGTCTGAGTCATTCTAGTCGAGCCACACATTCTTGCTCATGTTAAACATGCTTACCATCACTGCAATCGCTAAAGTATTTTTAAGTTATCTATTTAAACTGTAGAATTAATCCAGTTTGGCACTACTTGAACTGCCTTGGCTAAATGTTACACAGTCTTAGGAGTTGTAGTTTTACAAGGTATTTAGCCTTCTCTGCCCAAAAGTCCCAGTGCCTCACCAAACTACAAATCCCATAATTCCATAGCACTGAGCTGTGGAAGTTGAAGTGGCATCAAACTGTATTAATTAGTGTAGATCAGTTATGGGCAAACTTGGGCCCTCCAGGTGTTTTGGACTTCAACTCCCACAATTCCTAACAGCCGGTAGGCTGTTAGGAATTGTGGGAGTTGAAGTCCAAAACACCTGGAGGGTCCAAGTTTGCCCATAACTGATCTACCCATTGCAGAGCTTCAAAACACAACTTTTTTGGAGGGAGAATAATAATAATAATAATAATAATAATAATAATAATAATAATAATAATAATAATAATAATAAATGCCCAGCAGCCATCCCAAAATGATACTTCCTCAATCTTTGATACCTACATTAACCAAGGGTGCATCTACACTGCAAAATTAATGCGGTTTGACACCACTTCCAACTGCTGTGGGGTCCACTAGACTGCATGGCCACCTATGCCAGTAACTATTGCTATGAACCCACCCTATTCGCGCCAGGAATGGAGGAATCAACGTTCCTAATCTCGCGATAAGTAAAATCCCAGGGCGCCGCCATGTTGTACGTCTCTGAGGGGATTGCCACCAAACTAACCCGCTTTATTCCAGAAGCGGATCTTGCAATGGTATTTGGCATCTTTATCAGAATTAGGAATGATAGTAGCAAACTATTCGGTGATTTCCAGGGACCGGTTTCTGTACCAGCTATTGTTTTTTCTCATCCGTATATAAGGTACAGTAAGGAGCCATGTTGTTGTACGGAGCCCGCGAGGCGAGGCTACTTCCGCTTCCGGAAGACGCTGCCGCTTCCTTTCTCTTTCTGGGCCTCTGCGAGCTGGCAGGTCCGGGCGAAGGGCCGCTGCTGAATCCGCCGCCATCCTCCGTCCGCCGCGGGAGCTCGAGCCTTCTCAGCCGCCGCCATGACGGAGCAGATGACCCTGCGTGGCACCCTGAAGGGCCACAACGGCTGGGTGACCCAGATCGCCACCACCCCGCAGTTCCCCGACATGATCCTGTCCGCCTCGCGTGGTAAGGCCAAAGAAGCAGGGCCAAACCAAATGGCAAGAAGGCCGGGGGGGGGGGATTAATAAGATAGAGTGGGAGAGACCAATGTATAAGGGGGGGAGGGAGAGAGGAAGAGACATATATTCAGCCTAGAGAGAAGTTGGAATGGTCCAAGTTACTTGGAAGGAATAGGGATTCTTATAAATATCACTAAGGGCCAGAATAACTAGACTGCGATTCTTATCCTGTAGTCACACTCCCCCATATATGCTTATGGGAGCGACCCACAGTCCTTAGGAAGTATGGCTGGGAAGTTCCATAGAACACAGTATTGGGGGGGTTCAATTAAGAAGATTGACACAAACCAAGTAATAGTAAGGGCTTTGGTGACTTTATGTTGTGGAATAAATGTAGTTTAGCACAGAGAGCGAAAGGTCTTGTAAAACTACATCTCCCATGATCCCATAGCAGTTGGAAGTGGTGCCAAACAGCATTAATTCTATTATTTGTTTATTTACGACATTTATATGCCGCCCTTCTCATCCCGAAGAGGACTCAGAGCGGCTTATAAGATATATATATACATACAATATATTATATTATTAGCATAGTACAATATCAGTATTAAATATTACTATATTGTACTATACCATTATATTGTAATATTATTAGTAATATTACATGTATATATTATATTATTAAGATATCACCGGAGACAAGGTGAAATGTATGTAGACGCACTCTTGGTTATTTATTTATTTATGACATTTATATGCCGCCCTTCTCACCCCGAAGGGGACTCCGAGCAGTTTTCAAGATATATACACACATACAATATTTTATATCATTAGCATAGTACAATATCAGTACTATATATTACTATATTGTACTATAACATTATATTGTAATATTATGAGTAATATTACATGTATTATAAATATATGTATATGCAATATAGTACATTGTATTATATTGTATTAGCATAGCACAGAAGACAAGGTGGGAACTTCTGTTTAGACGCACCCTTGGTTATTTATTTATGACATTGATATGCCGTCCTTCTCACCCCGAAGGGGACTCAGAGCCACTTACAATATATATATATATATATACACACACACACACACACACACACACAAACAATATATTATATATTAGTACAATGTAATATAAATATATAATTATAATATCATATTATTAGTAGTAGTATATTGTAATACATTATAATATTATAAATATTATATGTATATACAATATATTATATTACATTATATTATATTATATTATTAGCATAGCATAGGAGACAGGGTGGAACTTCTGTGTAAACGCAGCCTTGGTTAATGTAGGTATGGCCATAGAATCAAAGATTGAGGAAGTATCGTTTTGGGATGGCTGCTGGGCCTTCTCCCTCCAAAAAAGTTGCTTTTTGAAGCTTTGCAATGGGTAGCTCGGGCATGGGCAAACTTTGGTCCAAGTGTTTTGGACTTCAACTCCTAACAGCCTACCGGGTGTTAGGAGTTGTGGGAGTTTAAGACCAAAACACCTGGAGGGCCTAAGTTTGCGCATGTCTGAGGTAGCTTCATGTGAAGGGCAATAGTAGGTGCATTTGCTTCTTTTCTGTCCCAATGATTAAATACGACATTGTCTACCTGATCTTCTTAATGGGATCTGAAGACAAGTCCTGCAATTATGATGGGACAGAGGAGGATCCATTAAGAAGCTGAGTGGGGAGGCTCCAGCGTGTTACTGGAAACCTTTAGTTCAGAGCAGTGCCACAAAAAGCTAATAAAGATGACCTCACAACTCAGAAGCAGTAAATGAGTGCTACAGGTCTCTCAGGTTTGTGAATTAGGGTGAACAGCCATATAGCTGGCTTGGCGTGCTTTGCTTTCATATTAGAATCATAGTATCACAGAGTTGGAAGAGACTCCATCTAGTCTAACCCCATGCCATGCAAAAACAAAGAATCAAAACACCTCCGACAGATGATCATCTAGCCACTACTTGAATCCAGCCACTTTGAATCTGGAGAAAGCGGGTTGAGCTCCCTCTGTCAGCTCCAGCTTCCCATGGGGGACATGAGAGAAGCCTCCCATAGGATGGTAAAATATCAAACATTCAGGCACCTCCTGGGCAACAATCTTGCAGATGGCCAATTCTCTCACACCAGAAACAACATGCAATTTCACAAGTCACTCCTGACATGAAAAAAAAACTACTCCACTACCCCTCCCTTGACTTAATGTTATTAGCTTTTCCTGTTAGTAGGCAGCTCCATTTTAGAAGAACTTGTTTCATACTTGGATTAGGCAAAAAACCATTGATTTTGTATCATCTCTTTTCCAGATTCCTATCAGTTCAGGAAGCATTTTTGAGAGATGGCCATGTAGCCTGCTTAAAAACTTGTATTATAGCCTTATATGCCTATGTTTCAGTGTTATTAGAGCTATTGTCTCTGAACCAGACCCTGAGCCATTGGCTACTGATCCTTGCTGAGTTTCCAGAAAAAGAAAATAAAATTGTCCTAAGTGGGTACATATTTAGTGCCAGCCCTGGAAAGTTGAAAAAAATATCACTGGTTTCTCATATCAGATAACTTGAATAGCTCAAGTCCCACCATAATATTACCTCATTGATCTTTGAGGATCATGATGTTGTGGCTCTTCTGGGATCAGTGGGGCAAAGCTCCATTATTCATCAACGCAGGGGTCTGTGGCTGTCATATCACCTGGACAGTATTTAGTTATACCTGGAGGACAATCTGGCATGGCTGCTAGCTAGATTGGCACTTGAGATTCTTTGGCATCACCTCAGTCATCCCATGCTCTAGAGTAGTGATCCCCATAGTCTAGTGTTTGGACTTCCATCTCCCAGAATCTCTGGCCATTGATCGAAGTGGCTAAGGTTTCTGGATGTTAAATCAAAATGCCTAGAGGACTAGAGTTTGGAAATCACTGCTCTAGAGCATGGGTACATCTTCCTGGTATAGTTTACTCTTTGTTGCCTGTATTGTTTCACACATAATATATATCTTTGAAAGCACACGTCAGTAAGGTAGCTGGCCAGGGCAGAGGAATTTTTGGCAAGCTTTGGAGAATGTATTTTTTGGTGTTCTGCCCTTATTGCACAGGTGAATGGTTAAGAGAGATGAAGTGGGTGCACTGGGCTGTAGGAAATGAGATAGATTATTGGTGCTGTGATGTTGAAGTGTATTGTGCAGGAAGAAGTTGCTTCCAAGTGTAGCTGCTCAGATCTGTAACAAAGCTGTTTTTTTAAAGTATCAGTATCTCTGAAAACTTGCTTAAGAAGTTTGTCCACAGCTGCCACTTTTAGGTTGATTTAAAGACGAGCCCCCAATGTTGAGGAGCCCCCAATGGCTCAGCTGAGCTGCCAAACTTGCTGACCGAAAGGTTGGTGGTTCACATCCAGGGAGCGGGGTGACCTTCCTCTGTTAGGCCCAGCTTCTGCCAACATAGCAGTTCGAAAACATGCAAATGTAATTAGATTAATAGGTACCACTCCAGCAGGAAGTAACAGTACTCCATGCAGTCATGCTGGTCACACGACCTTGGACGCAACTACGGACAATGTTGGCTCTTTGCCTAGAAATGGGGAGGAACACCACCCCCCAGAGTCAGACACAACTAGACTTCATGTCAAGG
>NW_026845477.1:287755434-287788038 GCF_025583915.1 Anolis sagrei ordinatus | reverse complement strand
CGGAGGGGGCGGGGCCAAAGGAGGCGATGTCACGACCCCTGAAAATTGCTTCATGACCACCCCCAGGTTGAGAAACGCTGCCCTAAAGTTTGTTTTTTTGATCTGCTTCTTCCTCTTCTTCAAAGGCTCCTCCGCCTCCTCCTCCAGCTGAAGCAATGGCGGACCTTCGGCGCGTGTCAGTAGAAATGGCTACGCGTGTCACTACTGACACGCGTGTCATAGGTTCGCCATCACGGTCCTAAGCCATTGGCTACTGATCCTTGCTGAGTTTCCAGAAAAAAAAGAAAATTGTCTTAAGTGGGTACATATTTAGTGCCAGGCCCTGGAAAGTTGAAGAAAACATTACTGGTTCCTCACATCAGATAACTTGAATAGCACAAGTCCCACCATAATATTACCTCATTGGGCATTGATCTTTGAGGATCATGATGTTGTGGCTCTTCTGGGATCAGTGGGGCAAAGCTCCATTATTCATCAACGCAGGGGTCTGTGGCTGTCATATCACCTGGACAGTATTTACCTGGAGGACAGTCTGGCATGGCTGCTAGCTAGATTGGCACTTGAGGTTCTTTGGCATCACCTCAGTCATACCATGCTCTAGAACAGTGATTCCCATACTCTGGTGTTTGGACTTCCATCTCCCAGTGTCTCTGGCCATTGATCAAAGTGGCTAAGGTTTCTGGATGTTAAATCAAAATACCTAGAGGACTAGAGTTTGGAAATCACTGCTCTAGAGCATGGGTACATCTTCCTGGTATAGTTTACTCTTTGTTGCCTGTATCGTTTAACACATAGTATATATCTGTGAAAGCACATATCAGTAAGGTAGCTGGCCAGGGCAGAGGAATTTTTGGCAAGCTTTGGAGAATGTGTTTGGTGTTCTGCCCTTATTGTACAGGTGAATGGCTAAGAGAGATGAATCATAGAATCATAGAGTTGGAAGAGACCTCATGGGCCATCCAGTCCATGAAGTGGGTGCACTGGGCTGTAGGAAATGAGATAGATTATAGGTTCTGGGATGTTGAAGTGTATTGTGCAGGAAGAAGTTGCTTCCAAGTGTAGCTGCTCAGATCTGTAACAAAGCTGTTTTTTTTAAAAAGTACCAGTGATATTGGAAAACTTGCTTAAGAAGCATGTCCATAGCTGCCGCTTTTAGGTTGCTTTAAAGACAAGCCAGCACCTTGTTGAGGAGCCCCCGGTGGCTCAGTGGGTTAAACCACTGAGCTGCCAAACTTGCTGAGCAAAAGGTTAGTGGTTCACATCCAGGGAGCCGGGTGAGCTTCCTCTGTTAGGCGCAGCTTCTGCCAACATAGCAGTTCGAAAACATGCAAATGTAATTAGATTAATAGGTACCACTTCGGCAGGAAGGTAACAGTGCTCCATGCAGTCATGCCGGCCACATGACCTTGGAAGTATCTACGGACAATGCTGGTGCTTCTGCCTAGAAATGGAGATGAGCACCCCACCCCCCAGAGTCGGACATGACTAGACTTAATGTCAAGGGGAAACTTTTATCTTTACATATTGTCGAAGGCTTTCATGGCAGGAATCACTGGGTTGTTGTAGGTTTTTTCGGGCTATATGGCCATGTTCTAGAGGCATTCTCTCCTGACGTTTCGCCTGCATCTATGGCAAGCATCCTCAGAGGTAGTGAGGTCTGTTGGAACTAGGAAAATGGGTTTATATATCTGTGGAATGACCAGGGTGGGACAAAGAACTCTTGTCTGTTGGAGCTAGGTGTGAATGTTTCAACTGACCACTTTGATTAGCAATTGATGGCCTGGCAGTTGTTTCGTGTGGCTTGTTGGTGCCTGGGGCAATCTTTTGCTGGGAGGTGATTACCTTTACTTTAGCACCTTGTTGTGTTATGAGTGGACACTAGGAGGCAAGGTTGAGATATCTCCACTTGGAAACCTAGGAGACTGGGCAATTCATACTCTTTCAGCCTCAGAGGAGGGCAAAGCTAAGCCGTCAAAACTAATACAGTCGAGAAAATAAAGCTTGAATTGGGATCATTATAAGTCAGAAACCACTCATAGGCAAACCCCATCAATTTGGGGGAAGCCTGGCTTTGGTAAAGGTGTGCCTGCCTTTTAATACTTTAATACTTTAAACTGCAACTGAAGCATTGCGTAATCAAAGCTGCCCCAAGCAAAATGTTTCCCCTTTACCTAGAAAACAGAAATGACAGGAAGACATGCCCAAGCTGGCATCCTCCTTGACATCCTTACTTCTAGTGTTTACGCATTTGCACAGCTAGTAAAAGCTACAGCATCCCTCAGAGATTGACATTTAATTCAAAAGGTAATTTTTTTCAAATGGTGGGGTTGTGCAACTGTGGCCATCCAAAATTTGTGGGACTTCAGCCTTAGGCATCATAAGTAATAGTGCAGTTCAATAGTATTTGCAGGCCCAGAAGATTTGAGAACTAGGCCCTAACTGTTGACCAATGGATGGATGGAGTGTTGTACTCACAAGTACGTCGTGACTTCTAGGAAATCTGTAAGATAACCATTGGCCATTCCCTCTTGTAGACAAGACGATCATCATGTGGAAGCTGACTCGGGACGAAACCAATTACGGGATCCCCCAGCGGGCCTTGCGGGGCCATTCTCACTTTGTCAGCGACGTGGTGATCTCCTCAGACGGACAGTTTGCGCTCTCTGGCTCTTGGGATGGCACCCTCCGCCTCTGGGACCTTACCACGTAAGTGCAGTTTGGGGAAAAGGAAGCAGGAGCCCATTGGGAAGGATAAGCAACTGTTCATTTGATCCCAATTTCCCATGTGTTACACAGATTTTTCATCCATATTCTGTTACTTAGATTTTTTTTTCTTTTCTGGATAACTTCAAGGATAGGATTTCTGTTTACTTCCTCTTGTCCCAATGATTAGATTTGACACACATCTACTGACTCCACTGGAGTTTGCGGAGATGTCCTGCAATTATGAAGGGACAGTACAAGGGAGAAGGGATGGAAATCTTCGTTTGGTTTATTCTTGCCTGCATGGAATTACGGTAGTTTCAGTTTTACAACCCCTTTAGCCTTCTCTTCCAAAAAGTGCTGTTGCTTCACCAAACTACAAATCTCTAGATTCCATAGCATTGAGCCATGGCAGTTAAAAATTGTGTACAGTTGCATTCACTCTATGGTGTAGATATATCTTAGTTTCAGACCAGAATCCTAATTGGAGCTGTGGGAGATTTGCAAGAAGGGAAATATCAAGACAAGGAGAGGGTTAGTTGGAGCTGTGGTTCCTCTTTCCCTACAGTACACTGAGTTTTGGGATCTCCCTCCTTACAGGGGAACCACCACACGGCGCTTTGTAGGCCACACCAAGGACGTTCTGAGCGTGGCCTTCTCATCTGACAACCGCCAGATTGTCTCTGGCTCCCGGGACAAAACCATCAAACTCTGGAACACTCTGGGTGTCTGCAAGTACACTGTGCAGGTGCGTTTTATTTTTTCCTTCCAGAATTTGGAATTGAATTCAGTAGGGTTCAAGTCATGAAGTATCCTCGAAAGTGAGGCACCAAATCTTATTTATTTATTTATTTATTTATTTATTTATTTACTGGCTGTATTTTTGCCCCGCTCTGTCTGAACACCGAAGGGGACTCAGAGCAGCTTACAAATTGGCAATAATTCAGTGCTGCTTTAAGACATTAGAAAAAGTTCACCCGTACCTGCTTTAGATGTTAGCCATGTAATGAATTGTTTGATTTGTCATTGGTTTTGGGGTTGTTTGGTTTGTTATACTATTTTCCAAAGTTGTGTTGTATACTGTGATGTTTCTTGACTTCGGTGTTATTTCTCTGCCCAGGACGAAAGCCACTCTGAGTGGGTGTCCTGTGTGCGCTTCTCTCCCAACAGCAGCAACCCCATCATCGTCTCCTGTGGTTGGGACAAGCTGGTGAAGGTGAGTTGCGGGTTGCTTTGAAGACTAGAACCTCTCTTTGGGTACCCTATCCCAACCTGAAACGTTGAAATAGTATTTCCTTCTCTCTCACTTTTGAAGAGCCAGAAACAACCCAAAAATCTTGCAGAGGAGAGATCTTTTCAAAGCTGGACTTTAGGGTGAGGTGGGATCTCATAATCTCTTTCAGTGAAGCCTCATCCTAGATCCAGGAGTGGGAGACATAGGAGCCTTACATGTCCATTAGACACTTTTGGATTTGCTATTATTTCAGTGACATGCTATTGTTTGTTTAGTAAACATGGGGACAAGGGTTTGATGCATTAAGTCAAGGGGACCCAACTGATTTTCATTGACAGCCACATCAGCCTTTTATTTGCTTTTAAGGACCATTAGCTTAGAGAAGACAATGATGCTGGGGAAAATGGAAGGAAAAAGGAAGAGGGGCTGACCAAGGGCAAGATGGATGGATGGTATCCTTGAAGTGACTGGCTTGACTTTGAAGGAACTGGGGGTGGCCACAGCCAACAGGGAGCTCTGGCGTGGGCTGATCCAGGAGGTCACGAAGAGTCAGAAGCGACTGAACCAATAAACAACAACAAAAAAGGGCTTTTGAATCTGTGGATTAAGAATCAATGGCTACAGAGGGCCAGCTATAGGTTTCTACTATAGTTGTCTGTGCACTTTACTTTTTACCCAGTTTGGGTCCCTGGATATTACTGAATGACACCGCCCATCACATTTGATTACTCACTGTGCAGACTGGGGATAATGAACTGCAACCCAACGGCACTTGTGGCTCTGAGGCTGGGGAAAGGTTAAAGGCTATTTTAAAGTTGGGCATCATATCCACAAGTCTTTCATCTATATTCAAATCCCACTATCCTGACTGGAAAAAACAAAACAAACTGCAACCTTCCAGGTGCTACTGGAACACAACTCCCATCTGTTAGGGAAAACTAACCAAAAATAAGCAGAGCATCCAAAATACAAACAGGATACCTTTAGCTGAGCAATCCGCTCACAGCAAGCAGAACATGAAGTGCTATGTGATGTGGCCATAAAGAATTTAGAGCTTAGGCAAGCAACGATGCAGAGTCCTGTCTGTAAAAATCTCAAAAGATTTATTTACATTAATTATTATTAACATTAATAATAGCTATCTACATTTTTTCATGGTAAAGAACTGGGTCTGTGCTACTCTTAACACCCATCTCTTTTAAGGCTTCAAAGAGAGGGAAAAAACCCAAGCACTACATCCCTGACACACAGACAGAGAGAAAGCTCAATTCACCCAGCACATACTAAGACGTAAAAGCAGAAGTCAGAAGTAAAGGCTTGTAGTAGAAAAGTTTCAGTTCTACGCAACAAATCAGAATGAGAGCAGAAAAAGAGAGGTGAGAGCAAATAGATTCCAACTGGCATACAGGCGAAAGGGGGAAGGGATTCCCTCAGCCCATTCCAAGCAAACTCACTTGTTCCTCATTCAGGACTAGAGATTTGGGCATGATATGTAATGATGTGTAATTATATGTAACTACAAGAGTTGTAGTCTAGCATTGGGAGGGATTTGAGCTTGACATGTGCATTAAGTAGACCAATCTCAAACAAAAAAGGCTTACATACTTTCTGAAGAGAAACAAGGGGAAACAGATCAGAAACCTTTTAACTCTTTAGGTCACGGGTTCTCAACCTGTGAGTCCCCAGATGTTCTGGCCTTCAACTCCCAGAAACCTAACAGCTGGTAAACTGGCTGGGATTTCTGGGAGTTGTGCCAAAACACTTGGGGACCCACAGGTTGAGAAACAGTGCTTTAGGCAGATTCTTCAAATATGCTACCTAGATAATGATGTCATGTTTCAGTGGCCAAAGAATAAAATAGACAGATAAAAACTCCTAACATGCCTGTGATTAAATCCTTAACCTTGTTCTGGCTTCTCTGTCTCACAGGTGTGGAACTTAGCCAACTGCAAGCTGAAGACCAATCACATTGGGCACACGGGGTACCTGAACACCGTGACCGTCTCCCCTGATGGCTCACTGTGTGCTTCGGGTGGCAAGGTAAGTTCTTTCATCTCCACACTCGGAACAGAAGGGCTCCTCTCCTTGTTCTGCCTTCCTGTTTTTCGTGCAATAGGAGGGGGAGGTTTCTTGGGCCAGATCCAGAATTTCAGACGTTTTGGGCTACAACTCCCAGAATTCTGCAGCAAGTATATCTCCTCCCTCCCTTCTGTACTTTCTGAAACACTTGGACGATGTGATTTATACGAAGATGTTTTAATTCTGTGTCTTAATGTCAAAATGGTTGTTTATGTTTCTTGTTTTAATGTGGTTTTAATGGTTTTAATTCACAGTTATATGTTAACTAAATTGTTTAGATACTATGTTTTGGTTTTCACATGTATGTTTGGCATTGAATTTTTGCCATTATGTTGGACACCGCTTTGAGTGTGTTAGATAAATAAATAAGAAGTAATGTCTCTGAGGCAAGTAGGCTTCTCTCAGGAGAAGTGAAGTGTAGGGGAAGGATCACACAGAATTGTCCCCATGACACCAGTAAAGTTATCAAATAAAGTTGCTCTTGAAAGTAAGGTAAATAATGCAGTTATTTTCTTTGGGCTGTTTGCTGACTGATGCTTTTACGATCTACACAGTGGATGATTATTGGATTATTATTATTATTAATAGAAACACCCCTGCCTGTTGCTGGCAGATTTTGGCTCAGCTGTGATGAAACTTACGAGCGCCATCTGACTATTATCACCATGCTGATTCTCAGAGGCTGTTTCTGAGCTGTGCAAATGTAGGAGTTTATGTGGTTATTGTTGCTGTTGTTTTGGAAGAAATAATCTTTTTGGGCTTGAAGACCGTATATGTCCTGATACGTAACTAAAACATGGATACACTACACCTCTCATATCCACAGGACTGGTACCCATGATTTCACTTAACTATATATATAAAAAATACATATCTCCTCTAGGCTTTTTCTAGGTCCTCCAGTGTGATTTTATGGTATGTCTCTGCCAGAAGCTAAGTTGCAGTGGAGAACCTAAAAATTCTAGAGAGCGGTTATCTAAGCATTTTCCACAAGAAAGTTGTTTCCATCACCCACCAGGAGTTATTTGTTACAATAGGGTTCACTATTATCTGCAGTTTCCTATTTCCATGGTAAATGCAGGGACATGCTCTCATGGAAATGGGGGAGGTACTATTATTTGTATTAATTTTAATTAAAAATATTAATTTGTATCAAAGAAGCCCGATACTGGATCCACATTTAAATGTGTCTTGCGTTTTACCCCAAGTCGGGATTGTTACACAAAGAATATGATCATTACAATATATTGTCGAAGGCTTCCATAATCGGAATCACTGGGTTGCTGTGAGTTTTCCGGGCTGTACAGCCATGTTCCAGAAGCATTCTCTCCTGAAGTTTCACCCATCTCAATGGCAGGATCTCTGAGGATGCCTGTCATGGATGTGGGTGAAACATCAGGAGAGAATGCTTCTAGAACATGGCTGTACAGCCCAGAAAACTCACAGCAACCTATGATTATTATGTTTGAAACTTTCTTTAAAATGAACATGAAACCATTTCTTTAGGTGACTTCACTTGCTTACCACCAGAACTTGTTCAATTGAACCCGTATTCCCTCTGATGACCTTTCCTTAGGATGGCCAGGCCATGCTGTGGGACCTAAACGAAGGCAAGCACCTGTACACCCTGGATGGTGGGGACATCATCAATGCCTTGTGCTTCAGCCCCAACCGCTACTGGCTCTGTGCGGCCACCGGGCCCAGCATCAAGATCTGGGTGAGTCTTTATGAAAAGGAGCTCCTGACAATTAGAACCTGGACTGTGCCAAGTGATGGGCACAGGTTGAAGAATAAGGCTATTAGTGCCCCAGTGTGCATAATAATCTTATTTGATGTGATACAGGAGGAAAAATGAATGGGGAGAGAAAGGAGAATACCATATATAATCGAGAATAAGCCGAGGCATCTAATTTTACCACAAAAAACTGGGAAAAAGTATTGACTCGAGTATAAGCCGAGGGTAGAAAATGCAGCAGCTACTGGTAAATTTCAAAATAAAAATAGATACCAGTAAAATTACATTAATTGAAGCATCAGTAGGTTAAATGTTTTTGAATATATACATAAAACTGTAATTTAAGGTAAGACTGTCCAGCTCCGATTAAACCCATTATTCTAAGCTTCTTCAATGTAAATGTGTTTACGTATCCTTCCAATAATAATAAAGATAGTAAAATGGTAAATGTAATAAAAAAATAATAGAATAAAATAATAAATGTAGTAATAACAATAATAGAGAAAAATAATAAATGTAATAATAATAAATAGAGTAAAATAATATATGAAATAAAATAATAGAGTAAAATAATGTAAATGTAATAATAATATAGTAAAACAATAAATGAAATAATAATAACAACAACAACAATAGAGTAAAATAATAAAATAACCTTTACTCAAGTATAAGCCAAAGGGGGCTTTTTCAGCCTTAATATGTGGGCTGAAAACCCCAGCTTGTACTCAAGTATATATGATAATTGGATTAGTAAGCTTGTCATGGCCGTTGATAGAGAAGTCTTCTGATACCCACCCATACACTAACATTGATATGGAATTTCCATGCCTCTTTTTGTCACTCTGCCCTTGGCTTTTCTGTGACTTTCGTTAATATTTTAATAGTGGCATATATACCAGACATGGGCAAACTTTGGCCCTCCAGGTGTTTTGGACTTCAATTCCCAAAAATATCTCAAGAAACATACAAAGTAAACAGCGCTGAGGATTCCACGGCCTATCAAGTGTTGATAAAATGCAACTTCCCGCAGTCCTATCCATTGGTGAGGAATGCTGGGAACTCTACTTTGACAACATAAATTTTACCAAGCACTTTACATGACTGAGATTGATTACTGTTGTTTATACCTGCAGCTATTGCTGTATTTTATTAATTTTACCAGGGTTTTTTGTGAAGTGAGATATTTATGTGGGCTGTTACTGTTATGTTATTGTTTCAGCAATTTTTCTATTTTGTGTGTTTGCACCGGGAGATAGTGGCGTAGTATAAATAAAGATGATGATGATTATTTATTAACATCTGGGAGCCTCAGTATTCCTACTTCTGATCTCATCAGTGGGAGTGGAGAAGTGAAGAAAAGTCAAAGACTGCTGAAGGATCAACAGGACACAAATGCACGCAGTTGCGTAATTAGTACTTAGCCTAGTTTCAGATTGGATGGGCACTACTCGCTCTTGCATTACTGCTCTATAAAGCTGACCTGTCTTTGTGGTCAGGAGGGATATTCCATGGCTAGTGGATACAAAGGGCTTTTTTGCGCTGTGATGAAACTCAATATATGCCTTCTGACCTTACTTCCATGTAGAAAACCAGAGGCTGTTTCTGAGCTTGTTGTCCAAACTATTTGAATTCCCAATGAAAAGTTGGGTGGGGGTTGAGAGTTGACCTGGAAGCTCGCTACTGGCTTTGACCCATTTCTCTTCTATTCTTGTTCGCAGGACTTGGAAGGCAAGATCATTGTGGATGAGCTGAAGCAAGAGGTGATCAGCACCAGCAGCAAGGCAGAGCCTCCCCAGTGCACCTCATTGGCCTGGTCGGCTGATGGACAGGTGAGCTCAGGTTTCCAAGGGTTCTGTGGCTTTCTTGGCATCAAAGAATTGGCAGAAACTACATGCCCTGCTGTGCAGGAACGTACAATCAAAGTACTCCCAACATATGGCCATCCAGCCTCTGCTTTAAAACCTCCAGAGTCCAAGACAGCATATTCTTGTGCCAACAGCACTTACTTTCAGGAAATTCTTTCTAATGTACAGGTGGAATTTATTTTCCTCTTGTTTGAATCCATTCTTCTGTGTCCTAGGCCCCTTCTGCTACGTTTTCTGCCTTGATAGTCTGGGTTATACTGCTGTGTGGAAGGGCTCTTAGTCTCTGGAGTTTTCCTATGTCTGCACTTTTGATGTCACCAGAGCATTGTCTCCTGCTTCATTCTTGAAGGAAAGCCTGGGTTTTCCTCCTGTTGTAATTGGTAACTTTCTAGGACATTCTGGGTGAAGAAAGGGTATTATCAAATCTGTAACAATCCCAGGGATATGGTTCCTAACCTAAAAACCTGAAGCTATGATACTTTGAAGTTTGAAAACTTAACTTTGATCTTGTTAAGGCTTACGTGTGTGTCTGCTTTTAGAAAAGTGAAGTTGAAAGGTTATGATAACAGCTGGTGAAGATTTGTGGACTGAGATGGACAAATTGATTAGGCTGCTAGAGGAGACATATGTGTCCAACTTCAAGAGAGATTGGGGGATTTATTGACATAACAATGAAGGGGGAATTCATTAACTGGGACATGAGCTAGGAGTATGTTATTAAATGTAGAAGTGTGATTGTCCCTGTGATTGTACAACATTATTTAAAGGGAAAGGAGCCTGTGGTGGGCGCAGTGCTGAACTTGCTGACCAAAAGTTCAGCAAAATCTAGCATAGTGTCTAGATCTAAGAAAGTAATGCTACCCCTCTATTCTGCTTTGGTTAGACCACACCTGGAATATTGTGTCCAATTCTGGGCACCACAATTCAAGAGAGATATTGACAAGCTGGAATGTGTCCAGAGGAGGGCGACTAAAATGATCAAGGGTCTGGAGAACAAGCCCTATGAGGAGCGGCTTAGGGAACTGGGCATGTTTAGCCTGAAGAAGAGAAGGCTGAGAGGAGATATGATAGCCATGTATAAATATGTGAGAGGAAGCCACAGGGAGGAGGGAGCAAGTTTGTTTTCTGCTTCCCTGGAGACTAGGACGCGGAACAATGGCTTCAAACTACAAGAGAGGAGATTCCATCTGAACATGAGGAAGAACTTCCTGACTGTGAGAGCCGTTCAGCAGTGGAACTCTCTGCCCCGGAGTGTGGTGGAGGCTCCTTCTTTGGAAGCTTTTAAACAGAGGCTGGATGGCCATGTCAGGGGTGATTTGAATGCAATATTCCTGCCTCTTGGCAGGGGGTTGGACTGGATGGCCCATGAGGTCTCTTCCAACTCTTTGATTCTATGATTCTATGAGGAGCGGGTGAGCTTCTGTTGTTAGCCCCAGCTTCTGCCTAAATAGCAGTTTGAAAACATGCAAATGTGAGTAGATCAATAGATACTACTTCGGCGGGAAGGTAACGGTGCTCCATACAGTCATGCCAGCCACATGACCTTGGAAGTGTCTACGGACAATGCCGGCTCTTTGACTTAGAAATTGAGATAAGCACCCCCCTCCCAGAGTCTGACACAACTAGACTTAATGTCAAGGGGAAACCTTTACCTTACTTAAAGGGAGCAGACCAATTAAAAATTTAAAAACCATCAGATAGAGAATGAGGTCTGTCAATTCGTTTTTATGTTTGTTAGGGTTTTTTTTTTGTTTTTTCTTTTGTTTGTGTGTGTATCTTTGTGTTTATATAGAACTGGAGGAGGGGGGAGTGTAGTGCTTGGATTGTCATGTGTTTTGGCTGCTTTATGAGCTATTCCATATTGTGTGTATCTAGGCACCTTAAACTCACCTGTTGATTTGTGGTAACGCCATGAATTTCACAGGGTTTTCTTAGGCTAGGAACTACTCAGAGGTAGTTTTTGACAGTTCGTCCTCTGAAATATAGCCTACAGTGCTTGGCATTCATTGGCAGTCTCCCATCTGAAAACTAACCAGGGTTGACTTCCAGCACAACTGATTTTCTGCAAAGTGACTTTGTCCATCCTGGACAGTTTTTCACTTATTAATACTGTTTCTTCCCCTCTTGTCTCTTTTTCGCACCAGACTCTGTTTGCTGGCTACACGGATAACCTGGTTCGCGTCTGGCAGGTCACAATTGGAACCAGATGAGAGAGTATGCTTGTCCACAAGGCACAGGTTCTCATGTTAAAAACCCCCCAAATAAAAACAGATTTTTTGTGCTGAAAGATGGGTCTGTTCTCCTTATTCCATGTATGGATAAACCCAGGCCCAAGGGCCAGATGCAGCCCCTTGGGCTCTTTTCTCAGGCCCTCCCTCTCTCAATCCATCCTTCCTTCCTTTTCCTTCCTCTCTTTCCTTCCTCCTTCCACTCCTTCCCTCTTTTCCTTCTTTCCTCCTTCTTTTCTTTCCTCCCTCCTCCCTTCCTTCCTCCCTTTCTTCTCTTTTTCCTTCTGGGGGATGTTTTGCTGGGAAAAGGTAGAGAAGGAACATGAGAAACATGTTTCAAGATTTCAAAAGGTGTCCCATTGAGGAGGAGGAGGGGAAAAACTGACTTTCTGCTGTTCTAGAGACCAGGGCGCAATGCTTTCAAATGGCATGTTCAGGTGGAATCTCCTTTCCTATCATTTGAACCCATTGCTCCAAGTCCCCAGGACAGCAGAAACTCAACTCCCCCCCCCCCCCCAATGTGGCATCCTTTCAAATATTAAAACATGGCTCCCGTGTCCCCTCTATTGGCCTTTTTTCCTCCTTCGGCCACTCCTCATAGGGCTTACTTTCAGGCTTTCAGTCATTTTAACTACTGATTGAAAGCCTGAAAGTAAGCCCTATGAGGAGTGGCCGAGGGAGGAAAAAAGAAGGTGAATTGGGGACATCATTTTAATAATCATTTTAACTACTGACTCCCCCCTGGGCACACAGAAAACTGGGCGACTTGGAAGGCGCTGAACAGACTGGTACGAGATGTAGGGCCAACCTTAAGAAATTGGGCTACAAAGTGGAATCCACGACATGTGAGTGTAGAGAAGAGCAAACTACAGACCACCTGCTGCAATGCAACCTGAGCCCTGCCACAAGCACAATGGAGGACCTCCTTGCAGCAACACCAGAGGCACTCCAAGTGGCCAGATACTGGTCAAAGGACATTTAATCAACTACCAAACTTGCAAACTTTGTGTTTTGTCTGTTTGTTTGTTTTGTTTGTTCCTAACACAATAAATAAATAAGTTTTAACTACTCTCCTGAAGACACATTCCAGCTTGTCATTCTCCCTCTTGAATTGTGCTGCCCAGAACTGGGGACAGTGTTATTCTAGGTGAGATGTGACCAAAGCAAGAGGGGCACCATTACTCCCTTGATCTAGACATGATTATACTCATTTTGATGCAGCCCAAAATTCCATTGGCTTTTTAGCTGCTGCGTCACATTGTTCACTCATGTTCAACACGTGTTCTCCCAACATACTTTTGTTTACTTTTTACTTTTGATAGGTTTTTTTTAATTCAAAAGTAAGATGGAAGAAAGTATGAGATCAAAGCTCTTTGAGAGGCTTCACTTTACCACAAATCAATCTCCTTCCAGTTCACACCTGACAGTGCCCCACACGGTCCCTTTAGAAGTGTTGTCATTAGTTTTACAGTGGCTTTCCTGCAAAGACGTTTCCATATCCAAAACTATGCAACTCTTAGTTAAGTCAGCATTGGGCAATGGTAGCTTTCTAGGTGTTGACTGCAACCCTCACTACTGAGCAGGCTGACTGGGAGTTGCAGCACCCAAAATTTGGAGGGCTACTCTGCCTTATCAAGGCTAGAAGTTCAATGCTAAACTTCTGACACAAGGGGGGAAATTGTACCTGAGTGACGGGAGATGTTCTGCACACAGGAGATTCCCACTTGGTGATGGGAAATAGTGCTGTCTGAAACTGGGAGCGATTCTGTTAGTTATTAAGCTAATCAAAAGGTCGGCGGTTCGAATCTGGGGAGTGGGGTGAGCTCCTGTCTTATCAGCTCCAGCTTCTCGTGCGGGGACATGAAGGAAGCCTCCCACATGATGGTAAAACATCCGGATGTTCCTTGGGCAACATCCTTACAGACAGCCAATTCTCCCACACTAGAAACGCCTTGAACTTTCCCAAGTTGCTCCTGACATGGAAAAAAACCAAATTAAGCAGAGCAAAACTAGAGCAAAAGACCCAACACAATGTGACTAGTGTGTATTTTACACAGACTAGACTGGTGACAAGAACCGCATTCCATTTGTCCTCTCTTTCAAGGCTCGAACAAACCATACAACAGCAAACCACTTACTGTTGAATCATTTATTTATTTATTATTCCTCAACTTTTTCCAAAAAACTAGATTTCCATTTTTAGGTCTCATTTTTTTTTAGCGAAAAATAGTTCAAAAGGAGCTCTGTAATGACAAAAGGAAAAGAAAAATGCATACAGCAGAGCATAACCAAAGCTCCAGTCGTTTTCAGGATGGAAGACATGAATTCTGCACTGCAAGTCTGTGGAGTGATGGGGAAGCAATTTAAAATAAATTATCTAAACTGGGTGAGGGATGGCAGGAGCAAAGGGCTAATAGACGTCAAGGCAGCCATAATAAATCCCCACCACTAAAACTTCTGGTGAAAGTTACACCTTCCTAGAGCTATGTCCCTTCAACAACAGAGTCCTCAACAGCAACATTTGAACCTGCAATTCACCAAAAACGTGCCTCTAGATCACACTACTAGCAGCAACAGTAGTAGTGATAATAAATATGTCCTTCTGGGACAAAGATAACATAATGGAACGGGGAGACAAGCAGCTGAGACAAACCACATACGGAGAAGTGATATGAAACAGATGGTTCTCCCTTGGAATTGGAGGCATTAGTAAAGAACAAGAGCAGCAAAAAAAAAGGAGAGCAGAAGACATTTGAGAAATAAACTGCATTTGATCTGGAAACCAGCTAGAGCATTGCTCTACATCAGGGATGGAAACCAAACTTGGACAACCAGGCAATCATAGCATTCCTTGGGCCTTGACCTGAGAAGATTCAGGTGGCTCTGGAATGTCAATGCACTACCTTTGGACTCCCTGTTGCTACAACCGATGCCACCAAGCACACAGCTTCACACTCACAAGGCAAAGAGGCTTTAACTTATATTCCTTCTGAGAAGTTAAGAGAGAGCTCATGAAGTCAAGAGATCCTTCAGGAGATGTGGAAAGAGTGAGGCAATCCACATACAGAACTCCAAAGAGGACAGAGAGAGCTTACTAAAGTGGATGTGCAAGGGAAGACATTGAAGACCATGATCTGGTCAAACGCCAGAGAAGAACATCTGTGTAGCATTAGAGCCAAAGAAAAAAGGGGAGCTTCTGTTGTGAATCCATGGCAGACACCAAAGAAAGTCCAAGAGTGAAGAGAGTAAAATATGATCTCTTCCCAGGTGGGATGACAAGATAAGAGAAGGTGGGGCTCCAGCCACGTGCAACAGTATCAGCAGTGATGGTCTCAGTTGCAGATTTTGATGCGGGTCCCCTTAGAGAGAATGCGGAAGAAGGGGAAGATGCGCTCGCGGAACGAGGCATTGAAGGTGTGGATATGGGCCATGTTTTCGGCATTGTAGAAACCCAGCTGGCCCCGCTCATAGTCCAAGTAGACGCAAAAGCGGCGGAGCCTCTCGCACGGAGAAAGGGGCATCTGCTCGGTGGTGCTCAGGGCCTGGTACTTCTTGCCATTGGTCCCCACACACCAGATCTCCCCCAGCTGGCCCCGCTCATAGTCCAAGTAGACGCAAAAGCGGCGGAGCCTCTCGCACGGAGAAAGGGGCATCTGCTCGGTGGTGCTCAGGGCCTGGTACTTCTTGCCATTGGTCCCCACGCACCAGATCTCCCGCTTCTGGTAGGGAGATGCAGTGCTAGCCTTCTCTTTACGCCGGGCCGACTCTCGGGCCGCCCCCACGGCCCACCCTCTCCGGCCCCCCACCTCCACCTCCCAGTAGTGTCGACCGCAGGTGAAACCCTGCAAGGCCAGCACGCAGTAGTCAGAATCAAAGCGTTTGGGGCTGTCGGGGACGTCCCTCCAGCGCTCTCCCAGCCGGACGCCCCGGGAGTCGGAGGAAAGGGTGAGCCGCGGGTGGGCGGTATCTGGATCCAGGGTCAAATCAACTGTAGGAGAGGGAAAAAGAGCACAACCGGGGGAAAACATTACTAGACGATTAAACATTAGCTCCTTCTACAGATTAAGTGGGACACTTCCTTCACTGTCATAGCCCTACCCAAATGGCCGTGGGCTAACAGCATTTAGACTTCAATAGATGTGAGGAATGTCATCAAAAGGCTTCTAACATGACATAATCTTCCTCTCTTACTTCTGGACAATCTCAACCATTAGTTTCTGGCCCAAAATGAGTGCAAGAAATATTGGAAAATATGAGACACTCCTTTGTAAATAAATTCAGAATACGTATCTCCAACAGGGAGTCTGTTGGACAGGAGAGAACAACACTCTGAAAACAGGGGAATTCCAGACATGAAACATCAGGGCCAGCTAACACCTCCCAACAAAGGATTCCCCAGGCAGGAATCAGCCAGACTTTGAAGCTTCAAGGCTTTGCAATGCTAGTTAATGTGATTAATTGCAACATTCACACTTGCCTCCATCAGGATGGGAGTTTTTTCTCCCACCCTGGAAATTCCACAGATATATAAAACTCCCTTGATTAGTTTCAGACCTCACAGACCTCTGAGGATGCCTGCCATAGATGTGGGCGAAACATCAGGAGAGAATGCTTTGGGAACATGGCCATACAGTCCGGAAAACTCACAGCAACCCAGAGATTACATTTGTTTGCTTCACCAACTTGCTATTTTCTAAGGACCAATGTTTTTCACTATAGTGATTTATTCTTGGTGTAAAATAGTTCATAGTGTTCAATCCATCATGGTTTTGCATTTTTTCCTTTTGTTTTCCCTAAAAAAACACACTAGCCAAGTAAAGCCACAACAGGGCTGTAAAAGTTTAAGAACATTATTTAAGTATTGTCACTCTTTGAACTTTTGTACATGAAAGTAGCCAAAATGCAACTCTAGGAACAAATACTAAATCAAACAGTTAAACTTCTCACTCATTCAATTGTCCATTCAAGACCATTTCAAATGCAGCCCAAACACAGATGCTTTTTTTAATGCATTTTTAAATAAAGTACTGTTTACTCCTTGGTCTTTCAATAGCCATGTCATCCTATTCTGTTAAGGAAGAAAGGATGATTGGGGTGTTGTATGGTTTCTGGGCTGTATGGCCATATTCTAGCAAAATTTTCTCCTGAAGCTTTGCCTGTATCTGTGACAGGCCTCCTCAGAGGATAATGCTGTTTTCATAAAGAGGGGTATAAATAAATATAAAAGTACAATAAAATAAAACTAAAACAACATTTATGGCTAAGGTTGGAGTAGGAGGCTTTTTAATTTCCAAAATTACAGTACAGAATCTCAGAGCTGGAAGGGGAACAATGGTCATCTAGTCAAACCTTCAGTCTTGCAGCAACACACAGATAAACCACTTCTGAAAGATGTTCATCCAACCTATAAAAAGACCTCCAAAAAAAAAAGGTCCACCACCATCTGAGTCATTTATCCCAATTCCAAGCATTTCTTATAGTAAATAATTTCTTCTAAACGTCTGAGTAGAATCTCTTTTCTTGTATTTTGAATCAAATGATTTATATCATAGTCTCCAGAGCAAGAAATAAATAGGTTCACTCCAACATCTACATGGCATCCATTCAGGTAGTTAAATACGGCTGTTATGTCACTTAGTCTTCTCTTCCAAAAGCATAACTCCTTCCTTCATGGTGATCTTCAGGTCTCCTATCTTATGGCTTTATGCCTCTAAGTATGTTTTTTGATTTCATCAGACTCTCCCCTCTCTTTGTCAGATGCTTTCACACAGTCTTCTTATCATTTTTAGCTTAGATTTTAAAATTTGTTGAAGTTTGAAGTATATAACCCCTTTGGGTTTGATGTGAAAAACAAGCTTGCTCCCTCCTCCCTGTGGCTTCCTCTCACATATTTATACCTGATAGCCATGTATAAATATGTGAGAGGAAGCCACAGGGAGGAGGGAGCAAGCTTGTTTTCTGCTTCCTTGGAGACTAGGGCGCGGAACAATGGCTTCAAACTACAAGAAAGGAGATTCCATCTGAACATGAGGAAGAACTTCCTGACTGCGAGAGCTGTTCAGCAGTGGAACTCTCTGCCCCGGAGTGTGGTGGAGGCTCCTTCTTTGGAAGCTTTTAAACAGAGGCTGGATGGCCATCTGTCAGGGGTGATTTGAATGCAATATTCCTGCTTCTTGGCAGGGGGTTGGACTGGATGGCCCATGAGGTCTCTTCCAACTCTTTGATTCTATGATTCTATGGATGTACAGGACTGAGTCCCTCTGTTATGATCTGGTCATTGACCGTAATAAAGTTTACTTACTTACCATAATTTCATTTTTTTCCTTTTGTCACCATGCATTATTCTTACCAACCCCCCGTCCCCATCCCTACATGCCTTGTTAATTCCAGAATTCTCACCTCCCTTCAATGTGAGTTTTTTCCACCAACCAATTTAAAAGCTCACTTCTGCAGAGCATCCTTTACTCTATGCATATGCATCTTATGTTGTATTCTGCAATTTGTAGTTTCTGCAGCCAACACAGGTTAGACTGCAGCACTTAATGGACTATAAGAAGCAAGCCTGCATTCTGTTGCTGCCTACAGCAGTGGTTCTCAAACTGTGCTCCTCCAGGTGCTTTGGACTTCAGCTTCCAGAAATCCCAGCCAGATTGCCAGCTGTTAGGAATTGGGGGAGCAAAAGTCCAAAACATCTGGAGGAATACCATTTGAAACACTCTGACCGACAGCAATACTTATTGCACAAAAGCAAAGATGAGACATATTTTACCGCGAGGAGCTTTGCTGAAGACCTTTTCCATCTTCTTCATGAGGACATCTATAAGGAAGTAGTTCTGATATTTCTTTCCTGCGTCCACTGCCACCATTTCTGGATCGTGGAATTTAATATTCTCACATCTGGCAAGGTGATCATTTAGAGAAAAGCCGTGTCAGAAACAAAGAGGGAACCCAACAGACTAAGCTATTTAATCGACAGAAAGGTAACATACTGTACTTAAGATAACACAATCATTCTAACATCTTCTCTGTTATAACGGAACTGTCTACTCTTTCCTAATGCTCTTTTCTATAATTTTAACACAAACAGACACAAAGAAGAAATAGGAGCAAGGAGATTAGGATCTGAATCCATTAGTGCAAATCTGAGTAGGCCTATTGTGTAAATATAATTCAGTTAGACACATATTTTGGTGTCTAAAATGTTAGCCCTCTTTCTAAGTATATTCGAGCTGCTGATTCAAAAAATGCCACCAGTTTTCCCCTATCAGCTCTAGTTTTTGAGATACAGAACATAAGCCATCTACCACTTGCTATCTGCTCACCATGATAATCATATCTAAGAAACCAGAGCTGATGCTTTCTATCCAGTGCCATTTTCTGAATCAGCATCCCAAATAGCCCCAACGAAGACACCAAGAAAACAAATTTGGGAATTAACCAATAGGATTTAGGCTTAAGTGGAGAAAAAGAACAAATACAAACACACAGAAACATCTATGCACATTAAGTGTCCTCTATGCATGCAGATGTCATTTTTAAGAGTTGTGGGGTTTGGTAATCCCATCCTCTCCCCAGAGTACCCAGCCTGGCTTCACACCAAGCAGGAAAACCCAGAAAAACGTGTAGCAACCCCACTTCCAACTAGAGCAGTGGTTCCCAACCTGTGGTCTGTGGACCACCACTGGTCTGCCAAGAATGAAAATATGGTCTGTGGGCTCATCATTACTACACTGTTGACTCAAAACCACGTGGCAACGAGAGCGACTAGTCTCGTGAAACCCTCTTATAGTGCCAAGGCAACGAGAATGTCAGGAGGGAAGAGGCTGACTACACATGAAAGACTGCTACTACCCCATCAGCTCTAGGATTATTAAATATGGGTGAGCAGACGGCGACTACTGGATGGCATATGTTCTGTATCAGAAACTAGAGCTGATGTGGTCTATCCAATGCAATTTTCTGAATCAGCACCCCAAATAACCAAACCGAACCTAAAGTTGACCAAAAACTGATTCGCAACCTTGTTGGTACTAATGTTGGAGAGTGGTTCTTGGTCAAAGTGGCCCCTGATCAAAAAAGGTTGGGAACTACTGCACTAGAAATAGCAAAAGCTTTGTGACACCCTCCCCCCCCCCCCCCCCCCCCCCAGGCAGACCCCTGAGATCCAGTGATTCTATACTCCTTATGCAAAGGGAGCATGTAACACCTTACAGACTAAGAGAGAGAAAGTTGGAGCTGTAACCTTTCAAGACTAAGTTTATTTCCTCAGATGCATGATAAAAGTGCCTAGGAAGATACCTTTATAGGCGGACTGTGTGTCTGCCTATAAAGGTATCCTCCTAGGCACTTTTAACTCATAACCATGCAAAACCTTTGGGTATGTTGATAAGGTGACATCTTCACAGTTCTGTAGTCACTGTGCATCTGGCTACGAGGTCTATGTAGGCAGATGCTTCCCCAATCCTTCCTGCTCGCTATGAAGCCCAGAATGGCCATGCAAGCAGACTTTGTGGCTTTATAATATATCTGCGCATGTAGATCTTTACACAATGCTAAATTGAGGCCATTTTAGGGGCATCTGAACTGTAACATTCCATATTTTTATTGCTCAAGTTTAGGGAACTTGAAGAAATACTATCCACAGGTCCCACCATCCACAGCTTGACAATTTTTTAAATCCAAAAAGTAAACCTTGATTTAAATATTTTATTTATGCCATTGTATATAATGGGACTTGAGCAGTCACAGATTTTGGTATCCATGGGGAGTTCCAGAAGCAAACTCCAGCAGATATTTATTTTATTTATTTACTATATTTGTGTACTGCCCCTCTCAGCCAAGAGGCAACTCGAGATGAGCCTACTATAGCAGTAACACTTCCTTACAAAAGCAGCTCTGCAGTATTAACAGAAACAATGGGCCCTTTCTTCCAGCCAGATAAACCAGAATATCAAGACAGAATAACCCATAATATCCGCTTAGAACTGGAATATCTGAGTCTACACTGCCATGTATCCCAAAGCAGATAATGTGGGATTTTATTCAGTTGTGTGGAAGGGTCCTATGAAGCAGGGTGGGGAACTTGGGGACTTCTAAATACTTCAGCACTCAGAAGCTCCAGCATAGTTAATAGTAAGGCCTACACAACCTGTGGCCCTCCAAGAGGTTTGAGACTCCAACTCTCAGAAGCCTTGATCAGTTTGCCCAATTGTCAGGAATTCTGGAAGTTGAAGTCCAAAACACCTGAAAGGCCACAAGTTGTGCATACCTGATCTAGAATATCAGATCTCTAGCATTAACAGAATTTGCACAATAAACTCGGTGTCCCAAAAAAGTCCTAAAGAGACTTTTGGGTGCACTTAGGAGAATCTCTAAGGAATTAAGAATAGAAGCAGCATAAATAAATTCCACCAACCTGACTAAAGTGCCTTTGAAGTCCTAAAAAAAGAAGAAAAACTAGGGTTAGAAAGGCAATCCAAGTTAAAAAGTAATCAAGGCATTTCAAAGACGAAAAGAAGTTACTTCTCAAACTTACTAACTGGGAACATGCAGTAGTGGTTTCCAAGTATACAAAGAATGCATACCAAATATTACCAAGGTAGTATTTATATACTGCTAGATTTACTCTTGTTGTCTAGACCAGAGCTTTTCAAATTCCTAAGTGGGCTGGATAATAAAATTATTTGTCCTGGAATCCCTAAAGTCTTCCAGTGTTATTCTTTTTCATGAACATCATTTAAAGGAGGGAGGGGGGTGACCCTAGACATTTATCTTCATAGCATCTGGATCATTAAAGGTCAGAGTTTGGAACTATTCAAATTCTCTACCACACATTTAGTGTCTGGCAATGTTATATTGGACTACATTTCCCAGAATCCCTCAGCCAACATGACCACCAGATGAGGGATTCTGGTATTTAGTTCCTTTAAAAGTAATTTTTCCACACTCTTGACACCTTCAGAAAAAAATTGCAGCATTTGGGCTGCCCACCTTCCTGGGTTTTCTTAACTTCTTTCCTAACAAACGTATACAAGAGTCCAACCACTGTAGTAAATCATGATGCCATGGCAAGTAGGCCCAATTCTCCTGCTTGGGGCAACTGTAAAAACAAGCAAATGAAGACAGGAGTTCACCTTGAGCAGCTGCAGCCCATCCTGCTTGCTCTTGTCTTCCGCTTCTGCAATAAGGCGACTGAGAGCGGCCTCCTGCTCCTCCAGATGGGTGACGTTGCTGCTCTGCCTGGCCAGCAGGATGTCATAGCGATCCTCCAGCTGATGTAGGAGCAGGGCCTGCTCGCCAACAAGAAACTGGTGAAGCCGCTCAAAGTCGGACTCAAACTCTTTCATATCGAGCTTCATTTTGTTCTGTGGGAAGGGAGGAGAAAATGAGGCGAAGGAGGATGAACGGTTTGGCAAAATCTAGCACATGTAAATTTGAACACCAACTCCCAGAAAAACCATTACATTTTGCATAGAGTGTAAAATAAAAATAACGTCTAGTCTCTCAAATAAATCTCAGTCCATGACAAAGCACAAGGAAATTAGATACCACTTCCACTAGCAGAGACTGGGACCCCCAAAAAATATTTATTTATTTATTTACAGTGCTTATATTCTGCCCTTCTCACCCAGAAGGAGACTCGGGGCGGATCACAGAACACATATACGCAAACATTCAATGTTGATTATACAATGACAAGACAGGCAACAGATAGAGGTATATTTAGGCTTTTTCCTTATCATTCGGCATCTTTTGGAGGCTGTTCTCGGTTCTGGCCACAGGAGGTGATGTTGCTCCATCTCCTTGCCAAAGAGCTTTCTTTATTTGTAAACTTTCCTCCAAAATGCTGTGTGTAAAATACCTCCCTCTTAATGTGGTTCCTATTCATCTACCCACATTGCTGCTTTCAATCCCCTAGGTGGGTAGAGGAGCTGGGCTGAAGATCAGGACCTTGCGCTGAGCGGGCTTCGAACTGTCAACCTTTCGGTTGGTAAAATTTACTGCAGCTGGTGATTAACCTGCTGTGCTAAAGCCGGGCCTCCTTATAGTATCAAGTACTCCTTATAGTATCAAGTAAATGTGGTCCTGGGGCTTTATTTCTTTAACAGAAACTTTGGCACAAGGTGTGGAAATACCATGGAAACAATAGGGATAGTCCCTACATCAGTGGTTCTCAACCTATGGGTCCCCAGATGTTTTGGCCTTCTATTCCCAAAAATCTTAACATTTGGTAAACTAGCTGGGATTTCTGGGAGTTGTAGGCCAAAACATCTGGGGACCTACAGATTGCTAACCACTGTCCTACACTACAGGGATGATGTTCTACATATCCACTTTGAAGAGTAGATGAAACGCCTGGCATGCTCTCAGATCCAGTGACATCACAAGAAGCCTCAGCAGCTCAGGGTTGCTTTTATCAGCTTTGACAAGCTCTCTACCTAATCCTAAGTAGGGTTACTCTTCCCACTGTAGTCCATGCTCCAGTAACTTTCCAAATGGACTATTGCAATGTGTTATTACTGGGACTGTCCTTGAAGACAACCTTCAAACTTCACTAAGGAATAACACTATGTAACAACATTTGAAAAAAAATCTGTTCCTGGTTTGAAAGTGTTATTTCTTGGTAAATTGTGTGGTATTTATTTTAAAAGTAGTTATTATACTCCAGAAACGTTGTTGTTGTGGCTGCCACAAACTTTGTTGAAATGGTTGAGACTCTTAAGATATTCAATGAAAAACTACAGCGAAATGTGCTACACAATGTCCCACAAAAACAAAGTTTTTGCAGTTGAATAAACTTTTTCCATGTTGTTATGATAAAACCAATTAGGAAATGACATTTATAACTCAGGAACAAAATTGGTGTTATGTAGAGTAATGTGGCTGCTAGCATTTGTAAATGTGGGCCAATAGGATCACATCACACAAATCCACTTGCTGCCCAATTACTTCTAGGCCCAATTCCAAGTTCTACGAATTTCTTTCATGCAATATGAAAAAAAAGCTTCTTACCACTCCAGCCTGAGAATATCTAATAATCTGGAGGAGGTATCAGTCACCTCATCATTATATGGCTTGGAAAATATGTTTCTTGACTGTGTCATCTTTCTTTTATTGCTTTATGGTTGTATCCTTCATTGTTGTACATAATTTGACTAGCTAATGTACCCACGTTTGCCCAGGTATACATTTTCTGAAAATAGGATTCTGTGAAAAACTTGATTATCCAATTTTCGCCCACATGGCTCGATGGATCTGGACTTGGTACACATATACTTCATTATTCACCATTAGTGCATCACCCTCACAAACCCAACCAAGATCTAGAAAACTGTTATAATATTACCTCTGAGTGAGCAATAAAAAATAAAGGGAATCAAAACACAGAAACGTATAATGTTTGAACTGAAACTTGCACAATAATCCAAAAACCTTCAGTTCTATTTTAGTGCCAGTCTCTTTCTAGGGCAAAGTACTCATGTTGACCTGTACAGTTCAAGGATTAAGTCCAGGCTATCTGGCAGGCCACACCTCTTAATGAGCCCTTAGATCAGTGGTTCTCAACCTTGGTCCCCAGATGTTTTGGCCTTCAACTCCCAGAAATCCTAACAGCTGGTAAACTGGCTGGGATTTCTGGGAGTTGTTGGCCAAAACACCTGAGTCCCAATTTTAAGAAAAGGGCAGGATAACCATAAACATAACAATTAACACAGGAACAACACCCACAAGACTAAAAGAGAGTAAAAGCATGTTCTCTCATAGTACAAGATCAAACAGCCTGAAATGCTGGAAGATAAGACGTTATGCACAAACAGAACATTTGGAGGCGATGATAGTTGTGAAACACACACTTTCCCTACAGTTCAAGTCAAATCTACAAGTTCAAGTTAAGAACATTTTCTACCCTTGTGAAGTCCAAGCTCTAGGAATCAACCTTGTGATTTTTTTCTATTTTTTTAAAAAAAGAAAACTTCTGTATCTACTGTGTGAGGACACTCCCAAACTTCTCCAAGAATCTGTGTGCTCTAATTATTGAGTCAGAAATGATAAGACAGTATTGGAATGCAGAAGAATTAAAAGAAGATTTGCATACCTTGAGATCTGCTATCTTCGCCTCTTCCTTTGCTTTTTGCTTCAAAACAGACTCCAGTTTCTTCTTCAGGGGATCCAAATGACCCTGGAGTTCAGCCTATAATAAATAAGTAACAACAATAAAGAAATAAATAACAACAAAAACAAATAGTAAATAAATCAATAATATAATTAAAAGAAGTAAACATCCAAGTTGTTACAGTGTTTTAATTAGAAAGTAATTAGAAAGTGATAAATACTGCAAATGTATTTTAGAACTTCTAATGCCATGATACAAAGTAGGAACTCGGACAAAATCTTGTTGGCCCATTGTTTGAAAACTGCACATCAGGTCCTAACTTCAGGCTATCACAAAGAGGTGCCAGTGGTATAAACAGAATTTTAGATATATGAGGTTGGGGTATATATACCAATGTTGAACTTCTCAATTTTTCTTTAAAGAGAGAAAGTATATGTGCAACCTCTGTAGCTGAAGATAAAGACAAACTACGAAAACTGATGGCAGGTTTTTGCCAATTAATGGAATAAGCCGTGCAAATATCACAGCATTCAAGCTTATACAACAACCCTGGTATTTAACTACAAACAATGCATAAACGAGCTGCATAAAATGGAACCCAGAACTCATAAATTCTCAGTCCAGATTTTCTTGAAGATTTTTCTATTTGTGGAGTTTGTTTTCAAAATAATATAATAATAACTTTATTTATTTTTTTTACCCCACCTCCATCTCCCCGAAGGGACTCTGGGCGTCTTACATGGGGACAAGCCCAAGCAGACATAGATTGAAAACACAACGCAATAGAACAAAAATAAAAATGAGATAAACACATAATAAAACATGACACAACATCACAAAAAAATCAGTAGCCTGAACAGTAATAAATACTGAGCTCGGAGGACTAGGAGCTAGTGCAACAGTTTCAGAACAGGGGCTGGAAGAAAAGTCCAAGAGCCAATAATAATCATTTGAACACTGGGTCTATACTAAATCCACTTTTTTAAATGGTTATAGGTGGCAGCACATTGTTGGCTAGTAGTAGACTATCACATACAGATCAAAACTACCAAATGTTTCAAATTACTTCAGTATAGGGCTTAGAAAATTGCACTTTACAGCAGGAGTGTATATTTTCATTTAGTTCTACTTCAATTGTCTTTTTATTTAAAAAATTTTTTTTGTTATAAAGCTTTTCAATAAAAATATATATATTTTAAAAATAGTGTATATTCTCAGCACTTTTCTATTCATATAAAATTTGTTCAGCTGAATTTAAAACCTTTTGGAAACAAGCTCTACATTTTAGTTAAGTGGTTACTTTCAGGAGTAATGGAATATTACCAAAGGTAGCATTTATATACTGCTTTGATTTACTCTTGTTGTCTAGACCAGAGCTTTTCAAACTGTGTGTCATGACATGTTCATGTGTGTAAGTGTGTCACACAAACATAACAAGAAACTTCTGAGTCTATGTACAACAGGTAATTAATCATATTTTTAAAATAAATAAATAAAACGTTTTCATGACATATATCATGTCACCACCGATTTCATTATTACCATTTATGTATATGTGTGTCTCTTTTAAAGGTTGGTTTAACCTCTGGTTTGCTAGTAAAACTGAATACAGGCAGCCTCCTAGTTACACATATCCAACTTACAAATGACTCATAGTTAAGAATGGGGGTAAGACAGAAGGAAGTGAGAGAAATCTATCTCTAAGAAGGAAAATTCACTCTTTCAAGGAATCTCCACTGAAGCTTTTTCACCAATCCTAGTTTCCACAGCAAGGCAAATTTTTCAAAATCGAATTATTGTATCACAGGGACAAAAAGTGAGGTGAAGTCTTCTGAACAGGGGCACAGACAGCAAAGCGAACACCACAGAGTTATTAACCCTTCCCTATGCTATCAAAAACCAAATATATGTATTTTTGACTTTATAAATGTACATGTTTTGACTTACATACAAATTCAACTTAAGAAGCAGCCTACAGAACCTACCATGTTCGTAACTTGGGGACTGCCTGTACTGTCTTGCAAAATGATGCATGACTAAAAGGTGTTTTACTAAACATTTGGAAAGCTCTAGTTTGTAAATGCAAAACATGAGAAGTTGCCTCATACAATCAACCCATTAAGTCCATTTACTTCAATATTATTTATCCTGTCATGAAGTTCTGAGTCAGAGAAATATTTCCTCTAATTTGGGAATGAACAGCTGCATTAGGGTGGGGAAAGGATTTAACTACACTTCTCCGCAGTAGGACAAAATTAGAAATGGCAGTATTTCCTATCTAGTTTCATTTTTAGTTGAAAGTCAGCCATTTTATGCAGACCAAAACAAACCAGCCTCATTTTATGATTATTTTAAATGTGGGAGGAAGACTTGGCAAAACATCATAAAATGGGATGTGGGGGACATGTGCAGATTTTTGGCCATATTTTAACTGGAGGCCTATAAAAATCTAAAAATAACAGTGGAAAAAGTGAGGTCCTTGAATAGCATACAGGCCTCACAAGCCTATTGCGATAGCCTCACAAGACTCTACCTGCATAATTTTCTCTTTCTTTGCAAAGATAGATGAACTCCTCCTCCTTCCCTCCATTTCAAGTTTGGGTTTCCCTCCCACCACGTTAAAGCAAGTTGGCCCCTGAGGAGCTGAATATGGGCTCCAGACCAGCTAAATTTGCCTGTTCCTACTGTAATTGCTCAACAATGTACAATGCTAAATAAGCAATGTGCCTTTCAATATTTCACAAATAGTATATGTTGTCCATGAATAAGTGTTGTGTATCTAGGGAGTTGTTCTTGTGTGCTTCCATGTTGTTTCTGATGTATGGCAACCCTAAGGTGATTTTACACAAAGGGTTTCCTTTGCAAGATTTGTTTGGGGGGAGGGAAGTTGACTCTAAGACTGAGAAAGTATGACTACTCAAGGTCAGCCAGTGAGTTTCCATGCCTGAAGGGATAGTTTAACCCTAAGCTCCAGTCAGTTTGGTGAAGTGGTTTTAACAATGGATAATGAGCCTTGGGTTCAATCTCTCTGAATCAATCATATCGAGAAAAATGATGGGGTTCATACTTGGCCATAAGTGAAAGCCTATGATGATGAAGAGAGAAAAGACTTGAAATCACACAAGAATGTGCTGTTTTTATGGGGAGCAGATCCATTGCATATGGGATGGGGAGATGATTCAGATTTCCCTACTGCTGCCTTCTAAGTAATCTTGTAATCCAGACATGCACACTTCTCTTTTTACAGTACTACTTAAACGTTTTAAAAATAAAATTTAGACTTTCTCAAAAGAGCTAAAAAAGCAAATAACCCCAGTTCTGGTACAGTTATTCAGATCCAGATCAAGACTGCACAGTTATGGATAAAAAAGAAAGAAATCTTTAATCTATCAACTATCACTTAACACGTTAGGCCCAACTAGGTATGGAAAAAATGCAGCCTACTAGATTATATCAATTGACAGTTCCCATTCACTTTCACCAGCCTACCTAACAGTAAAGAATGCTGGGAGTTGAAACCCACAGCATCTGGGAAATCACACTTTTCTCACCCACTGTCCTAAACCCCATCACTGGAGACATTACAGATTGAATATTTAGCAGTCCCAGTGGCAAGCATCACGGTTTTTAGGACTTGTGGGAGCTGATGTCCAAAACACCTGGAGGGTCAAAGTTTATCCATGCCTGCTCCACGATCACTTTCCTCAAGTCAGCCTCAAACAGAGGCTGGATGGCCAGCTGTCAGGGGTGATTTGCATGCAATATTCCTGCTTCTTGGCAGGGGGTTGGACTGGATGGCCCATGAGGTCTCTTCCAACTCTTTGATTCTATAAGTCATGCTAGAGGACCTACAGAATTTTAGTTTAAAAATAGCAATTTATTTATTTGCTATTTTCACGGGGCCCTGTGCCCTTAACCCCAGCAGGTGTGGACTTCGTGTGCATTCTTTCCTATTTGGGGGGTGGGGGCTCACGCTATCCACTGACACGGAATAGGATTACAGCTTGACATCCAGAGTCTTATCTTAGTGCAATGGTTCTCAACGTGTGGGTCCCCAGATGTTTTTACCTTCAACTCCCAGAAATCCTAACAGCTGGAAAACTGGCTGGGAGTTGTAGTCCAAAAACACCTGGGAACTCACAGGTTGAGAACTACTGTCTTAGTGCATACCTTATATTCTTGCACAACTTCTTCCAGTGGCATGACACTGTGGTGTTTGTGGGCCCGCGACTCCCTGCACACCACACAGATGGGCTCTTCATCTGTCTCACAGAAAAGCTTTAGAGGCTCCTGGTGTTTTTCACAGATGCTTCGCTCAACACTCTGGGCTTTGCCTGCAGCCAAAGCGGAAGGTGCTCCAGAAGAATCTCCTGCTGCAGCCAATTCCACCTCTTCGGTTGATGGAGTCGCAGGTTTATATGGCTGCGGATGCATCCGGCGAATGATCTCCACCATATTAGCTAGTTGCAGATTGGGTCGGAAGCTACGGCGGGGAAAGGTTTTGCGGCACTGAGGGCAGGTGAAAGCCTGGCGCAAGGGAGGCATTGGTGGGGTGGCCGGCACTGTATATTCAGTGTCTTCTTCTGGTTCCTCATCTTCATCCATGATGTCGTCCTCCTCATCGTAACTGTTGAAGAATATGTCACCTCCCATCGCATCGTCCCACATCTCATCAGACCCGGGGTCTTGGTCCCAATAGTCTCGGTCTTCTTCATCATCCCAGACGTCTTCAGCATCGTCCCCATCATACTCATCCCTGGAGAGGTCCTCTCTCTCCTCCTCCATGTCCCCATCGTCCAGGTACTCATCTTCTAGGTCATCTTCCTCGTCGTCCGCATCTTCCTCGGGCCCCAAATCACCATCGTCGATGCCCCCTTCCGAACCAGGCCCGTAGCCACCATCGGAGCCAGAGGCCTCCCCATCATCTCCTTCTTCCTCCTCACCTTGGCCTTCTCCCGAGCCCCACAGCTGCGTGATGCAGACGCGGCAGAAGTTGTGCCCACAGCCGATGGACACGGGGTCGATGAAGTAGTCCAGGCAGATGGCGCAGACCGCCTCTTCGTGGAGGTTGGTCACTGGGTTGAGGGGGCCCCCATGGGCACTGGAGGCAGAGGTGGAGGAGGCTGCTGTTGCCATGGACTTACCACAGCAAGGCCTCGTCCTGAGGCCTGCTACTCTAGCCCTTCTTTGGAGAGGAGGCCTCGCCTTGGGCCTAAACGCTGCTGTTTTATGGCCTACTTGGTGAGGAAGCTTTGCCTTAGGCCTAAACACTGCTGCTTTATGGCCTACTTGGAGGGCCACACCCCCCAGTCACTCTCCTGTGGCCTTTGGGCTGAGTTTGGGCCTCTTCCTCCTCCCTTCTGCCCTTCCTCTTCTCCACCAAAACCTTCTCTATCCACTTTCTTTCCTTCCTGCTGCTCTACCAGCCACTCCCTTCTTCCCTCACAAAGCTTCTCGGTCTCAGCTCTCCACAACTGGAAGAAGAGCCGTCGGCGGCCCAGGCTCCTCGCACCACAGCGTCCCGGSTGACGCAGCTTCCGCAACCAATGTTCTCTCCCTTTCCGGCCACCGTAGCTCTTGGCTCTCCACACCGGAAGTCGTGGCACCACTCTAGGATTCCATTGCTCTATGGTAGGAGAGATTCAGAAACGTCAGCCCTCCAGGTGTTTTGGACTTCAGCTCCCACAATTCTTGGGGGTTTAAGTCCAAAACACCTGGAGGGCCCAAAATCAATCTGTGTTGGTTTTATTAATGTTGGAAACAATCCCAAGCTAGTAAAATAAATATCTACCAATAAAATAAAATAAAATATAAAAAAATAAAGTAAATAAAATAAAATAAAATAAAATAAACAAGATTCTCCCCTGGAACATAAGACTCAAGAAGAAATCTAAAAGGCAGGCTTCTGAGCATGTGCAGAATGCATTCCTTCCATAATGGTTTTATAGTGTAGGCATGGGCAAACTTGGGCCCTCCAGGTGTTTTGGAACCCAACTCTGGTAGGAATTGTGGGAGTKGGAGTCCCAAAACACCTGGAGGGCCCACAATCAATCTATGCTGGTTTTATTAATGTTGGAAACAATCCCAAGTCAGTAAAACAAATACCTAGCTAAAAAGGAGGCTGTCCAGACCTTGAACCAGTGCTTGGCCGCTGTGTCAGACTGGATGACAGCTAACAAATTGAAATTGAATCCAGACAAGACAGAGTGACAGCTGAGACAGATGGGAGCTCACCCCATCTTGCGGATTCAAACCGCCGACCCTCAGGTCAGCAGTTCAGCCAGCACAAGGGTTTAACCCATTGCGCCACCGCAATGAGCCCATTGCACCATCTGAATAGGCTCATTCTATTAGGAATTTATCTTGCATGTGCTGTGGTGGTCGAGATATGCTGAAAGCATCACATTTTGTCTGATCTTGGAGACTATGCAGAATTAGCTCTGATTAGTACTTGAATGGGAGACCACCAACCAATTACAGATACTGTAGATCAGGGCTTCTTAAACTTTTCCACTCAGGATCCCTTGCTGATCTAAGAAAATTTTACATGACCCTGGTATATAAAATTGGTGTAAAACCCATTTACTGACTGCAGTTGCAACGCTTGCTCAGTCGTAAGACCGAACAAGGCATAGGGTTACAGCCTGTGTTAGACGGGGTTACACTCCCCCTGAAGACGCAGGTTCGCAGCTTGGGAGTGATCCTGGACTCATCGCTGAGCCTGGAACCCCAGGTCTCGGCGGTGGCTGGGAGAGCTTTTGCACAATTAAAACTTGTGCACCAGCTGCGCCCATACCTTGGGAAGTTGGATCTGGCCACGGTGGTCCACGCTCTTGTTACATCCCGATTAGATTACTGCAACACACTCTACGTGGGGTTGCCTTTGAAGACTGTTCGGAAACTTCAATTAGTCCAACGGACAGCGGCCAGATTACTCACTGGAGCATCATACAGGGAGCATACCACCCCCCTGTTGTGTCAGCTGCACTGGCTGCTGATCCAGTTCCGAGCACAATTCAAAGTGCTGGTTTTGACCTACAAAACCCTTTACGGCTCCGGCCCAGCATACCTGTCCGAACGTATCTCCTTCTACACAAGGACCACCTGCCAGGAGTCAAGAACTGGTAAAGGGACCATAATAAACCATACCAGGCAACCAGGCTTGACAAAGCTAAAGCTAGGCATTTTTTTCAAGGCCAAGATTCTCCCCTGGAACATAAGAACATAAGATCTTCTGGGGAGGCCCTGCTCTCGGCCCCACCTTTATCACAAGTGAGACTGGTGGGGACGAGGGACAGGGCCTTCTCGGTGGTGGCCCCTCGCCTGTGGAATGCACTCCCTGGGGAAATTAGGTCATCAACATCCCTCCTCTCCTTCAGGAGGAAGTTAAAAACCTGGATTTGAGACCAGGCCTTTGGGTAAGCTGGCAGATGGATAAAAGACAATGATGACCAGAGTAGGAAAGGACAATTACAATGCTGGATGGATTATGGATTTATGAATTGGCAAACGTTGACCACAAGATGATTTTATTGCTGCTATTGTATTAATTTGATTGTTTTAACTAGCTATAACTGTTGTCATTATATTGTATTTTGTATATTGTACTTTGTGAATTGTTGGGCATCGAATTGTGCCTGTTTTTGTAT
>NW_026845477.1:287743383-287754444 GCF_025583915.1 Anolis sagrei ordinatus | reverse complement strand
ACCTGCGGGTCCCCAGGTGTTTTGGCCTACAACTGCCCAGGAGCAAACCATCAGAACCAATGCCATGAAGGCCAGTATTGAAAAATCAGCTCATGACCCAAAATACAGACTGTGCAAGGAAGCTGATGAAACCATGGGTCACCTCCTTAGCTGCTGCAAGAAAATCGCACAGATAGACTCAAGCATAGGTACAACTCTGTGGCCCAAATGATTCATTGGAACGAATGTCATAAGGACCACCTGCCAGGAGTCAAGAACTGGTAAAGGGACCATAATAAACCATACCAGGCAACCAGGCTTGACAAAGCTAAAGCTAGGCATTTTTTTCAAGGCCAAGATTCTCCCCTGGAACATAAGAAGCAAAAAGAAATCTAAAAGGCAGGCTTCTGAGCATGTGCAGAATGCATTCCTTCCATAATGGCTTTAGTGCAGGCATGGGCAAACTTGGGCCCTCCAGGTGTTTTGGACTCCAACTCCCACCATTCCTAACAGCCGGTAGGCTGTTAGGAATGGTGGGAGTTGGAGTCCAAAACACCTGGAGGGCCCAAGTTTGCCCATGCCTGCATTAGTGTCTTCCAGATCTGGATTTGTAGTTTCCTGCTTGCACCTACCTAAAGAACTAATAGGATGCATCTGCACTATAGAATTAATTCAGTTTGACACCACTTTAACATGTATAAGATCTTTAGTTCTCTATGCATAAAAGTACTGCTGTCATGCCATCTCTCTTTGGAGAGTATTGTAGTGGGTATGGCAGAGAAAGCAGCCAGCTGGTTTCTGTAGTGTAGTGGTTATCACGTTCGCCTCACACGCGAAAGGTCCCCGGTTCGAAACCGGGCAGAAACAGTACTATGTTTTTTTTTTAATTACCCTTTTCTTTTCTGTTGTTATAATTTCCAAACTTTATTCTTCACGTTGCTTTCTTTGGATCTCCCCATCATAAATAAAAAATACATCACAATATATAATATATGCAAAATAAAAACAAAGACATTAAGATTTCAATCGGTGTATGTTAAAGGACGTTTTTGAAAGCCGTTGTACCAGCAGCCCGGCTAGCTCAGTCGGTAGAGCATGAGACTCTTAATCTCAGGGTCGTGGGTTCGAGCCCCACGTTGGGCGCAAATGTTTTGGGCTTTTTTTTTTTTTTTGCATTTGCTTCTGAATGTTAACAAGGAAGAAGAAAGGAATATTCAGTCTGTTTATTTATATTAGCTGCATTTAATTCAATCTTAATATAAGATCTACGATATAGGAAATGCTTTGGACCAGAAATATTTGAGATTTCATATTTTCCCCCATTTTCTTGAATGCTTGTATTTACATACGGAGATATTCTTGGAATACATCAGAGTAGACAGAATTAATGCACTTGCCTTGTTTCCAGCAGACCTCACAAAACAGGGGAATTCCAGCAAGTAAACTATCAGGGCCAGCTAACACCTTCCAACAAAGGATGCCCCCAGGCAGGAAGCAGCCAAGCTTTGAAGCTGCAAGGCCATTACATGCCAGTCAAGGTGGCCAGCTTCAAGCAGACAATACTTCTTTCTCCCACGATGCCCCCAGGCAGGAAGCAGCCAGGCTTTGAAGCTGCAAGGCCATTACATCCTAGTCAAAGTGGCCAGTTGCAACATCAAGCAGACAAGAATTTTTCTCCCACCCTGGACATTCCACAGATATATAAATCCTATTTTTCCTAGTTTTCAACAGACCTCACAACCTCTGAGGATGCCTGCCATAGATGCAGGGGAAACGTCAGGAGAGAATGCTTCTGGAACATGGCCCTACAGCCAGGAAAACTCACAGCAACCCTAAAACTAATGCAGTTTGGCACCTCTTTACTTGCCATGGCTCAAAACTATAATAATTATAATTATAATATAATAAATTATATAATATAATATAATTAATATAATGTAATGCTTCTTGGCAGGGGATTGGACTGGATGGCCCATGAGGTCTCTTCCAACTCTATGATTCTATAATTCTATAATATAAGAATATAATATAATATATAAATAATATAATATAATATAATATAATGCTTCTTGGCAGGGGGTTGGACTGGATGGCCCATGAGGTCTCTTCCAATTCTATGATTACATAATTCTATAATATAAGAATATAATATAATATATAATTAATATAATATAATATAATATAATATAATGCTGGGTTGTTGTAGTTTTTTGGGCTATATGGCCATGTTCTAGAGGCATTCTCTCCTGACGTTTCGCCTGCATCTCTGGCAAGCATCCTCAGACGTAGTGAGGTCTGTTGGAACTAGGAAAAAGGGATTTATATATCTGTGGAATGACCAGGGTGAGACAAAGGACTCTTGTCTGCTGGAGCTCGGTGTGAATGTTTCAACTGACCACCTTGATTAGCATATAATGGCTTGACAGTGCCTACAGCAAACTTTTGTTGAGAGGTGATTATAATGCTTCTTGGGAGGGGATTGGACTGGATGGCCCATGAGGTCTCTTCCAACTTTATGATTCTATAATATAGTATAATACATAATATAATATAATATAATACTTCTTGGCAGGGGGTTGGACTGGATGGCCCATGAGGTCTCTTCCAACTCTATGATTCTATAATTTTATAATATAATATAATATAATATAATATAATATAATATAATATAATATACTTATAATAAACAATACAATATAATAATATAATATAATAATCATCAAGAGAGTGATTATGAACAAAATCTGGCTACCAGTATTAAAAAACTCAAAAATTACAACAGCAAAACAACAGAGAGTAAAACAATCAGGCACATCAAATCACCTCTCAAAGGAAGATTCCCCCAGGCACTTCCAAGCCATTAAATGCTAATCAGGGCGGTCAGTTGAAACATTCACACCTAGCTCCAGCAGACAAAAGTCCTTTGTCCCACCCTGGTCATTCCACAGATATATAAACCCATTTTCCTACTTCAAACAGACCTCACTACCTCTGAGGATGCTTGCCATAGATGCAGGCCAAACGTCAGGAGAAAATGCCTCTAGAACATGGCCATATAGCTCAGAAAACCTACAACAACCCATCAAGAGAGTTGCTTGGAGGAGGTTAAAGGCCTTGCAAAACTACAACTCCCAGGATTCCATAGCATTGAGCCATGCCAAGTTAAAACGGTATCAAACCGCATCCATTCCATAGTATGGATGCCCCCTGAGTTGTCTCCAGTCCCTGCTGATGGTTTCCAGCTAAGGCTAAGCCCAAACTGGAGCTGCAATTCCCAGAAAGTCTCTCTCCATTGAGACTACATTTCCCAAAGTGCTTAGAGAGAGGAGGAGGGGGCAACACAAATAGCCATAGGAAGGCATCCTGGCAGTCTGTCTATGAGATGGGAGGAGACTTAGCTCTAGGGTGAAAAGATAAATAGAGAGAGAGAGATAAACAAAAATAAATGCGCCTACAAAGCCATGGAGCCTGGTAAGTGCTGGAGATGGGGCTGGAGGAGGAGCTCTTTGCAAGCCATCGCTGAATATTTTTTGGAATATTTATAATTATGTTGCAATTTATTTATATTTAAGGACTGGAGGGTCTCTTGGCTGGGATCTAGGTAGCAAGGGGGGAAATGCCAAAATACCTAGGACATGGGTCTACACTGCTATATAAACGCAGTTTGGAACTGCATTATATATCAGTGTGGATCCATCCTGGATTGCACTGCTTAGTTATCCAAAATGATTGGGGACCAATAGTGTTTAGGATTTTGGGGTTTGTTTTCTTTCTTCTGGATTTTAGGGAATTTTGCATATGTATCCTGCAGACTGCACAGTTACATGAGTTCAGTACCACTTCAGTTGCCATGGCTACATTTTATGTAATGCTGGGACTGGAGGTTTGTTGCGATGCATCCACAGTATGAGTAATCCACTTTAAATCCGTGCGTTGTTGTAGGTTTTTCGGGCTGTATGACCGTTTTCGAGAAGCATTCTTTCCTGATGTTTCGCCTGCATCTACGGCAAGCCACTGCACTGTTATACCAGTTCGATACTACTTCAGTTGCCATGGCTACATTTTATGTAATGCTAGGACTGGAGGTTTGTTGTGATGCATCTACACGATGAGTAATCCACTTTAAATCCATGCGTTTTTGTAGGTTTTTCAGGCTATATGGCCATGTTCTAGAAGCATTCTCTCCTGACGTTTCGCCTGCATCTATGGCAGGCCACTGCACTGTTATAGCAGTTTGATACCGCTTCAGTTGCCATGGCTACGTATTATGTAATGCTGGGACTGGAGGTTTGTTGTGATGCATCTACACGATGAGTAATCCACTTTAAATCCATGTGTTGTTGTAGGTTTTTCGGGCTATATGACCATGTTCTAGAAGCATTCTCCCTGACGTTCCGCCTGCATCTATGGCAGGCCGCTGCACTGTTATAGCAGTTCAATACCACTTCAGTTGCCATGGCTACATTTTATGGGATGCTGGAACTGGAGGTTTGTTGTGATGCATCTACACGATGAGTAATCCACTTAAAAACCCCATTCCTGCCTCCTGCAGAATTCAGGGCTTTGTAGTTTAGTGAGGCTGTTAAAGGCACCTCCCAAAAACTACAAACCCCAGAATTCTGCAGGAGGCAGAAACCGGATTTAAAGTGGATTCATTCTCTAGTGTGATGAGGTCAACAGTTTGACGCCACTTTTCATTGCCATGGCTCAGCATTATTCTGGGAGTTGTCCTTTTGGTGATTAATTGGTTGGCTACATAAAGGCAAAACTCCCATACCAGTTAAAGTGGTGTCAAACTGAATTAATTCTATAGTGCAGATGCATCCCTAGATAAACATCTCACCAGACTACAAATCAGAAAGCAAAGGTGGCTCTGTCTCAGCCAACCAAATGCAGGATTTCAGATTTAGGAGGGTTTTCAGATAAGGGATGCTCAACCTGTGATTATGTAATAAAGCTATTGACAATGTGAGGAGTTTTTTTCATCGTTTACTTTTTCCTTTTGAGGTTCTTCTTGTGTTTCTAGCGTATTTTTATTTATGCATGTTTGTTTCTCTACTGAATACGCTGTCCCTATTCCTAATTTATCTAGCCCAGTGTTTCTCAACCTTCCTAATGCCGCGACCCCTTAATACAGTTCCTCATGTTGTGGTGACCCCCAACCATAAAATTATTTTCATTGCTACTTCATAACTGGAATTTTGCTCCTGTTATGAATCGTGATGTAAATATCTGATATGCAGGATGTATTTTCATTCATGGGATCAAATTTTGAACAAATATCCGATATGCCCAACTTTGAATACTGGTGGGGTTGGGAGAGGGATTGATTTTGTCATTTGGGAGTTGTAGTTGCTGGGATTTATAGTTCACCTACAATCAAGGAGTATTCCGAACTCCACCAGTGATGGAATTGAACCGAACTTGGCACACAGAACTCCCATGACTGGGAGGGTTTGGTGGGCATTAACCTTTAGCTTTGGAGTTGTAGTTCACCTACATCTAGAGAGCCCTGTGGACTCAAACAATGATGGATCTGGACCAACTTGACACAGATACTCAATATGACCAAATGTGAACACTGGTGGTGTTTGGGGAAAATATATCTTGATATTTGGGAGTTGTCATTGCTGGGATTTATAGTTCACCTACAATCAAAAGAGCATTCTGAATCCCACCAACGATTAAATTGGGCCAAACTTCCCACACAGAACCCCCATGACCAACAGAAAGTACTGTGTTTTCTGGTGGTCTTTGGCAACCCTTCTGACACCCACTCGGTTCACCCCCCCGACCCGAGGTCCCGACCCTGAGGTTGAGAAAGGCTGATCTAGATATTATTCCCAGGTTGATTGCTTGCAGTTTTGTATTCTGCGTTTCTCATTTCAGCTGTGTTTTATGAAAAGCCGTAACTGCACCTCTGTTTTACTGCTAGTTTTAAAAGCATTTTGATTCTCTGTTATAATCTTGTCTTGTTTGTCCGCTAACGAGCTCAAATTAAAAGCAGGACTGTTTAAATAAGACAATAAATAAATTACATGCATGTTATGAAAGACAATTTCCCCCTGAGCAATCATCCTGCTGAAGCTAAAAGCTCTTCTTCAGCTGCTGATGGAAGACTAGCAGGAAGGCTGCCAGTCTAACCTCTCTTAGTCCCATCAACACTGAATATTTAATGCAGTTTCAAACTGGTATTGAAGAAAGTGGTTTTGTTGTGCAGATGATTACATGGATGATTACATAGGATGGTTATTCCATAAATCGCAAAGCACTGGTGCATATTGATGTCTGGGTTGCTGTGAGTTTTCTGGACTGTATGGCTATGTTCCAGAAGCAATATATTATTTATTTATTTATTTAAACATTTATATTCCATCCTTCTCACCCCGAAGGTGACTCAGGGCGGAGCACAACATATATACAGCAAACATTCAATGCCAGAACATAAAATAAACAATATTCAATGCAAGAACATAAAATAAACTATAAATATATATAAGCACTAAAATCAGTTATATCTACTTTAAAATCAGTTTTTTAAAACCATATCGGATCCTAAAGTTACAGCTCTGGGATAAAAGCTATCTCTGTCTGTTTGTCCTTGTCTTTGTCACACTGTACCATCTGCCAAATGGAAATAATTCAAAAAAGAATACGCTGGATGAGATGGATCCTTAAGAAACAATAAAAGTCTTCTCAAGGTCCTAAATTAGTCCAGTGCCCCCTCCAAAATGTGGTGTAAATGCCCCTTACACATTTGAGGCAGGGGTTATACTTACACATTCGGGGGAAATGGGACTAAAATGAGATTTGGGAGACCACAAAATGGGCTGAGGCAGCTCCATTCCACTTTGTCTGCCTTGCCTAGATGACTCTCGTGCACACACACACATATTTCACATGGATTTTGACATTGTGGAGCATGAATGAATGAATTATGACAGACTTTTTAAATTCTTACAGGTGAAAACTGTATCAAGGAAGAAAATGAAGAGGACACTCCCCAGCCAATGGATCCTACAACAGTGGATCCTGGAGAACTCCCTGAGATGCTGTTAGAGGAGGAACCTGGGGATGCCTTGGAGGAACCTGAGGAGAACGGCCCCTCGGGGATCTACCTGGAACACCGGCCGTTCAAGTGCGACATGTGCACCAAATCCTTCCGCCACAGCTCCAGCCTTTTGACCCACCGACGCCTCCACACGGGGGAGAAGCCGTACAAATGCACCGAATGCGGGAAGAGCTTCAACACCAGCTCAGCTCTCATTGTGCACCGCCGGACCCACACGGGGGAGAAGTCGTACGCCTGCTCGAACTGCGGGCGGTGCTTCAGCGAAGGCTCGGTTTTGATCAAGCACTGGCGCATCCACACCGGGGAGAAACCCTACAAGTGCTCCTTCTGCAACCGAGGCTTCCGGCAGAGCTCTCAGTTGCGGGCCCACGAGCGGACCCATACAGGAGAGAAGCCCTACAAGTGCCGGGACTGTGGGAAGTGCTTCAGCACCAGCTCCAACCTCTCTGCCCACCAGCGGACCCATACGGGCGAGAAGCCCTACATCTGCACTGAGTGCGACCGCCGCTTCGGCCACAAGTCCCACCTCAGGTGCCACCTAAAGACCCACACGGAGAAGCTCCACACATGTCCTGACTGCCCGGCCAGCTTCCGCATGACCCAGCAGCTCCTGGTCCACCAGAAATCTCACCAGGAGGACCGGCGTTATAAATGCGTCTTGTGTGGGAAGACCTTCAGCTACAGCTCGGCCCTCCTGGCCCACCAGCGGATGCACACAGGGGACAGGCCTTTCAAGTGCCTTGAGTGCGGACGGAGCTTCGTCCGCAACTCGGACTTGAACAAGCACCAGAGGATCCATACAGGGGAGAAGCCCTACGAGTGCCCTGAGTGCGGAAAGAAGTTCAACCAGAACTCCCACCTGGCCAGCCACCAGAGAGTCCACTTTAAAGGGACCAACACTGATCCAGACACAGAAGAGGGTACTCCAGTTAAACAAGAAATAGAGTCATCCTGAGGTTACAGTATACAGAGCTGCTATTATACGAGGGGTATTTTTTAAGTAAGGTCCATTTGAAAAAAGTACACAACGAAAGTTTATTTCAAAAAAGTAAATTTATTTTCAGAAAGTACATACTTCACCCTATTTTTCGACATAGCTGCCAAGATTGTTCAAACACTTATTATACCTCTGAACCAATTTTAAAATACCCTCTTCATGAATCCTCGCTTCAACTGAAGCCACCATATCGTCTGTAATCAAAGAAGGGCGACCGGAGCGGTCCTCATCATGGACGTTGTCACGGCCATCCTTGAATTGTCATACCCACTTATGCACTTTGCTTTCACTCATAACAGTATCACCGTACACTTCACAAATCTGTCGATGAATTTCTGCAGCAGGCAGGTTCTTTGCTGACAAAAACCGTATCACTGAGCGAACCTCACATGCGGAGGGTGAGTTGATAGTCTTAAACATTTTTAAAGCACAGAACAGAACCGTACAGGTTAGCTACAGAGCGGAAACTGAGCACACTTGTTCCCGAGGCATGCCGGTACACGACGTACGCACTCGTTGCGGTATGCGCGCAAACTACTAGTGTCTACAACAAAACGGACCTTACTTAAAAAATATCCCTCGTATGTTATGAAAGTTGCACACAAACCCAGTATTCAGTACCAATGAGCACCAGGGATGGGGAACTGTGAGTCTGTTTTAAAATATGAGTAAACATGCAGAGAATTGCACAAAAGGACATTTTAAAAAAGAATGCATGTTACGGCAAAAACAAACTCTGCTCTGTAGAAACTTCAGTTTTGTGCCCTCTAATGCCTTATTCCAGGGATGGGTAAAGCATGACTTTTGGGTTCATGTGTCCCTCAAATATGCTTTGTTGTCCTCAGCACCTCCAGAATCCCCATATTGCCTTTTTCTGTCCCAAAAGAAAAAGAAAATGGAAAGACACTAGGCATAAAATTTTGCCTTATAAATAATCTGCCTCCTTTTAAGCAAAACAAGAAAAAAACTACCTATTGTTGAGAAGCGGAAATGTTGCTTTTTTCCCATGTCAGGAGCGACTTGAAAAACTGCAATTTGCTTCTGGTGTGGGAGAATTGGCCGTCTGCAAGGATGTTGCCCATGGGACACCTGGATGTTTGATGTTTTGCCATCCTTGTGGGAGGCTTCTCTCATATCCCCGCATGGGGAGCTGGAGCTGACAGAGGGAGCTTAACTCACTCTCCTTGGATTCGAACCACTGACCTCTTGGTCATCAGTCCTGCCAGCACAAGGGTTTAACCCTTTACACCAACGGGGACTCTACTAGAAATGGGTTTCCAGCCACTTTGGGATTTTTGCCTTGTTAAGTAATCTGTGACGTTCCCAAAGAGTCCTGGAGCATAAAAGTGGCCACTGAGCTGCAACATCTGCCTTATACAAACTTGCCTATAATTGTTTTGAATAGTTTTCATTTTCTTCAAGTCAAAGGCAAAAAGACATTCAAAATCTTGAGGCAATGTCTTTGTGTCAATGTGTTGTCAAAGGCCTCCATGGCCAGAATCACTGGGTTGCTGTGAGTTTTCTAAGCTGTATGGCCAAAGACAAGAGTGATCCTCTCACCTCTGCAGGAGTCTACGGGATACCATACAGATGTGGACAAGTCTACATAGGGACCACCAAATGCAGCATAGCCCAGACACGAATCAAGGAACATGAAAGGCACTGCAGACTGACTCAACCAGAGAAGTCAGCCATAGCAGAGCACCTGATGAACCAACCTGGACATAGCATATTATTTGGGAACACAAAAATGCTGGACCACTCTCACAACCACCATGTCAGACTACACAGAGAAGCCATTGAAATCCACAAGCATGTGGACAATTTCAACAAAAAGGAGGAAACCATGAAAATGAACAAAATCTGCCTACCAATATTAAAAACTCTAGAATCAGAACAATAAATAAAGAAAAACACTCTGAAAACAGGGAGATTTTAGACAGGAAACAATCAGGGCCAGCTAACACCTTCCAACAAAGGATCCCCAAGCAGCAGGCAGCTGGGCTTTGATGCTACAAAGCTATTCAGTGCTAATCAAGGCAGCCAATTACAACATTCACACCTGCCTCAAGTAGACAAGAATTCTTTATCCCATTCCACAGATATACAAACCCCACTTGCCTAGTTTCCAACAGACCTCAAAACCTCTGAAGATGTCTGCCATAGATGTGGGCAAAACATCAGGAGATAATGCTTCTCGAACATGGCCATACAGCCCAGAAAACTCACAGCAACCCAATCTTTGTGACAATTAGAAATTCTAACTGGATTCTGAGATCTTGCCAATCATTGCTTTCATGTGTAAAGACTATCTCTGCTTGCAGGATGGGAAAAACTTGATTTTTTAAATAAAATAAATAAAAACACGAAATTCCCAGGGTGCTGAAATTTGTGATCCGTATAATTCGTCTTATGCAATTGTGCAATGCACAGTTTTGAACCTTATATTTAAGACAGCATAGGTAGAGTGGTGATCTCAAAATAGCCATGCAAATTTCTGAGTCAAAGCAAAACCCACTGTTTTTAATATTTTTTATTTCAAAAGCATCACATAAAATAGTTTATCTAAAACTGATAAAATAAAGGGAACACAAGCGGCTAGATAGTTTTAGACCAAAAACGGGCAACAGCAACGGGCAACATTGTAGCTTTAAACAATTCTTCCTCTGTGCATGAGGCAGGGCATTGTGGGCAAGCATACAGATGTAGAGTTGTTTGTTCTGCTCCACAGTCGAACAAGGTGGAGGATACTTCTTGGTTGTGTCATTTTGCCAGGTTGTCTTTTGATCTGCCCTCTCCACTTCTGAGTCTATTCAGGGACTTCCAAGTTTCCCATTCTTGGTTTGCCCCTGGAGGAAGACCTTTGTAGGGTGTGGGCATCCAATTGAGATTTCCTGATTTAGCTGCACAGAAGGATATTCTTACTGTTGCTGGAGGAACATTAAGAGGAGTTGTGGTTCTCATTAAGCTTTTCCTTGATTTAACTCTACTGGGAAGAGGCTGATAGCCATAT
>NW_026845477.1:287702334-287742114 GCF_025583915.1 Anolis sagrei ordinatus | reverse complement strand
CGCCTCCTGCTTCGTCCAACCAGGTCTCCGTGATGCACGCCAGATCTGCCCGCTCATCCAGGATTAAGTCTTTTAAACTTGGGGGCCACATGGCGGGCTGGAGTGGGTGGGCCGAGGGAAGGGTACCCCTTTTTCCCGCTTCCTCTTCTCTTTCAAAGGCAGAAAGAGAAGGAAAGACTGGAAACGTTTGTATCCCTTGGTCAGGATGAGATGGTGGATGGGAGAGATAAAGTGTATCCATTAGACCCTGTATTGCCTACTTCTGATATATAACCTAGAATCCCAGAGCTGGAAGAGACCGCCAAGGGCCACCCAGTCCAACCCCCTGCCATGCAAGAAGGCACAATCAAAGCACTCCCAATAGACAGCCTCTGCAGAAAAACCTCCAGACAAGGAGACTCCACCACACTCCAAGGCAGACAATGCCACTCTTCAACAGCTCGTACTCTCAGGAAGTTCTTCCAAATCTTTTCAATCAAATCCCTTCCGCTGCCATTTGAAATGGTTGTTCCCTTGTGCCCTGGTCTAGAGCAGCAAAAAGTTGGTTTTCCCCGTCCTCCTCAATGTAACACCTTTTGCCATCTTGAAACATGGTTCTCATATTCCCTCTGTACCGTCTCTTCTCCCAGCAAAACATCCCCCAGGAGGAAAGGAGGAAGAAAAAAGAAGGAAGGAAGGAAGGGTGAAAGGGAATGGAGATGGGAGGGAAGGGAGGAAGGAGGGAAGGGAGGAAGGACAAAAGGTGTGGAAGGAAAAGGAAGGGAGGAAGGGAGGGAAGGAGGAAGGAAAGAGAGAAAGAAGAATGAAAGGGTGGAAGAGAAGGAAGGAAAAGAGGGAAGGAGTGAAGGAGGAAGGAAAATGAGAAGGAAGGATAGGATGGTGAGAGAGAGGAGGGCCTGAGAAAAGAGCCCAAGGGGCCGCATCTGTCCCTCAGGCCTGGATTTGCCCATACCTGTTATAGAGTCTATCAACAAGTGTAGGTTTAAGACATCCTGTGGTTACATGCCTCACTTATTCACATGCTTCACGTGGGCAGATTTATGCCAGACGGGCAGGCATACTCAGCAGTTGAGTAAGACAAGACCAGGGCTGATGTTTTTATTAGCTTTGGGTCTGCGCCCCATGAACCCACTGTTGAACAAAGTATTTATTATGACCATCCAAAATACTATGCAAGTATACAAGCTTTTGAGTTTAATCCAAACTCTGCATCGATTGTCAAGAGCAAGTTATATGTAACAGCTGTATCTTTAATTCAGCCAAATCTCTTTTAGACAATGCAAATAATTTTGTGCCTTAGTAAAACAAATAAAAGGCTTGCAACCACCACACAGCTAGAGACATGAACTTTATGTAATGCAAGGGTGTCAGTAATTTTCAGCCTTTTTTGTGCGTATGTTATTGAGCTTCATGGAAATTACCCTATATATTGAGGATAAAGTCTCATTGGTAAAGTCTTAGCTCTGTCCCTGGCCAGACCCAGAGCCATGGAAAGAGTCGCTCTTGACTGAAAGCAGCAGGAGAGAAAACATAGATCAAAGTTGATGAATCGCCCTCGAAAAACGCCACCCGGTCCTCTTCATAGTCCAGAAAAATCCTAACCCTCCTGAGGCTGCTGAATGAGGACAGGATGGTCACGGGACAGGTAAGAGCCTCGAGGCGGTCCCCACACTGTTGCAAAGCCCAGATCTGCTCTTCGGGGCTAGGGACAATCTCCCCTTTCCTCTTCACAGACTCTTTGGCAAAACCCACAGCCCAGTACCTCCCTTTTCCCACTTCCACCTCCCAGTAATGTCTTCCTGCTGTGAGTCCCTCGCAGCCCAGCACACAGGGGTAAGGGTCAAATCTTTCTGGGTTGTCAGGAAGGTCTTGCCAGATGTCTCCCAGTTTCACGCTCTTCTGATCGGCCGACAGAATGAGGAAGGGGTTTGCAGTATCTGGATCCAGAGTCACTTTCACTTGATGGATAGAGAGAGTTCAAAAGAAAATTACTTACAGACGGAGCAGAAGATGTGTTATCAAAGGCTGTCATGACTGGAACCACTGGGTTGCTATGAGTTTTCCAAGCTGTATGGCCATGTTCCAGAAGCATTCTGTCCTGACGTTTTGCCCACATCTATGGCAGGGATCCTCAGAGGTTGTGAGGACTGTTGGAAACTAGGCAAATGGAGTTTATATATCTGTGGAATGCCCAGGGTGGGAGAAAGAACTCTTGTGTGAATGTTGCAATTGGCCAACCTGATTAGCATTGAATATCCTTGCAGCTTCAAAGCTTGGCTGCTTCCTGCCTGGGGGAATTTTTCGTTGAGAGGTGCTAGCTACTAGAATAAAAAAACCCTCTATAATCAGGACAGTAAATAAAAAACAACACTCATAAAACAGGGTGATTCCAGACAGGAAACAATCAGGGCCAGCGAACACCTCCCAACAAAGGATTCCCCTAGGCAGGAAACAGCCAGGCTTTGAAGCTGTAAGGCTATTCAATGCCAATCAAAGTGATTAATTGCAACATTCACACTTGCAGACAAGAGTTCTTTCTCCCACCCTGGACCTTCCGCAGATATATAACCCTTCCTTGCTTAGTTTCCAATATACCTCACAACCAGGGCCAGCGAACACCTCCCAACAAAGGATTCCCCCAGGCAGGAAGCAGCCAGGCTTTGAAGCGGTAAGGCTATTCAATGGTAATCAAAGTGATTAATGGCAACATTCACACTTGCAGACAAGAGTTCTTTCTCCCACCCTGGACCTTCCACAGATATATAACCCTCCCTTGCTTAGTTTCCAATATACCTCACAACCTCTGAGGATACTTGCCACAGACGCCAGGAGAGAATACCTCTGGAACATGGCCATATAGCCCAGAAAACTCATAGCAACCCAATTGCCTCTGTAATTGCCAGAACATATTACTAACCTTTTCTGCCCCTTTTTTTCACTTCAGTATACGGCAGCTTGAACAATTGTGTTCTGCCTTTTGGGAATTTCAGCTTTTCTTTCAGTAAAGATGTGCTTTCTAACTCAGTGGAGAGAAGACCTAGGAAAAGGAAATAAATGGGCCCCAGACAGTTGTGTGAATTATAAATGGTGTTGCCATAGAGTTGCCATGAACATACACAGACATACAGATAGATAGCTTGGGGTAACCGGAATATCTAATATATGTTGTTGCTGCCTTCCCTTGCTCCTCATCCCTTTCTCCCCTAAATAAATATGCAAACTAAGGGCCGTTCCTTATAGCTCTATATCCCAGAATATCAAGACAGAATATCCCACATATTCTGAGTGTGGACTCAGATAACCCAGTTCAAAACAGATATTGTGGGATTTTCTGCCTTGATATTCTGGGATAATAGGGCTGTGTGGAAGGGCTCCAATAGCTCTTTGGCTGAAACCTTTAAATACCTTTATCTACACTGCAAATTCCAGAATTCCATATAACATTGCCATAGGAATTAAAGTGGAATATAAATAGTACTATAACAATGGAAAGAATCAGTTTTGGGGCAAGAGCATCCAAAGCATCTTTTTGTTTTTTCCTAGAAGTCAGCTAAACTGGAAAGACCCTTGCAACAAGGCTGAGAAATGGAAAACCTCTTGTAAGAAAGGAGTCCAAGCTTTAGCAGGGAAAATCGTTTTCTTGATCAGTAAGAGGAACTACTGGAAATTAGTGTCTCAAAATCCCATAAACACATTCCCCCTATGTTAACTCCTTAATACCTTTGAAGTCTTTGAACATCTTTTTTAGATGCCTGCTTTGTTCAGAAAAGCTCTTCAGTCTCATTTCCAGATCAGGAGAACGTTCCACCGAATGTTGGGGTCTCTGCTTATCACATCTGGAAGAGAGAAAAGGAATAAGGATCTTTTCCATCAACAGACTGGGGATTCTCAAATATGTATTTATTTATTTATCGTGTCAGGAGCGAACTAAAGAGTTGTATTGCATTAAAAACAAACAAACAAAACACAAAGTTTGCAAGCTTGGTAGTTGATTAAATGTCCTTTAATCAGTAGCTGGCCACTTGGAGTGCCTTTGGTGTTACTATAAGAAGGTCCTCCATTGTGCATGTAGCAGGGCTCAAGTTGCATTGCAGCAAGTGGTCAGTGGTTTGCTCTTCTCCACACTCGCATGTCGTGGATTCCTCTTTAGCCCCATTTCTTAAGGTTGGGTCTGCATCTCGTGGTGCCAGAGCGCAGTCTGTTCAGCGCCTTCCATGTGTGCCCAGGAGGGAGTCTCTCATTTGGTATCAGCCATTGATTGAGGTTCTGGGTTTGAACCTGGCACTTTTGGACTCTCTCTTGCTGGGGTGTACCAGTGACTGTCTTTGTAGATCTTAGAAAACTATTTCTTGATTTAAGTCGTTGACGTGCTAGCTGATACCCAAACAGGGGGTGGGTCGGAGATGTCACTGCCTTGGTCCTTTCACTATTGTCTGCTACTTCCCGGCGGATGTCAGGTGGTGCAATACCAGCTAAACAGTGTAATTTCTCCAGTGGTGTAGGGCGCAGATGCCCCGTGATAATGCAGCATGTCTCATTAAGAGCCACATGCACTGTTTTAGCGTGGTGAGATGTGTTCCACACTGGGCATGCATACTCAGCAGCAGAGTAGCACAGCGCAAGGGCAGATGTCTTCACTGTGTCTGGTTGTGATCCCCAGATTGTGCCCGTCAACTTTCGTATTATATTGTTTCTAGCGCCCACTTTTTGCTTGATATTCACACAGTGCTTCTTGTAGGTCAGAGCATGGTCCAGAGTGACTCCCAGGTATTTGGGTGCGTTGAAATGCTCCAGTGGGATTCCTTCCCAGGTAATCTCAGAGCTCGAGATGCTTGTCTGTTCTTAAGGTGAAAAGCACATGTCTGTGTTTTAGATGGATTAGGAATCAGCTGGTTTTCTCTGTAATAGGCAGTAAGAGCACCTAGAATTTTGGAGAGCTTCTGTTCAACCATCTCAAAGCTCCCTGCTTGAGCAGTGATGGCACGATCGTTGTTGTTGTTGTTGTTGACGATGCTAACAACAACAATAATAATAGAATCATTGACTTGAAAGTGATCCCAGGAGCCATTGATCGTACTGTATGTTATAATTAGATCCTCAGATACAGGCTGGAATAGATATATTTTGATGATAAATAAATGTAAGTCTGAAATGTTTTAGGAAGAGTAATGTCTCTTGCATCAGTGGGAAGATGAAAAAAGCGTTTAACTGAGTATTTCGCTGTGTAGACCATTCAAAGGGAAATGGAGGGCTCACATACCTGCTGTTGATGTTGCTAAGATCCTATAGATAAAAGAGAGAATGGGAAATGAGAATGACAATAATTCAAAAATATTAACTTTTCTAAAATTAAGCTTTGAGTTTTACTCCGTAATACAGGTTGAAAATATAAAATGTCTGGGACTGGCAATATTTGGAATTTTGAGGGTTTTTTGGATTTGGAATACCTGTATTTGCAATATGGGCATAATGAGATATCTTGGAGATGGGACCCAGATAGAAACACAAAACATAACTTATAGACATATCATGAAGGGTTTTGTGTGTGTGTGTCAGGAGGGACTTTAGAAACTGCAAGTCGCTTCTGGTGTGAGAGAATTGGCTGCCTGCAAGGACGTTGCCCATAGGACACCCAGATGTTTTGATGTTTTACCATCCTCATGGGAGGCTTCTTTCATGTCCCCGTGTGGGGAGCTGGAGCTGACAAAAGGAGCTCAACCCACTCTCCCTGGATTTGAACCGCTGACCTGTTTGGTCAGCAGTCCTGCCGGCACAAGGGTTTAGCCCATTGCGCTACCAGGGGGTCCTAATCCTGAACATAATTACCTATAAAAAATTAAATGTAATTTTATAAACTATTTGTAATAATTTTGCGCATGAAACAAACGTTTGTGTACAATCAGAAAACAAGGGAGTTACTATCTTAGTTACTCATACAGACAATCTTATCTTGTGCAGGTTAAACATATTCACAAAAGAATATTTTCCTCATGCTCTGGTTTAGCTGTGATAACACTTATGCCCCAGAGGAAATGACTTATGTGTACAGACCTGGAGGAATTCATCCACTGGCTGCCTGTTCTTCTCTTCCATCTCATATATGAGGCCACTAAGGTTGGAAATCTCCTCCGAGAGCCTGGAAAGGATGGTATTCCTTTCCATTTTCACATCTTTCTCTAGCTGCTCTAGCCGGGCCAGTAAGACATCTTCTTGGTCCTCTAGAAACTGGTGGAGCTGCTCAAATTCATACATTATCTTCTTTCCTTCAAATTCTAATTTTTCCTGTAATTGGCAGATTAAGAAGAGGGGATTACGCAGGACAACAGAGACCAAAACCCCCTTTGAGTTAATTTCAGATATAACAACATATACAAGGTTATGAAAAGGGAGAATGGAGCAATAACATCAGAAATGCCATTCTGTTTTACTTCAATGGTACAAAGCCTAGCTGAAGTATAGTTGTGGATGCACCCTGTTGCTGAAAGGTACAACTGAGTGAATGCTAATTTTATAAGTCCAAATGCTGTGACTTAAGAAGAAAGACAGACATAATGTAAAAACAGAGCTTGCAGCAAGTTCCCATCCTCAGACATGACTTTATGATGGGCTTTAGAAGAACTGGTAAATCACCAGCAATGATAAGAGCTACCAAATGAAAGGCTGCCAGTTTGAAGCCCTGGGTTGGCATGAGCTCCTGACTGTCAGCCCAGCTCACTATTTACCTAAGCAGTTTGAAAACAGCTTGACTTGTAAGTAGAGAAATTAGATACAGCTAAAAAAAACAAGCAAGGGAGGTATTTTACAATACCATAAAGAAAAAGATCAGAAAATGCCTGGTGACCAAACGGAAGGAGGAAGTACTGATGGCTCTTCATCATATAGGTTGGAGCAACAGCACCCCCTGTGGCTGGATTCAAGCACAACCACCAAGGTGCCAAAAAAAGCTGGACGTCAATGTGAAGATCCCTTACCTTGCCAGCCGGGGTGGCAGGGCCTAGGAGAGGCAGGCTAGTAGTTTCAGCCTTAGAAGGCCTGGCAGAGGGCAGCAGGAGCCATTTTAGTTTAGGGAAAAGCTCCAGTTCAGAGAGGGGGAGTGGCCTAGGCCTGGGCCAGCCCTGAAACAGCCAGGATTGGTTTGTTAAAGGGGGGTGGAGTTAGACTGTTGGAGGGAAAGAAAGGAGCTTATTTTAGTCAGTTCAGTTCTGGTGGATGTTAGAGTTAGAGCAGGAGTGCAGTAGCTTTTAGGAGTTCGTGATAGGAATAGGCAGTTTGCCTGAAGTTTGCACAGCAAATTAGGCTGTGGCAAACTGGTTACAGCTATTTTAGGGGAAAATAGCTGGGTTTTGTAATAATAACTGTAACAAAGAAAGAACCATTCTCTTGCAACCGTCACGCTTTTCAAGAACAAGAACATTCTATCTATAACAGCCAAGCCTAATAAACTGCCTTCACTTTCATTCTGTAACTTCTATTAAATAAACTTTTCTTGTTATTTTTAAAACTTAAGCCTGAGTCAAGTGCCATTTGTGGATTTAGTCCCTTTCTTTTTAAATCAACCTCACCTGTTTTCCTTCAAAGAAACCCTTTTAAAAGACACAGTACTTGGTGGTCTAAAAAGCCTTTTAACAGTTTAACCAGCTAGAGGGTTCCTGTTCATTTGGTTTAGGGTGGCAGCGAAGACATCCCCTCAAGCGTTGTGTGGGTACCAGTAAAGTCTTTATAAGTGGTGTAAACTTTTTATTAAAGGAGCCTTTATAATTTGGTGTCAGATGGTGGTATTGATCGTATTGCCATCTGCATAGCCTTTATAATTGGTAGGGCAGTGGTGATATTGTTTGACCCCTGCCCAGACGGCCATTGAGGGGTTATTATAATTGGTGGGGCAGCGGTGGGATTCTCTGACCCCCCTGCCCACACGGCCATCAAGCAGGTTATTATAGTCAACACAACATACCTCCTTTCTGTTCTATATGTCTCTGTCTTTTCTGTCCAAAAATGGCATTGAATGTTTGATGTGTATATGTTCTGTGATCCACCCTGAGACCCCTTTGAGGAATATAAATAACTAGCCATCCCCTGCCATGCATTGCTGTGGCCCAGTCTAGTGATCTGGAAAATAAAGTAATTAGAAAGTATTGGTTTCTAATATATGTAATGTCTTTATGCTTATGGGTAAACAGTATTTCTTGCTGTTTCTTTGTCAGTGTTGATGTGGAGATTGTCTGGTTTGCCCACTCTGGAACATGCAACATATCATTGTCCTTCTTTAGGGGTCCCTTTCAAATCTATGAGACTATATCTGTGTGTGTGTGAATCATATCTATCTCTATCTATGGCTAGATGTCTCTTTGTCAGGAGGGCTTTGATTACGTTTTCTTGTCCTGGTGAAGGGAGTTGGACTGGATGGCCTTAAGTATTTTCTGTTGGTCATGGGGGTTCTGTGTGGGAAATTTGTCGTTTGTGGGATTCAAAATGCTCTTTGATTGAAGGTGAGCTATAAATCCCAGTAACTACAACTCCCAAATGTCAAGGTCTATTTCCCCCAAACTCCATCTGTGTCCATATTTGGGCATATTGCGTATTCATGCCAAGTTTGGTCCAGATCCATCATTCTTTGAGTCTACAGTGCTCTCTGGATGTAGGTGAACTACAATTCCCAAACTCAAGGTCAGTGCCCACCAAACCCTTCTAGTGTTTACTGTTGCTCATGGGAGTCCTGTGTGCCAAGTTTGGTTCAATTCCATCGTGTATGGAGTTCAGAATGCTCCTTGATTATAGGTGAACTATAAATTCCAGTAACTACAACTCCTAAATGACAAAATCATAATTTTTGAGTGATGGTTACTCCTTGTGTTGTGAGATATTTTGTTGCCAAATTTGGTGTGATTTCGTTCATTGGTTCTTTTGTTTTTAAGGTACTCATTATGCACTGAGCATTTTTATATATATAGAAGTGTTATTATATATATGACTTCCACTTTTTATATAAATAAATCTGTTTTCATATTGGTGCTTTAACCTTCCATTTAAAGCAAGAAGCAAGGAATAATCGTTGGTATGACACTGTTGTTTGAAAGACAGACTGCCTGACTGGCAAACCTTTGTGTTTGCTTTTATTTGCTGTCAAGTAACCTTTTATTTATGGTGACCCCACAAATGATCATAATACCAAAGACCCTGCTAAGCTCCATGACTGAATCAGTCCATCTGTCATACAGTCCCTTATTGCTTATGACCTTCCATTTTATTAGGTACTAGCTTGGGTACCCACCGTTGCCCAGGTTATTTGAAAAAGCACACCATCATCCCCACCCCCCTCAGGGACATTCTCATGGGAAACTACACTTTGAACAGGGATCTCCTGGTCATTCTCTGCATCAATATCACTGACCAAACCATTGTCATCTTGAAATTAATCTTGCAACTTATTGACATCACTCCCCACATCCAAAGCACCCTTGTCCTGGAACACAATCACAGGCTGAGCTCCAACATCACTTGGGTGGTGGGTGATACTCTGTGGAAGACACTGGCTGGGCTCTTGTATATGTTACTTACAGCAAAGTACAGAGGAACACATCTAAAGCTTAGTGGCAATAATACTTCTTATCACACCCACTTTGCATGACATTTACAGTGACATGTAAATAAAATAACCTTCCCGGTGTCTGACTGCCACCCAAGGGGTTACGCCCATATGTGCAAACACAGAAAGCTAAGCAAGAGCAGAATCTCTGGGTGCATCTACACTGCAGAAATAATGCAGTTTGGTGTCAGCTTCACTCCCATGGCTCAATGTTCTGGAATCTTAGGATTTGTAGTTAAGTGAAGCAGCAGCACTCTTTGGCAAAGAAGAAGAGGAAGAAGAAGAAGAAGAAGAAGAGGAAGAAGAGGAAGAAGAAGAGGAGGAGGAGGAAGAGGAGGAGGAAGAAGCCACCATTAGAACAAATGCCATCAAAGCCAGAATTGAAAAGTCAACCACAGATCCCAAGTGTAGACTCTGCAAGGAAGCAGATGAAACAATAGATCACATCCTCAGCTGCTGCAAGAAGATCGCGCAGACGGACTACAAGCAGAGGCATAACACCGTTGCTCAGATGATTCATTGGAACTTGTGCCACAAATACCATCTGCCTGAGACAAAGAACCGGTGGGATCACAAGCCAGAAAAAGTTACAGAGAATGAACACGTCAAGTTACTCTGGGACTTCTGAATTCAGACAGACAGAGTTTTGGAGCACAATATTCCTGACCTCACGATCGTGCTAAAAAACATAGTATGGATTGTAGATGTTGCAATCCCAGGAAACGGCAGGATTGAAGAGAAGCAACTGGAAAAGCTGATACTATATGAGGATTTAAAGATCGAGCTGCAAAGACTCTGGCACAAGTCACTCAAGGTGGTCCCAGGTGGCCTGCACTTAAACACAACTGGTGCTGACAAGATTGCCATCTGCCAGCTGCAAAAGGCAGTCTTACTGGGATCTGCATGCATTATTCGCCGATACATCACACTGTCCTAGATACTTGGGAAGTGTCCGACGTGTGATCCAATACAACAACCAGCAGAGTGTCTGCTGTGGACTCATCTTGTGGTGTTTCAAATATAATAACAACACTTTATATTCCGCATTATCTCCCCAAGGGGATTCAGAGTGGCTTACAATATACACAGATTGGCAAACATTCGATGTCTTTAATACAGTGGAATAACAATGATATACAAATACATAGAACAAAAGTAAAGGCTTCCCCTTTCATGTCCAGCTTTCTGGGGGTGGTGCTCAACTCCGGCCATGGGGAGGTGCTTATGTTCCATTTCCAAGCTGAGGAGCCTGTTGTCTGTAGACACTTCCTGGTCGTGGTGCTGGCATGGCTGTATGGGCGCCTTTATAAACTTCCCACCAAAGTGGTACCTATTGATTTACCCACATTTGCATGTTTTCAAACTGCTAGGTTGGCAGGAGCTATGGCTAACAGCAGGAGCTCACCCTGACCAGCAGCTTCAAACTGCCAAACTTTAGGTCAGCAGATTAATGGCTGAACCCATTGCGCCACCACAGCAAAATACCTTGTAAAAACTACAGTCCTTATAATTCCATAATATTGTGCCATGGCACAAAAGTGGGATCCAGCTACATTAATTCTACAGTGTAGATGGACCCTCTGTTCCTCTAAAGTCATTGGTGATACCCAATCAATATTATTGGGTATTTGGGGGCCAAGGTGGGGTGAGGTGGGGGGGACAACGACTGGCCATTGATTTTTTGCCCACCAAGAAATAATAGGCTTAAAAACCCATTAGATTCTGTTAAATATGTAAAGGTATTAATTAGAAACTGCAGACTTACTAATGATTTCCAGCTTCTTTTCTCTTCAGCCACTTTTAACGCAAGGAATTTGTCTCTCTTTTGCTTCCAACTTTTCAGCTCCTTTTGAAATTCTTCCTTTTGAACAGAAAAATGATTGAACTGTGGTTTAGCACATTTGTGTGGAGAGGTAGGAGAAAATTAATTGTACTGGAAGATCTAAAAATGCCAGGAGAAGTATGTTGTCCTGGAATCTTTAGGTCCTCCAGCACAAACCTATGGTCAGTTTCCAAGGCATAGAGCTGTGGTGCAAAATCTGCTTCCTATAGAGAATATGTTAATCAAATCCTGCGAATAAACAAATCAGCAAAAATTAAACCCATAATGTTGGTGACCTGACTGTACTTCAGTTGGATTGCTGTGAGTTTTCCGGGCTGTATGGCCATATTCCAGAAGCATTCTGTCCTGACGTTTTGCCCACATCTATGGCAGGCATCCTCAGAGGTTGTGAGGTCTGTTGGAAACTAGGCAAGTGAAATTTTAATATCTGTGGAATGTCCAGGGTGGGAGAAAAAAAACTCTTGTCTGCTTGACGCAAATATGAATGTTGCAATTGGCCACCTTGATTAGCATTTAATGGTCCTGCAGCTTCAAAACCTGGATGCTTCCTGCCTGGGGGATCCTTTGTTGGGAGGTGTTAGCTGGCCTTGATTAATTCCCTCATTCTTTGAATGCTGCTTCAGTTTCAATTGTTTGCTGATTAAGGCTGTTTCTGCATAAATATTGCAATTTGACACCATATTAACAGCCACAACTCAATGCTATGGATTGCTGAGATTTGCAATTGGGTCAAGGTCTATTTTCTCCAAACTCCATCAGTGTTCACATTTGTGCATATTGAATATTTGTGCCAAGTTTGGTCCAGATCTGTCATTGTTTGTGTCTAGTTTCACCTACACCCAGTGCTGTCTGGGTGTAGGTGAACTACGACTCCAAAACTCAAGGTTAATGCCCACCAAACCTTTCCAGTATTTTCTGTTAGTCATGGGAATTCTGTGTGCCAAGTCTGGTTCAATTCCATCATTGGTGGAGTTCAGAATGCTCTTTGATTGTAGGCAAACTATAAATTCCAGCAACTACAACTCCCAAATGACTAAATCAATCTCTCCACAACCCCACCAGTATTAAATTTGGGCATATCGGGTATTTGGTCCAGTGAATGAAAAGACATCCTGAATATAAGATATTTACATTACGATTCATAATAGTAGCAAAATTACAGTTATGAAGTAGCAACGAAAATAATGCTATGGTTGGGGGTCCCCACAACATGAAGAAATGAATTAAGGGGTCGCAGCATTAGGAAGGTTGAGAAACACTGATCTACACTGTAAATTTAATGCCGTTTGACACCACTTTTACTGCCCTGGCTCAATGTTACAGAATCCTGGGATTTGTAGTTTGATGTGGCACCAGCAGAGAAGGCTAGCAAAACTGCAACTCCCATGATTCCGTAGCACTGAGCCATGGTAGTTGGAGTGGGGTCAAATTGTATTAATACTACAGTATGGACACTAACACGTTCAGTGTTGCCAAAGAAGTTACCTTGTACTCTCGAGCAGCCTCTTCTATAGGGATCGCAGTGTGATGCCGGTGCTCCTTGGACAGTTGGCACACCAGGCAGATGGGCACTTTGTCATCTTTGCAGAAGATCTTCAGGAGCTCCAGGTGGCTCTCACATACCCTCCTGCCGTCTTCTTGCCCATCCAGATTCAAGCATTTGATTATCTCTACCATTTTTGCCAGGTGATGGTTTTCAGTGGGGTTCCTTCGCGGGCTGCTTTCCCCACAAAATGGGCAAGAGACATTGTCCCCCAGTTCCCCCCAGCACTGAGCCAGGCAGGCTTGGCAGAAATTGTGCCCACAATGTATGGCCACCGGGTCTTTGAAATACTGCAAGCAGAGGGAGCAGGAGGCTTCTTTGCTCAGCTGTTCTATAAGCAGGCTTGTGTCCATTTTTCCTTCTGAGGAAGCTGAAGCTGACTTTCGCTTTCCTCTTTCCGACTGGACTTGTTTTGACTCATTCCTTCTCTCTCCTCCCTCCCATTGGCTGCAAGCCTTGTTTTGGAGACAACAGATTTCTCTAAGGAGGAAGTTGGCCTGAATTTAAATACAAGTTCACTTATAGTATAAATTAAGTCCAGCATTTGAACTTAAATAAGCAGCTGATTACTTTAACTGTCCTGGATCAATGCTATGGAGTTCTCAGAGTTGTAGTTTTACAAGGTCTTTAGTTTACCCAAGAGTGCACCAAACTACAGCTCCCAGGATTCCTAACACTGAGCCACTGCCTTTGAAGTGGTCTCAAACTAAATTAATTCTACAGGGGACATCTGTTGCTACTAAGAGTTTGCAACATATGTTTCCTAAGTCTTGGAAAGGATCAGGGCTGTTTCTGTTGCAGCTGACACAGTTAATTGATGAGTTAATTGAGTGTACTGTTATCTCATGTATATAGTAAGCCACTGTGTGTTTTGTTTTTTGAGCATTGTGTTCTACAAGAAAGGAGATTCCATCTGAACATGAGGAAGAACTTCCTGACTGTGTGAGCCGTTCAGCAGTGGAACTCTCTGCCCCGGAGTGTGATGGAGGCTCCTTCTTTGGAAGATTTTAAACAGAGGCTGGATGGCCACCTGTCAGGGGTGATTTGAATGCAATATTCCTGTTTCTTGGCAAGGGGTTGGACTGGATGGCCCATGAAGTCTCTTCCAACTCTATGATTCTAAAGCTTTGCTTGAGAGCTCATTCTGAGCTGAAAAGCCTTTGTTTGGTGCAGTTCTGCAAGCATCCTGAAGATAAAGATTGTTAACAGCAAGACAAGGTCACTCTACGGACAACTGAGTAAGGAGACTGTATATTGTTTTTGTTACAAGTCTGCATATCGCCGTTGGATGAGGAAAACTCACCGAAGATATTGTTTATGTTATGTTTTGGTGAGAGCAATTCTTCTGTCTTGTTTTGTATGCGGTGAATACAACTTCATTTTTTTCTACTTAAAACAAAAGATTCGTGTGTTTTCTTTTATGAGTTACTTTATCACCCTTAGAGTTACAAGGGCTAGAGTCATTCTGCGGGCTACTTATGCTAAATGCTGACAACATGCACCCAAAGTCTGCTTATATTCAGAATTGAATGACAATCTGATGCAGGTCAGACCATTTAAATCAGGCATGAGCAAACTTGGGCCCTCCAGATGTTTTGGGCTTCAACTCCCACAATTCCTAACAGCCTCGGGCTCCTTCCTTTCCCCCTCAGCCGCTTAAGCTTGGGCCCTCCAGATGTTTTGGGCTTCAACTCCCACCATTCCTAACAGCCTCAGGCTCCTTTCCTTTTCCCCCTCAGGAAAGGGCCTGAGGCTGTTAGGAATGGTGGGAGTTAAAGTCCAAAACATCTGGAGGGCCAAAGTTTGTCCATTCCCGATTTAAAGGAATGTTGTTGTTTTTAAAATCTACATATCTGCCATTAGCTATTTTGCTTGCCTTATTTGCCTTGAGGGCTTGGAGAAAGTTGGGACATAAATGACAGCATTGTTTGGAAGGGATGGCTAAAGAACATGTAAAACAACATGTCCCGTGATTCCAGAGCATTGAGTCACAGCAGGGAAAGTGTTGGAAATCAACATGAACCCTACAGTGTAGAATGACACATCTTAAGTGTGGGGAGAAAAGCCGCAGCTTTTTTTAAATTGCAGTACACAGAGAAGTTACTTTTCCCCCTTCATCAGGGGGAGAACTGTAGCTCAATCCTCTCTGCTCCCTGACCATCCAGATGCAAAGAAGTGGTGGGTAGAAAAGGAAAGATGGGAGACAGATAAGAAGAGAGAGATGGGAGGGAGGGAGAAAGAAAGGAGAACAGGAGGGAAGAATAAAGGAATGAAGGAGGTAAAGTGGGAAGAAAGCAAAGAAGGAGGGAGAAAGAAGGGAGGGAGGGAGGTGGGAAGGAAATAAGGAAGCAAAGGAGGGAGAAGGAGGGAGAAAGAGGGAAGAAAGGAAAAAAGAAGGAAGGAAGGATGGAAGGAAGGTAGAAAAAGAGAAAGAGAGAAGGAAGGTGGGCAGAAAAGTAAAGAAAGGACTCAGATAAAAAGAGAGAGATGGGAGGTAAGGAGAAAGAAAGTAGGGAGGGAAGAAAAAAGGAAGGAAGGTGGGAAGAAAGAAAACAAAGACTGGAGGAAGAAGGAAAGGAAGGTGGCAAGGAAGAAAGCAAAGAAGGGCGGGAGAAAGAAAGGAGGGAAGGAAGGAAAAAAGGGAGAAAGGAAGAATAGAAGGAAGTAGGAAAGAAAAAGGGAGAGAAAGATGATGGACCGAAAAGAAAGGGAGACAGATAAAAAGAGATGGGAGGGAGGGGGAAAGAAAAGAAAGAAGGTAAGAAAGGAAGGATAAAGAGAGGAAAAGTTGGAATTAATAAAACAGAAGAAGGGAGGGAGAAAAGGAGGGAAGGAAAAAAGAGGGAGAAAGGAAGAGTAGGAAGGAAGCAGTAAAAAGAAAAGAGAGAGGAGGAAGGAAGGTGAGAAGGAAGAAAACAGAGCAAGAAAGGGAGGGAGAAAGGAAGGGGGAAGGGAAGGAAAAAAGTGAATGGAGGTCAGAAAGGAAAAGAGAGGGAAGGAAGCAGGAATGAGAGGAGGGAGGGGGAAAGAAGAAAGCAAGAAAGGAAGGAAGGGGGGAGGGTGGAAGTGAAAGAGAATAATAATAACAACAATAATAAAACTTTATTTATATGCCGCCCTATCTCCCTAAAGGGACTCCGGGTGGTTTCCAACAAAAAAGGGCAAACATTCAATTCCAGAAGGAAGGAAGCAGGAAAGGAGGAGGGAGAGAAGGAAGGAAAGAAAAGAGAGGAGGGAGGAGAAAGAAGGAAGGACAGAAGGAGGAAAGGAAGGTAGAGAGGGAGGAAGAAAAGAAGGAAAAGGGAGGGGGGAAAGAAGGGGAAGGGAAGGAGAGAGAGAAGGAAGCAGGAAAGAGGGTGGAAGGGAAGGGAGGAGGAAACAACAGCGAGAAGAGGGAGACCTGGGAGGAAGAGAGAGACAGACAGAGAGAGGGAGAAAGGAAGAAGGGATGGAAGGAAAAAGGAGTGGGGGTGAAAGAAAGCAGAGAAGGAAGCAATTAGGAAAGAAAGGAGGGACAGAGGGAAGGAAGGAACCAGGAAAGAGAGGAGGGTGGGAGAAGGGAAGGGAGGAGGAGATGACAGAGAGGAGGAAGGAAGGAAGGAAAAAAGGAGAAGGCAAGGAAGAAATGAAGGAGAAGGGAAGGAGAGAGGGAAGGAAACAGGGAGAGAGGGTGGGAAGGGAAGTGAAAGGAAGAGGAGAGGACAGAGGGGTGGTAGCGAGGGAGGGAAGAAGGAAGGAAGGAAAGAAGAAAAAGGAGGAGGGGAGAAAGGAGGGAGAAGGAAAAGAGAAGGAAACGGAAGGAAGGGAAAGGAGAAGGAGGAGAAGATAGAGAGAGAGGAAGGAAGAGGGAGGAGAGAAAGGAAGGAGATGGGAAGGAGAGAGGAAAGGAAACAGGGAGAGAGGGAGGGAAGGGAAAGGAGGAAGAGGAAAGGATAGAGAGGAGGGAGGGTGGGAAGTAAAAGGAATTAGAAGAGAGGATAGAGAAGAGATAGGAAGGAAGTCGAAGTGAGGGGAGAAAGGAGGGAGACGGGAAGGAAACAGGGAGAGAGTGAGGAGGAGAAGAAGATAGAGAGGAGGGAGGGAGGGGAAAGGAAAGGAAGAGAGGATAGAGAGGAAGGAAGGGAGGAGGAAAGGGAGAGAGGAAAGAGGGGGAGAGACAGGGAGAGAGAGGGAGAGAAGGAAAAGGAGGAAGAGGAGAAGGATAGAGAGGAGGGAAGGGAAAGGAGAGGAAGAGAGGATAGAGAGGAAGGAAGGGAGGAAGGAAGGAAGGGGAGAAAGGGAGAAGAGAAGAAGAGAGGGAAGGAAACGGGGAGAGAGAGAGGGAAGGTAAAGGAGGAGGAGATAGAGAGGAGGGAAGGGAAGGGAAAGGAGAAGAGAGGATAGAGAGGAGGAAGGAAGTTGAAGGGAAGGAGAAAGGAGGGAGACAGGAAGGGGAGAGGGAAGGAAACAGGTAGAAAGGGAGGGAAGGGAAAGGAGGAAGAGGAGGGAGTGAGGGAGGGGAAAGGAAGAGGAAGGGAGGATAGAGAGGAGGAAGGAAGAAAGGGGAGAAAGGGCGAAGAGAAGGAGAGAGGGAAGGAGACGGGGAGAGAGAGGGAAGGGAAAGGAAAGGAGGAGAAGATAGAGAGGAGGGAAGGGAAAGAAGAAGAGAGGATAGAAGGAAGGAAGGCAAAGGGAGAGGAGAAAGGAGGGAGACGGGAAGGAGAGAAGGGAAGGAAACAGGTAGAAAGGGAGGGAAGGGAAAGGAGGAAGAGGAGGGGAGGAGGGAGGGGAGGGAAAGGAAGAAGAAGAGGGATAGAGAGAAGGAAGGAAAAAAGAGGAGAGAGGGAAGGAAACAGGGAGAGAGGGAGGGAAGGGAAAGGAGGAAGAGGAGGGGAGGAGGGAGGGGAGGGAAAGGAAGAAGAAGAGAGGATAGAGAGAAGGAAGGAAGGAAGGAAGGAAGGGGAGAAAGGGAGAAGAGAAGGAGAGAGGGAAGGAAACGGGGAGAGAGAGAGGGAAGGTAAAGGAGGAGGAGATAGAGAGGAGGGAAGGGAAGGGAAAGGAGAAGAGAGGATAGAGAGGAGGAAGGAAGTTGAAGGGAAGGAGAAAGGAGGGAGACAGGAAGGGGAGAGGGAAGGAAAACAGGTAGAAAGGGAGGGAAGGGAAAGGAGGAAGAGGAGGAGTGAGGGAGGGGAAAGGAAGAGGAAGGGAGGATAGAGAGGAGGAAGGAAGGAAGGGGAGAAAGGGAGAAGAGAAGGGGAGAGGGAAGGAAACGGAGAGAGGGAAGGGAAAGGAGGAAGAGGAGAAGATAGAGAGGAGGGAAGGGAAAGGAGAAGAGAGGATAGAGAGGAGGAAGGAAGGGGAAGGAGAAGAAGGAAGGGGAAGAGGGAAGGAAAAGTAGAAGGGAAGGGAAAGGAAGGAGGAGAGGAGGGAGAGGGAAGGGAAAGAAGAGGAAGGAGGAAGAAGGAGGAAGAAGGATGGAAGGAAGGCAAGGAAGGAAGGAAGGAAGAAGGAAGGGGAAGAAAGGAGAAGAGAAGGAGAGAGGAAGGAAAGGAGAGAGAGAGGGAAGGAAAAGGAGAAGATAGAGAGGAGGGAAGGGAAAGGAGAAGAGGAAAGAGAGGAGGAGGAGAAGGAAGGGAGAGGAGAAAGGGGGAGAAGGAGGGAAGAGAGAAGGAAGGAAACAGGGAGAGAGGGAGGAAGGAAGGGAAAGGAGGAAAGAGGAGGGAGGAGGGAGGGGAGGAAAGGAAGAAGAAGAGAGGATAGAGAGAAGGAAGGAAGGAAGGAAGGAAGGAAGGAAGGAAGGAAGGAAGGAAGGAAGGAAGGGGAGAAAGGGAGAAGAGAAGGAGAGAGGGAAGGAAACGGAGAGAGAGAGGGAAGGGAAAGGAGATAGAGAGGAGGGAAGGGAAAGGAGAAGAGAGGATAGAGAGGAGGGAGGGAGGAAGGCAAAGGGAGAGGAGAAAGGAGGGAGACGGGAAGGAGAGAAGGGAAGGAAACAGGGAGAGAGGGAGGGAAGGGAAGGGAGAGGAGAAGGGGAGGAAAAGAAGAAGGAAGAGAGGAGAGGAGAGAAAGGAAGAAGGGAGGGAAAAGGGAGAAGAAGAGAGAGAGGGGAGGAAACAGGGAGAGAGGAAGAGGAAGAGGAAAAGATAGAGAGGAGGGAAGGGAAAGGAGAAGAGAGGATCAGAAGAGGAAAGAAGGAAGGCGAAGGGAGAGGAGAAAGGAGGGAGACGGGAAGGAGAGAAGGAAAGGAAACAGGGAGAGAGGGTGGGAAGGGAAAGGAAGAGGAAGAGAGGATAGAAAGGAGGAAGGAAGGAAGGGGAGAAAAGGAGAAGAGGAGAGAGGGAAGGAAACAGGGAGAGAGGGAGGGAAGGGAAGGAGAGAGAGAGGAGGGAAGGAAAGGGAGGGAGGAAAGAGAGGAGGAAGGAAGGAAGGAAGGAAGGAAGGAAGGAAGGAAGGAAGGAAGGAAGGAAGGGAAGGCAGGAAGGAAGGAAGGAAGGAAGGAAGGAAGGAAGGAAGGAAGGAAGGGGAGAAAGGGCGAAGAGAAGAAGAGAGGGAAGGAAACAGGGAGAGAGGGAGGGAAGGGAAAGGAGGAGGAGAGAAAAGAGGAAGGGAGGGAGGAAACAGAGAGGGAAGGAGGAGAAGGAGAGGGCAGAGAGAAGGGAGGGGAGAGGGCGGAGTCCGGCGGCCATGGAGGACCCGATGGAGAGCCTGCAGAAGGAAGCCACTTGCTCCATCTGCCTGGAGTACTTCCGCGAGCCGGTCTCCATCCCGTGCGGGCACAGCTTCTGCCGGAGCTGCATCGCCCAGTGCTGGAAGGAGCGCAGCCTCAGCTTCCCGTGCCCGCAGTGCCGGGAGGTGGCCCTGCAGAGGAACTTCAGGCCCAACCGGGAGCTGGGCAACGTGGTGGAGATCACCAAGCGGCTCGGCCTCCACGCCTTGGACTCGGCCGCGGGCGGGGAGGGCGCCGGGCGGAGGGAGCGGGAGGGCGGCCGCCTGTGTGAGCGGCACCGGGAGGCGCTGAAGCTCTTCTGCGGGGAGGAGGAGCAGCTCATCTGCTGCATCTGCAGGGAGTCCCGCGCCCACCGCACCCACGCCGTCTTCCCCGCCGAGGAGGCCGCCCAGGACTATAAGGTCCGCCAGGCAGGGCACTGCACCTCCCAGCATCCTCCCACAAGTCCTCCAAAGCAGGCCAGGGCCAACTTGGGCCCTCCAGGGGTTTTGGATTCCAACTCCCACCATTCCTAACAGCCTCAGGCCCCTTTCCTTTTCCCCCTCCGCCGCTTAAGCGGCGGAGGGGGAAAAGGAAGGGGCCTGAGGCTGTTAGTAATGGTGGGAGTTGGAGTCCAAAACACCTGGAGGACCCAAGTTGGCCTAGACCTATCCTAGAGCCAAACCCTACCGGATAACAAGGGCCCACTCTATACTGAGAGTGAAAATATTGTGCTGTCGATGGCTTTCATGGCCGGAATCACTGGGTTGTTGTAGGTCTTTTGCGGTTCTATGGCCATGTCCTAGAAGCATTCCCTCCTGACGTTTCGCCTGCATCTATGGCAAGCATCCTCAGAGGTGTTGAGGTCTGTTGGAAGCTAGAAAATTGGGTTTCTATATCTGTGGAGAAGGAGGAAACAGAAATGTTGGACCACTCTAACATCCACCATGTCAGGCTACACAGAGGCTGGATGGCCATCTGTCGGGGGTGCTTTGAATGCAATATTCCTGCTTCTTGTCAGGGGGTTGGACTGGATGGCCCATGAGGTCTCTTCCAACTCTAGGATTCTAGGAAATCCACAAGCATGTGGACAATTTCAACAGAAAGGAAGAAACCATGAGAATGAACAAAATCTGGCTACCAGTATTAAAAAACACTCTGAAATCAGGACAGCAAATAAAGCACAACAGTCAAAAACAGGGGAACTCCAGACAAGAAACAATCAGGGACAGATATTTTTTATTTATTTATCGTGTCATTAGCAACCAGACATTTGCGTCTGATCTCACTACCTCTGAGGATGCTTGCCATAGATGCAGGAGAAACGTCAGGAGAGAATGCCTCTAGAACATGGCCATATAGACCGAAAAAACCTACAACAACCCTTTGTTGTTGTTGTTGTCCCCCACCCTGGACTTTCCATTGGTATATAAACCCAATTTTCCTAGTTTCCAAGAGACCTCACAACCTCTGAGGATGCTTGCCATGGATGCAGGCAAAACGTCAGGAAAGAATGCTTCTAGAACATGGGCATATAGCCCAAAAAACCAACACAACCCAGTGAAAATATTATTTCACACAGAGGTCTAGAAGTACATTCAGATCTACTGCCTTTCCATTCTGCACTAAAGGACACAAATATAGGAGACACTGCTGTCTTGCTTTTACTACATCGGGAGATTTAAATCTCCCACGTCTGAAAAGTGACAGACTGTAGTAAGAAACTACAAGCAGATCCAACTTTCCGCCTCCTTATTGCAGGAAGGATGACTAGAACCAAAGTCATAGGCACTCTTTATGATGCACAGCTGAGAGACTGGAGATCGGGAAAGAACAGCGGGAAGCTAAACAGAATTCAAAACTTGGGTTGTTGTGTGTTTTCTGGGCTGTATGGCCATGTTCCAGAAGCCTCCACTCCTGCTGTTTCTCCTGTGAGGGCCTCACAACCTCTAAAGAAACCTGCCATAGATGGAGGTGAAATGTCAGGAGAGAATGCTTCTGGAATGTGGCCATATAGCCCGGAAAACACACAACAACCCAATGATTCCGGCCATGGAAGCCTTCGACAATACATAAAATTCAGAAACAATCTCAACAGCTTAGAGAGATGATGGGCCAAAACTGACAAAATGAATTTCAACAGGGACAAATGCAAGATGCTCCACTTAGGCAGAAAAAAATGAAATGCAAAGACACAGAATGAGAGATGCCTGGCTCGAGAGCAGTACATGTGAAAAAGATCTTGGAGTCTTTGTGGACAACAAGTTGAACATGAGCCAACTATGTCATTCGGTGGCTAAAAAAGTCAGTGGGATTTTGGCCTGCATCAAGAGGAGCTTAATGTCTAGATCCAGGGAAGTCATGCTATCCCTCTATTCTGCCTTGGTCAGACCACATCTGGAATATTGTGTCCAATTCTAGGCACCACAATTGAAGGGAGATGTTGACAAGCTGGAATGTGTCCAGAGGAGGGTGACTAAAATGATCAAGGGCCTGGAGAACAAGCCCTATGAGGAGCGGCTTAAAGACCTGGGCATGTTTAGCCTGCAGAAGAGTGGCTGAAGGGAGACGTGATGATGGTCATGCATAAATATGTGAGGGGAAGTCATAGGGAGGAGGGAGCAGTCTTGTTTTCTGCTACCCTGGAGACGAGGATGCAGAACAGGGGCTTCAAATTACAGGAAAGGAGATTCCATCTAAACATTAGGAACTGTTTCTGAGTGGAACTCTGTGCCCTGGAGTTTGCTGGAGGCTTCTTCTTTGGAGGCTTTTAAGCAAAGACTGGATGGCCATCTGCCGGGGGTGCTTTGAATGTGATATTCCTGCTTCTTGGCAGAGGGTTGGACTGGATGGCCCATGAGGTCTCTTCCAACTCTATGATTCTAGGAAATTACACAGGGATCTAGAAGTATATCCAGATCTACTGCCTTTCCATTCTGCACTAAAGGACAGAAAGATACGAAACATTGCTGTCTTGCAGTTACTACATCAGGAGATTTAAATCTCCCACGTCTGGAAGGTGCCAGACTGTTGATGTAGTAAGAAACTACAAGAAAAGCGCATTCAACTTTCCGCCCCCTCATTGCAGGAAGGATGACTAGAACCAGAGTCATAGGCACTCTTTGTGATGCTCAGCTTTGTTTTTATCGTGTCAGAAGCAACTTGAGAAACTGCAAGTCGTTTCTGGTGTGAAAGAATTGGCCGTCTGCATAGATGCTGCCCAGGGGATGCCGGGATGTGTTACCATCCTGTGACAGGCTTCACTCATGTCCCCGCATGGGAAGCTGGAGCTGCCAGATGGAGGGCTCACCCCGCGGATTTGAACCCCGACCTTCAGGTCAGCAGTTCAGCCAGCACGAGGGTTTAACCTCTTGTGCTACCACAGCTCCCTGATGCTCAGCTGAGATACTGGAGATCAGGAAAGAACATCAAGAAGCTAAACACAAATATCCTGAAATGTTAGAATTAACCCTATTATCTGAATGGTAATGAATGATTAGAGAATAAGGGTCCATCTGCACTGTAGAATGCAGTTTGACACCACTTTGACTGCCATGGCTCAATGCTATGGAATCCTGGAGAGGTGTAGTTTGGTGAGGCATTGTATTTTTATATGCCATGCCACTTTTTTGCTGAATTAGAGGGCGGGGAATGAAGTTAATGGCAGTAAAAATATATATAGTTTGTTTCTCTTTGTTTAGAAAGAAATCCAGACCCGGCTACAGAGTTTGAAGGAGGAGAGGGAGACCCTCCTGGGGCTGAATTTGGCTGGAGAACTTACACACCAGGAATATCTGGTCAGTACTGAATGCAGTGATACAACTTAACCAGATTGCGGTTGGTCATTGCAGTATCTTACTTGTATTTTTACTTTCAACATGAATCACACCAAGATTTCTAATTATATTAAGACATTTGAATTAAAAGCTTTGAAAAATATGAAAGCAGAAATCACCTTTTAAATATAAAATGTACTCTGCCTTTTGTTGCTAGTGTGAAACTAGAATGTTGGCTATAGGAGACTCCCAATTAAATGGAGAAATACTTTTACTTAATGTGTTGTACTTAGGCGATCCCTTGTTGTCCGAGTATGATGGCCTTCCAAGTCTAGTGTCTTGGCGGTGGGTCCGTAGGCGACTGTAGCACAGCGAGGGCATTGGATTCCAGGTGGAAGGCGGTCCCAGTCAGTGTTGGCTTGATGTGCCTTGCTCTTGGCATGTCAAGCCAAGAGGCTCTTGACCTCTTCAAATTCCACAGCATTGCTGGTCACAGCTGACCTCCAGTAAGAGTGCTCAAAAGCTTCCCAGTTCTCGGTGGAAAGTGCCACAGTTTTTAAGGTTAGTTTTAAGTCCATCTTTAAATTTCCTTTCCTGTCCACCAACATTACGTTTTCTGTTCCTGAGTTGGGAGTAGAATAACTGCTTTGGGAGATGTGATCGGGCATTCAGAAAATGGCCAGTCCAGCAGAGTTGATGTGGAGGAGTATTGCTTCAGTGCTGATAGTCTTTACTTCTTCCAGCACACTGGCATTTGTCCGTCTGTCCTCCTAAGAGATTTGCAGGATTTTTTGGCGGCAGCACTGATGGAATCATTCCTGGAGTTGAGTGTGATGTCTGTAGACAGTCTACATTTTATTGTCAGAGGCTTTCATGGCTGGAATCACTGGGTTGTTGTAGGTTTTTTCAGGCTATATGGCCATGTTCTAGAGGCATTCTCTCCTGACGTTTCACTGCATCTATGGCAAGCATCCTCTGAGGATGCTTGCCATAGATGCAGGCGAAACGTCAGGAGAAATGCCTCTAGAACAGGGGTAGGGAACCTTTGGCCCTCCAGCTGTGGTGGACTTCAACTCCCACAATTCCTTGAGGCTCGGCATTCGCCCCAAAGGCTTACCTTGGCCCAATGCCGAGCCTCAAGGAATTGTGGGAGTTGAAGTCCACCACAGCTGGAGGGCCAAAGGTTCCCTACCCCTGCTCTAGAACATGGCCATATAGCCCAAAAAAACCTACAACAACCCAGTCTACATTTTGCAGGCATATCACAGGGTTGGGAGGACAAATAAACAAGCACCTTGGCCTCTCTACAGATGTCCCGATCCTCAAACACTCTCTGCTTCATTCGGAAAAATGCTGCACTCGCAGAGCTCAGACAGTGTTGTATTTCAGTGTCAGTGCTGACTTTTGTGGAGAGGTGGCTGCCAAGGTAGCAGAAATGGTCAACATTTTCTAATGTTGCACCATTAAGCTGTATTTCTGGCATTGCAGATGGGTTGGTTGGTGACTTTTGGAAGAGTACTTTGGTTTTATCGCTGTTTAATGAAAGGCTGAGCTTCTCATATGCTTCTGCAAAGGTGTTTAGAGTGGCTACTTTATCATCAGACTACTTTATCATCAGAATATCATCAGATGTTGTTGTGACCTTGGTTGTTTTTATAATACAGTAAAATTTTGTTGCATTAAGTTAAATTTGTGTTTATTTGCTTTTAATTAGTATATTTCAATATTAATATCAGATCAATACAGAGTTTATGCTATGGTATACTATGGGGTATAGTATTAGTTAGGCCTATTTTTAATAGTAAATGTTAAGCAAACATAAATTACATTTACCCAGTATTTCCAGTGCTACCAGTTAGCGGAGTAGTTTCATCTACACTGCCATATAATGCAGTATAAAATGGCATTACATGGCAGTGAAGATGGGACCAGAGTCAATTGTATGTATTTATATTTTCCCTTATGTTCACTTTGGCTTCTGCTCAGAAAAAGATGGTATATAGAAGTACAAAAATTCCAATATCCTTATCCATATGTATTTATTTAGGAAGATGGCATCTTACACAGAATTCCAAGTATTTTAGTTTCAGTGCCCTAAGAAATGTACTTCTTGCCTTTATATCTTCTAATACAGAACCAAACGGAAGTCGAAAGACAGAAAGCTATGTCTGAATTTGGGCAAATGCATCTCTTTCTGGAACAGCAAGAAAAGCTTCTGCTGGGGCAGCTGAACGAACTGGAGAGGGAGATTGTTAAGCGCCAGAAGGAACACAGCGCCAAGTTTTCGGAGGAGATTTTCTCTCTCAATGCGATGATCAATGAAGTAGAAGAGAAGTGTGAGCAGCCAGATAGCGAATTCCTTCAGGTGAGTTCAGGTGGTTCTTGGGGAAAACCTTGAGAAAAAAGATATGTTGACATAAGCAACCGATAGGAGGAAACCATGAAAATGAACAAAATCTGGCTAGCGATATTTTAAAAAGGTATTAAAAAGTATTAATAAAAGTATTAAAAATCAGAACAGTGAATAAAGAGCAACACTCAAAAAGCAGGGGAATTCCAGACAAGAATAAATCAGGACCAGCTAACACCTCCCAACAAAGGATTCTCCCAGGCAGCAACCAGCCAGGTTTTGAAGCTACAAGGCCATTCTGTGCTAATAAAGCTGGCCAACTGCAACATTCACAATTGCCTCAAGCAGTCAAGACTTCTTTCTCCCACGCTGGATCTCCACAGATATATAAACCTCACTTGCTTAGTTTCCAACACACCCCTCAACCTTTGAGGGTGCCTGCCGTAGATGTGGGTGAAATATCAGGAGAGAATGCTTCCATACGGTCTGAAAAACTCACAGCAAACCTGTTGACATAAGGTTTCTTTAGTTAGTCCTCTTGGCTAAAGTTCAAGCTTGATTTCCTCCTGAGTCATTTGTTTTTATTTCTGGCAGTCTGTGACATTTTTAATCACTCATCTCAAACAACACATTTCAGATTACTTGGTTATTTTCATGCTAACTTTCTTTAGTATCCAGCTTTCACACATACAGCCTCTGATGATGCAGGCGAAATGTCAGGAGAGAATGCTTCTAGAACATGGCCATATAGCCCGAAAAACCTACAACAACACACTAAAAATCAAATCCATGCTTAATCAAATCCACCAAAATGAAACAAGTGTAAGGTATTGGCTGTATGCAAAAATATCAACACGTTTAAAATAAGGTAGGTTTTTTTTATTTACAGTTTTTCACTTTTATGGCAGTTCTGTGATCCTAGCCCCAGTGTACTTTCATTCCAAGGCTTGTCTATTATTTATAATTCAAAGACGGGCAGTACTTTCAAAGCCTGTCTCTTTATCAGGTAAAAGTGCCTACAATGAGAAGCCTTTCACTGTGATGAACTATTCCTGTTTTTCTCTCCCCAGTTATATTTCTTTCTCTCTTCTCTTCTTCTCTCTTCTCTTATTTAGGATATCAGAAGCACACTGTGCAGGTATGTGCCTCCATCACTTCTCAACCAGAGGTGTCACTTCCTTGATTTCTTTTTCTGGTTTCTGGTAGAAATACAGGATAAAATTAGAATATTGATCTATCTGACACAAAGGCCGGCATCCATCAAGAACTCACCCATTTTCCACCATACTCAGGATCTCATGCCCCACATGCTTGAACCCAGTGGTTGAAAACAGCTACAAAACAGAGTGGGTTTATTCCCCCCTCCCTATTTCTTGAAAATCTCCCAAAAGCAGTCTCCCCTTCAAAAGAGGGAAAGGATTTAAGTTTCCTTTAAAAAGCCAAAATAGAACGGGAAGTAAATGATACCACTTGTGATCTTGATTTCAGATGATTTTCACCTTTTGGAGCTTCTGACCTTTTTCTCAAAGTGTGTAAGGTGCAGGGTAGCATGACTCGAGGATAATTACCAAAAGGTGGAAAGATTTATTTATTTCGTGTCAAAAACATTGCATAAATAAATTAGTATAAAACTGGATAAAAAGGAGGGAACACAAGCGGCTAAATAATTTTTGAACAATAACAGGCAACAGCGACTGCATTGTCTGTAGCTTTAAACAATTCTTCCTCTGTGCATGAGGCTGGGCATTGTGGGCAAGCATACAGATACAGAGTTGTTTATTCTGCTCCACAGTCACACAAAGTGGAGGATGATTCTAGGTAGTGCCAATTTGCCAGGTTGTCTTTTGATCTTCCCACTCCACTTCTGAGGCCGGATCCAGACAGGCCTTTATTCCAGGAGAATCCACATTTAAAAACGTGGATTTTTGTGGGGGCCTGTCCACACCCACCCCAGAAAGTGCACGCTTTCTGTGGTGGGTGTCCAGATGTTCTCTCAGGACTAGCCTGAGAGAACTTACGGAGGCCCACCCACCCACTCCCCTCCCCACAGCCCCCAGATCCTTTTGAAAACTAAAAAAAAACTTACCCACTATCTAATTAATTTGCTACAAACCAGGCTCAGTCCCGGATTTATTCAGAACTGTCCAGAATATTGTCTGAGTAAGACAAGGCCAGGGCTGATGTTCTTACTAATTTTGGATCTGCACCCCATGCGCTGCCAGTAAGCTTCCACAGGATATTATTGCGTGCAGCTACTTTGTGCTTGGTGTTCATACAGTGTTTCCTAAATGTTAGTGTTTGATCTAACGCAAATATGGTAAAAGCCTCTTCGAAGACTGAGTAAATACAGTTGGGCGTCCCCTGGGCAACATTTCTTGTAAACGACAAATCTTTCCAACCCAAAAACATTGCTTTACTAGGGAAAGATTAGACTCTCATATTTCAGTTTATTGGTGGAAACGGATTTCCCTGTATCACTATATATTCTAGGACACCTTCTCCAGAATTTTAATCAACAGTGGCTTCTTTTTTCTATGACCAAAACTTGAGTCAATATATCTCTAAAATGCTACATACATCTACTGTCTGAAGGCCTGGTCCCAGAACCATGATTTTAATTTTTTTCGAAAAGCCAGGAGGGAGGGAGTGGATCCAGTGAAATTATCAGAAAATGATATGATTGTTCTCTTTCTAGGTTTGATAGGGACCCATTTGAACCACCTAAGGAAATGCCATGCAAAATCGAAAAGAGACTAAATGAATTCTCTGAAAAGAACAATGCGCTCACAGAAATCGTGAAGAACCTCAAAGGTATGGTCAGTCTGCTTGTCAAATTAGAAGTGATGCTTGAAATAAAAAGTTACAGGATGGAGGCTGCTAGTCAGCCTCCCAGGTGCTCTGGAGAAGTCAGATCTGGACATGGTGGCACCTGCTTTGGATCTCACTTTGAGAAAAAGGAGGGAAATAAATTCAGTAAAGAAATACATGCCATTTGGATTACTGTAATGCACTCTACATGGGGCTGCCTTTGAAAAGTGTGCAGAACAATAGAAGCTGGCCATAGAATCATGCTGGGGGACCTAGAAATTCCTAGAGAACATATTAGTCAAATCCACAAATAATCAAATCTGCAAAATAAACTTATTACCAAAATTTATAAAAAAAATATTGGAATGGGAAATGGAAAAGGAGAGGGTTAAGGACTGCATGGTAAAATGGGCGGCCAACGTTGGCCACACAATAAGTTTGGATAATTGGGGGGAAAAGTGGACAAGGAAAATAAAATTCACTTATTTGTATGATATCCAGGAAAACTGGTATAAATTTTTTTTCAGTGGTATATAACACCGGACAAACTTTCAAAATGTTATAAAAATACAAATGAAAAGTTTTGGAAATGCGATAAAGAAAGAGGAACTTTCCATCACATGTGGTGGAGCTGTGAAATAACCAAAAAATATTGGAGGGAGATATATAAAGCAATTCAAAAAAATTTCCCTTCCCTCTTGGTCCTCATAAATTTTCTCCGGTTCTTATATTTTATTTATATATAAAACACTACTCCATTGGTTTTCTTGCAATTACATGTTGTAAATAATTGACCTATTTTTTCTTGCTTTACAATATGCTTCTCCTTGTGCAACAAATGTGATTCCTTGATACGTGTTATGTTTGTCTTAACTTTATACAAATAATGAAAAATCCTCTTTCTCTTAATATTTATTTATTTATTTACTATATTTATATACCGCCCCTCTCAGCCCAAAGGCGACTTGGAGAGGTTCACAAATTGGCAACAATTCGATGCCTCAACAATTATAACAAGTAAAAACAATCAAGAAATTCTGTTAAAAACAATAGCATATGATATAAAAAATATAAAAACCCGTACAAAGCCTTAAAACATTATCGTGAGCGTCTCCATGTCAGATCTTAATACAGTTATTCAACTCATTTGCATTACATGAAATTATATTTATTCTATCTGATATTAACCAAATAATCTCCTCCCTTGTCTTCCCCACTCCCGCAGCCCAAGAAAGGCAAAGAGTTCGTAAAATAATGGCACCACTAAAATAATGGCACCACTAATCACAAATGAGTCCCTTTCTCCGACTCTTCCTCTTCTTCATCATCTTCTGTCTCCTCCTGTATTTTCTGTTCTTTTCTTCTGGTCTGCTGTTTCTGTTTCTTTGCCATACCCCTTGTAGAGTCTGCTGTCTTCTGTTTTGTTGCTAAGCCTCCTCTGGATCATGGTCTTCAGTAAAATCTTTATTATACTTCCAAAGGACTGATGACTTCTTATGCTGTGGCGGCCTTTCCTGATGAAAAGCAAAAGAAAACCCAGCCCCTTCCCACGACCGCATCATCAAACCCTGTTCTTCTAGAAATAAGAGCTATGTTTCAAGAGCTGAAAGCTGGCCTGGATCTTTTGAAAGATGAAATTAAATCAATGGAAGAGGATATTTAACCTTAGAATGCCAGGACTGGATGGAATCCAAAGTATCCAAAATTGATGTGGATTGTAAGTCTGTGAGGAAAAGAACAGACCAAAACTCAGATAAAATTTCACATTTGGAGGAAGTTCAGGAAGAGGTCTTCAATAAAATGGACTTGATGGAGCTGAAGGCCAATGAAAATGCAATCAGAATTAGAGGCTTGCTGGAAATGTGGAAAGAGGAGATTTGAAATCTTATCTGGTAACCCTAATAGCAGTTCTCATTGGAGCGAAGGAGACAAATGCGGTCTACGCAACTATTCCAACAGCGTGCAGAGTCAATATAACGTACGCAAGAGTGAAAAAAGTACCAAGAGACTGCATCCTACAGTCGATTTGATACTCCAAAAGCAATATGAAACACCAGTTACAGTGGCAGGAAGCAGAATCTTGATGCTTAAAGAAATATCAGTGAAGCTGTATAAGAAAAGGAATATATTTGCACCTCTGGTACATATGCTGAAGAAAGCGGGAATTTCTTTCAGATGGCAGTTTTCACAAGGAGTGCCCTTTTATTATAAAGGAAAGAGACCTTCAATCCTGAACTCCTCAAAGGCAGAGCAATTATTGGGGGGAAACACTTTCCTGAAAGAAGTTATTTTCCCACAGATTCCTCCAGTGGCAATTTAGCGTGAGTTGTATTGTTGAAGGCTTTCATGGCTGGAATCACTGGGTTGTTGTAGGTTTTTCAGGCTATATGGCCATGTTCTAGAAGCATTCTCTCCTGACGTTTCTCCTGCATCTATGACAAGCATCATAGACCTCACAACCTCTGAGGATGCTTGCCATAGATGCAGGCAAAACGTCAGGAGATAATACTTCTAGAACATGGCCATATAGCCCAAAAAACTTACAACTAAGTGTGAATTTCTGGGAATTGTAGTCCAAAAGTTAAAAACTCAAGCCCTACTTTTTCTTGACTGGTAATTAGCTTGTCTCATGTAGATCAGAGATTCTGGCTCCTTCCACACTGTAATTATATCCCAGGACCCAATCCCAGATTATATTCTTATCCCAGATTATCAGGCAGTGAAGTCTCATATAATCCAATTTAAAGCAGATAATCTGGGACTAAATCCTGGGATATAGGGCGCTGTAGAAGGAGACTCAGAGGAAGTGCCATGCAGAAGTTGGATAGTTTTGATTCTTTTTTGAAATGTGCCCCTACCTTCTTCTTTTTAGATACTCTGCCATCAGAACTGGGAACAGAATGGGGTAAGTATGCATCGAAGATAATTGAAAAAGATTTTATTTACATTTAGATGTATAGGAAAGTTGTATAGATGCAGAAGGATCTGTGCCAGAGCAAGCTAGATGTTTCTGGTTTGCTTGTTTTATCCAGGCTGCGTTTAGAAATGGTAGCAGCAATACTATTACAAATTCACAATATGTTGTTGGTTTTTTTGTTGTGTCAGGAGTGACTTGAGAAACTGCAAGTTGCTTCTGGTGTGAGAGAATTGGCCGTCTGAAAGGACGTTGCCCAGGGGACGCCCGGATGATTTTGATGTTTTTATCATCCTTGTGGGAGGCTTCTCTCATGTCCCCGCATGAGGAGCTGGAGCTGATAGAGGGAGCTCATCCGCCTCTCCCCGGATTTGAACCTGCAACCTGTCGGTCTTCAGTCCTGCTGGCACAGGGGTTTAACCCACTGCACCACTAGGGGCTCCACAATATGGTTAATACCCGTAATATAGAGGTCTTTAAACAGGTTGGGTGGGCATTTTTCCAGAGTACTTTAGCTGTGTTTTCCTGACTGGCAGAAGGTTGGAATAGATGTCTCAGTGGTCCTTTCCAATTCTAAGGTGCTATGAGTCTCTGTAGCAGGATTGTATAATATGTATCAATATGTATGTTGTTAGACTGTAGCTTCCATCAGCCCTAGCCTGAATAGTCGTTGCTGAAGGATCATCGGTGTTGCAACATCTGAGCCTCCCCTAATAATAATAATAATAATAATAATAATAATAATAATAATAATATCCTGCCACAATCTCTCCCCCACCCAGTGTTTCCCATTTATGCCACAGAGATTCTCAGGGAACTATGTGAAAGTTCCAGCCATGTTATTGGATCGTATGTACTGTTCCTGTTGCAAAAAGACTTGCACTTCAAGCTGAGATATAGCCACATCTGTTTATTTTAATGCTCAGAATATATCAATACATTTTATAGATGTTAAATTTCAAGAAAGTATATACCTGGAAATGTGGTGAAGTTATATTAATGCATATGTTAACCCTCCCTTATATGCCAAGTATTTCCTTAACCCACTTTTTGCCTATATTTCCCTTTCATTTTTCATAATCATGTTTTTAAAATCTAATAAAAATCCAATGTGAGCATTCCTTATCCAGAATTCCAGAATCTGAAATAACCCAAAATTGTCCACATAGGTGGTAGAGGCAGCCATACCATTGCTTTCTGATGGTTCAGTGTACACAGACCTTACATCATACACAAAGTTATGAGATATTGTATAAAATTACTTTCAGGCTATCTGAAAGATGTATATGAAAGATAAACAAATTTCTTCTTTAGACGTGAGTTCCATTTCAGACATATCTCTATGCACATACATGCAGACATAGGTTTTCCAAAATTTAACACACTTCTGGTCGTAAGCATTTCAAATAAGGAATACTCAACCTGCATTTTAAACAATGAGAAATCTGACAAATATTGTAGAGTTGGAAGAGACCACAAGAGTCATCCAGTCCAACCCCATTCTGCTACGCAGGAACACTACCATCAGGGCTTCTTCCAACTCTTCGATTCTTTGAAATTGCTCTTGACAGATGACCATCCATCTAGCCATCTATCAAACAGTCCTAACTAACAGGAATTTCTGCCTAATGTTTAGGTGGAATCTCTTCCTGCCACTTGAATCCATTGGCCTGTGTCCTAATCTCTAGAGCAGTGATTCCCAACCTTTGGGCTTCAAGGTGTTTTGGGCTTCAGCTCCCATAATTCCTAACATCTGATAAGATGGCTGGGGTTTCTGGGAATTGAAGTCCAAAACACCTGGAGGCCCAAAGGTTGGAAACCACTGCTCTAGAGCAGCAGACAATAAGCTTGTTCCATCCTCAATATAACATCTTTTCAACTATTTAATCATGGCTATCATGTCTCTTCTCAACCTTCTCCAAGCTATACATACCCAGTCCCCTAAGCTGCTTTTCACAGAACTTGGTTTCCAGATATTTTACGATGTTGGTCACCCTTTCCAGTTTGTCAGTGTCCTTTGTGAATTGTGAGATACAGTCTTGAATAAATATTAATGTTATTTAAAAAAACCAGTTGTGATATAGTGTGTCTCTCTTCCCATGTTCCCATCCCCTTCCTCTCTGCAGTCAACGTCACTCTTGACACAGACACAGCAAACCCTCAAGTCATCATCTCCGAGGATCGGAAAAGTGCCAGATGGGACGTCACCAGGACAGAGCTGCCACACAACCCGAAGCGCTTCAAGTCCTCCTGCTGCGTGCTGGGCTGTGAATGGTTTGATTCTGGGAGGCATTACTGGGAGATCAACGTGGAGGATGGTGGCATCTGGGCTGTCGGTGTGGCCCGGGGCTCTGTGAGGAGGAAGACCGAGTTGAAGCTCACTCCCGAGGAAGGGATTTGGGCCCTGCAGGGCGACTTTGGCCAATACCAAGCCCTCACTAACCCTGTGACCCCTCTGCCCCTCAGCTCCACCCCCAGAAGGATCCGGGTAGCCCTGGACTACGAAAGGGGCCAGGTGGAATTTTTCAATGCTGAGACCAAGGACTCCATCTTCCTTTTCCCCTCAGCTTCATTCTCTGGGGAGAGTGTGTACCCCTTTTTTAAAGTCTTGCTTGCCCAGTTGACCCTGGATGGCTAAAGGGTTACCTTTACAAGATCAGACCTTCATCTCAGCATGACTGGCCATGCCGGGTGGGGGGATTACGGAAGCTGTGTTCCAAAAAAGTAACTTTCCCAAGCTGTGCTGGAAAATCACTCAAGGCAGATTAGTCTCCCTTAAGTTCTCTTTAAGGTACAAGAGATTTTTTTAAAATGCCACCTTTTTAATTGCATGCTGAAAGTAAATTTGTGAGCACAGAACCATGATGAAGTAATATTCAAGGATTTTTTTTGTAACGAAGGTCAAGATAATTCACATATGTGCTTGTGGGCAGTGCCAAATTGATCCTGTGGCTAGAATGGACCTGGACCATTTGGTTTCGTCAAATATCACTTCATGCAAAACAGGTCCTGCCTTGTTAGATCACTCAATTCAGCTTCAGTTCTGATCTAGAAGCCAGGTTTGTAGCCAAGTCCTTACATTTCGCCGGCCAAGGCCGAGTATCATCATCACCAAAGGTAGTTTACATAGAGCTGACATGCTTTATTTTTCACCTACTGGTGTCTTAAAACTTTTTTTTCTTTTATAGTGATAAATACTGTGAATGTCTTAATGTTGTTTTGTGTTTTTTCAATGTTGTTTAGTCAATGGGTTGAGAGGGGAATAAAAATAGTAAGGTCAGATCACATGGTAAAGACAAGCTGCTTAAGAAGGCAAGAGCTATGTCTCATCAGACTTCTGGCCTAAATTTCTGTTCCCACAGTGCCCAAACTATTTGTAAGACTTGAAAGCAACAGCACTTTCCTGCTCCACAGTAACTGATATAGGAAAAAGTAATGTGTCTGAGGAACATGACTACTAACAACAGATGCAGTTTCATCATCTGTGAATATTTCCAATCCCTTTGGGACTGTCCTAACTGGTCAGCAACCATTACAACTTGTGGCAGCCACTTTTACATGTGACTTAGGGTGCATCTACACTGTGGAATTAATGCAGATTGACACCACTTTAGTTGCGATGACTCCATGCTATGAAATCCTGGAAACTAGTTTGGCAAGGCATCATGGCTTTTTGGCAGAGAAAACTATTATTCCCAGGATTTCCATAGCATTGAGACATTGCAACTAAAGTGGTGTCAATCTGCATTAATTCCACTTTATAGATGCACTTGTGGTGTATGGAAGAACTACTTAACTGTCTCTTTCCTGAATATTCTGTTATTCAGCTTCAAGGGATAACATTTCCTTATCTACACCATACATAGTGTACACTTCTGCCATATCTCCTATAGCTATCCATCTTTTCCAAGCTGAGCAACTCCCAACATTGTAATTTTTCCATCTTTCAGACTTAATCAAGTACTTGATTGTTGATATGTTTCCCTCTGCATTTCTGCCTTGTTTAGATGTCAGTTAACATGTGACAAATGTTGAACGATTAATCAGTAGTCTCTCACTTTCTGTGCGTAACTGGTTATTGTGGTCATGGTGGGATGTTTTCAGGAGCCAATGTTGTCGTATTGATGTGTAAAATAGTTTCTGTGTCAATGTGAAGGTTGACTTTTCATATTTGATGGATGTGAGAAGTATAAGCACTTTGGGCATTAATAAATTAACCAGATGTGGTTCATCAGAGCCTGCTTTTAATTATTCCATTGATGGTGTACTGAAGGTACAGAAAAAAGATCAGTAATGGAGGGGTTCTACACTGGAGATAAGCTGCTGCAAGACTGGGAGCACATTAGCCATACTGAAGATTTGTCCAGCCAACACTGGGAAAACATATTCTGGGAGCTGAAGTCCAAAGCTATGCACACAGCTACACTATAGAATTAATGCAGTTTGACACAACTTTAAATGCCATCGCTCAATGGTATGGAATCAGAGGAGTTGTTTGCACTAGAACTCTTATCAGAAAAGGCTAAAGACTTTGTAAAACTCCAACTCCAAGGATTCCTTAGCATTGAGCCATGGTATTTCAAGTGCAAATTGACCCTGCTGTTATTAGCAATTGAATATATTGCTATTCAATTCAATAAGTATTAAATAATAATATTGAATTGAAATATAGATGTAACCTATATTGAGTTCAAGTCAATACCAGGTTTCTTCAACCTGTGCCTTCCAGGTTTTAGGTCTCCAACTCCCAGAAGCCCTACTTACTTACTTGGGCAATACTTCGTTGTCCGAGTAGGATTGTCTTCCAAGATTGGTGTACTGGCGGAGGGTCTGTAGGTGACTGTGGAGCCCTATTCTTGATCTGCATTTTCTCCCACAGTGAGGGCATCGGTTTCCAGGTGGAAGGCGGTCCTGGCCGGGGTTGGCTTGAAATGCCTTCCTCTTGACATGTTTCTCTCTTTTGCCCTCCATTCGTGCCTCTTCAAGTTCTGCAGCACTGCTGGTTACAGACCTCCAGCTGAAGCACTCAAGGGCCAGGGCTTCCAGAGTTTTTAAGGTTGGCTTTGAGCCTATCTTTAAATCTCTTTTCCTGCCCACCAACATTCTGTTTTCTGTTCTTGAGTTCGGAGTAGAGCAACTGCTTTGGGAGACAGTGGTTGGGCATCCGGACAACGTGGCCAGCCCAGCGGAGTTGATGGCGGAGGACCATCGCTTCAGTGCTGGTGGTCTTTGCTTCTTCCAGCACGCTGACATTTGTTTCCTTGTTTTCCCAAGAGATTTGCAGGATTTTTCGGAGGCAACACTGATGGAATCGTTCCAGGAGTTGCATGTGACGTCTGTAGACAGTCCACGTTTTGCAGGCGTATAGTAGAAGCCCTAACAAACTTGTTCAATGGTCAGGAATTCTGGGAGCTGAAGTCCAAAACACCTGGAGGATTACAGTTTGAAGAAGCCTGATCAAGATTATCTTCAAGCCTCACTGTTTTGAGACCTCAACTCCTGGAGTCCAGAATCATAGAGATGGAAAACACCTAATGGGCCATCCAGTCCAACCCCCTGCTAAGAAGCAGGAAAATTGCATTCGAAGCACCCCAACAGATGGCCATGCAGCCTCTGTTTAAAAGCTTCCAAGAAGGAGCCTCCACCAAACTCCGGGGCAGAGAGTTCCACTGCTGAACGGCTCTCACAGTTAGGAAGCTCTTCCTAATGTTCAGGTGGAATCTCCTTTCTTGTATTTTGAAGCCATTGCTCCATTGCGTCCTAGAATCATAGAATCAAAAAGTTGGAAGAGACCTCCTGAGGAATCCGATAAAGAGAACGGATTGGATTCTCTTTAGTGACTATGATCAAGGGTCTGGAGAACAAGCCCTATGAGGAGTGGCTTAAGGAGCTGGGCATGTTTAGCCTGAAGAAGAGAAGGCTGAGAGGAGATATGATAGCCATGTATAAATATGTGAGAGGAAGCCACAGGGAAGAGGGAGCAAGCTTGATTTCTGCTTCCTTGGAGACTAGGACGCAGAACAATGGCTTCAAACTACAAGAAAGGAGATTCCACCTGAACATGAGGAAGAAATTCCTGACTGTAAGAGCCGTTCAGCAGTGGAACTCTCTGCCCCGGAGTGTGATGGAGGCTCCTTCTTTGGAAGCTTTTAAACAGAGGCTGGATGGCCATCTGTCAGGGGTGATTTGAATGCAATATTCCTGATTCTTGGCAGGGGGTTGGACTGGATGGCCCATGAGGTCTCTTCCAACTCTTTGATTCTATGATTCTAAAATGGATTTTTGCAGCGATCCGTTGTTGGACGAGTAAGATGGTCTTCCTTGATGACTATTTTTGTGGGTTCGTAGGTGGCTGTGGAGCCCTATTCTTGACCTGCATCTTCTCCCACAGTGAGGGCATTGGTTTCCAGGTGGAAGGCGGTCTCGGTCGGGGTTGGCTTGACGCGCCTTCCTCTTGGCACGTTTCTCTCTTTCACCCTCCATTCGTGCCTCTTCAAATTCTGCAGCACTGCTGGTCACAGCTGACCTCCAGCTGGAGCGCTCAAGGGCCAGGGTTTCCCAGTTCTCAGTGTCTATGCCAGAGTTTTTAAGGTTGGCTTTGAGCCCATCTTTAAATCTCTTTTCCTGTCCACCAACATTCCGTTTTCCGTTCTTGAGTTCGGAGTAGAGCAACTGCTTTGGGAGACGGTGGTCAGGCATCCGGACAACGTGGCCGGTCCAGCGGAGTTGATGGCAGAGGACCATCGCTTCAATGTTGGTGGTCTTTGCTTCTTCCAGCACGCTGACGTTTGTCCGCTTGTCTTCCCAAGATATTTGCAGGATTTTCCAGAGGCAGCGCTGATGGAATCGTTCCAGGAGTTGCATGTGACGTCTGTAGACAGTCCATGCTTTGCAGGCATATAGTAGAAGCCCTAACAAGCTTGTTCAATGGTCAGGAATTCTGGAAGCAGAGGTCCAAAACACCTGGAGGGTTACAGTTTGAAGAAGCCTGGCCTAGATCACCTTCAGGACTCAGTGTTTTGAGACCTCAGCTCCTAGAGTCCAGCTTGGCCAATTGTCAGGAATTCTGGGAGTGGAAGTCTAAGCAGACTACAATGTGTTTGTGTGTCTTCACATCTAATCCAATTTAGAGCTGTCATGCTTTTTTCCCCCAGACTTTGGCTCCCAGAATCCTCAGCCACCTTGGCCAACTACCAGGATTTCTGGGAGCTGAAGTCAAAAACACCTGGAGGGTTACAGTTTGAAGAAGCCTAGCCAAGATCATCTTCAGGCATCACTGTTTTGAGACCTCAACTCCTGGAGTCCAGAATCATAGAGATGGAAGAGACCTCATGGGCCATCCTATCCAACCCCCTGCCAAGAAGCAAGCCAAGAAGCACCCCCAACAGATGGCCATGCAGCCTCTGTTTAAAAGCCTCCAAAGGAGCATCCACTACACTCCAGGGCAGATTGTTCCACTGCTGAACAGCTCTCACAGTCAGGAAGTTCTTCCTGATATTCAGATGGAAACTCCTTTCTTGTAGTTTGAAGCCATTGTTCTGCATCCTGGTCTCCAGGGTAGGAGAAAACAAGCTTGCTCCCTCCTCCCTATGACTTCCTCTCACATATTTATACATGGTTATCATATCTCCTCTCAGACTTCTCTTCTTCAGGCTAAACATGCCCAGCTCTTTAAGCCGCTCCTCACAGGGCTTGTTCTCTAGACCCTTGATCATTTTAGTCGCCTTCCTCTTGACAATTGGCCAATTGTCAGGAAGTCCAAGCGGACTACATTGTGTTTGTGTGTCTTCCAATCCAATCCAATTTAGATCCGTCATGTTTTGTCCAGACTTCAGCTCCCAGAATCCTCACCCAGCTTGGGCAACGACCAGGAATTCTGGGAGTTGAAGTCCAAATCACTGGTTCTATGAACCGAGCGTTGGCAGAAATGGTCAGCGCTGATTGGCTGATGCTGCCCAACCAATCGGATTCGCGCCGGAAGTGGGGCATAGCAACCAAGGCCCCACTTCCGGCTGTGCTGAGTGGCCCGCCATGGCTGCGGAGGAGAGCCCGCTGGAGACCCTCCAGCGGGAGATCACGTGCTCCATCTGCCTGAGCTACTTCAGGGAGCCGGTCTCCATCGAGTGCGGGCACAACTTCTGCCAGTCCTGCATCACGCAGTGCTGGGGCCGCGCCGGCGAGGAGAACACCTCCTGCCCGCAGTGCCGCCGCTGGTCCCGCAAGCGCAGCTTCAGGCCCAACCGGGAGCTGGGCAACGTGGTGGAGGTGGCCAAGCGGC
>NW_026845477.1:287655622-287702234 GCF_025583915.1 Anolis sagrei ordinatus | reverse complement strand
GAGGGCTTGGCTTGTGCCCTCATAGAATCAGAGCCATCCAGTCCAACCCCCATGCCAAGAAGCAGGAAAATCGCATTCAAAGCACCCCTGACAGATGGCCATCCAGCCTCTGATTAAAAGCCTCCATAGAAGGAGCCTCCACCACACTTTGGGGTAGAGAGTTCCACTGCTGAACGGATCTCCCTCTACGTCCCACCTCGGAGTCTAAAATCTTCTGGGGAGGCCCTGCTCTCGACCCTGCCTCTATCACAAGTGAGGCTGGCGGGGACGAGGAGCAGGGCCTTCTCGGTAGTGGCCCCTCACCTCTGGAGCTCACTCCCCGGGGAGATTAGATCAGTGACTTCCCTTTTGTCATTCAGAAAAAAATCGAAGACCTGGATGTGGGACCAGGCTTTTGGACATTCTGGCAGCTAAAGGAAAGACCTTGATGATGGGCAGGAATTGACAGAATGGAATGGATTTATGGAACTCTGAACACTGACCATGAGATTGTTTACTATTGTGTTATGTACTGATGTTTTTAACCTGTCAACTGTTTGATTGCTTTTAAGTATGTATGTATTTTTGACACAGGCATCGAATTGTGCCTTCCTTTGTAAGCCGCCCTGAGTCCCCCCTTGGGGGTGAGAAGGGCGGGGTATAAGTAACTGAAATAAATAAATAATAAATAAACAGCTCTCAAAAGTCAAAAGGTTCTTGTTTATTTATTTATTTATTTGCGACATTTTTATCCCGCCCATTTCAGCCCGAAGGCGATTCAGGGTGGCGTACAGACAGGCAACAATTAAGATGCCATATATAAATACATACATCAAGAAAAACACATCATACATACATACAAAATCCATAAAAACTATAAAAAATGTCTTCCAATCCAAATTCCTCATCCGTCTATTATTTATTTATTTATTGTGTCAGTGCAACCAGTCGATTATATTACATTTCTAATATAGGGCGCAGACACCCCGTGATAATGCGGCATGTTTCATTAAGAGCCACATCCACTGTTTTAGTGTGGTGAGTTGTGTTCCACACTGGGCATGCGTACTCAGCAGCAGAGTAGCACAGCGCAAGGGCAGATGTCTTCACTGTATCCCTGACAGATGGCCATTCAGCCTCTGTTTAAAAGCCTCCATAGAAGGAGCCTCCACCACACTATGGGGTAGAGAGTTCCACTGCTGAACAGCTCTCAGAAGTCAAGAGGTCCTTGTTTATTTATTTATTTATTTATTTACAACATTTTTATCCCGCCCATTTCAGCCCAAAGGCAACTTAGGGCAGCGTACAGACCGGCAACAATTAGATGCCATATATAAACACATATATCAAGAAAAACAATTAAAACACATCATACATGCATATAAAATCCATAAAAACTATAAAAAATGTCTTCCAATCCAAATTCCTCATCTGTCTACATAGTCTTAGCCATTCCATTGAAACACAGTATTTAAAGTTGTGTAAAACTGTACTAATTCTACAGTGTAGATGCACCCAGAGACATTTTACAAACTTTTTATGTATAAGCAAAGGGTTTTTTTAAAATTGGGAATGTTTTTGTTTCATTTTTAATTTTTTTATATTCTTTACTGACTTTAAAATGATTTGAATTGTTGCTCAATTTTATTGGCATATAATTAAGTAAATAAAGGAATACTTTATTTAGAATGTTGTTCTCAAGTGAGATATAGTTTTGCCTACAGATTCTGTTGAATGAACTATGTTTACATTCTTGTGTTGTACCCATGAATAACAGGAAGTTTTAACATTGGGTTTAGAGTGTACCTACACTGTAGAACTAATACATTTTGACACCACTTTAATTGCCATGGCTCAATGTGATGAGTTTTCCGTGATCTTTTGCCTTCTTTGCCAAGCAGTGCTGGTGCCTCAGTATAATATGGTTTCCAGAATTCCACTGCATGGAGTCATGGCCATTGAAGTGGTGTGAAACTGCATTTTTCTATGATGTAGATGCAACTTAACTGACAGGTAACTTGAAGGCACATTCATGCATACACACACAACTGGAAATTGGGCTTCACAAAATCTCTAAAGGGTAAAAAATACCTTGTTTAATGCCCTCACAATGATATCCTTTTCTGCCTTCAGAAACAAATTTCCATTCATGTGAAAGCTCTGAAGGAAATAAGAGAGAAAATGAAGGAATCGAAAGAAGATTTGGAGTTTAGAAGCCAAGCTGATCAGGTGGGGATTTGCCTCTACTACCAGGGAAGAACATGGGAGATTTTCATTCTTTTTATTATTGAGGTATGGGACGTTTGTAGCTTGAGAAACCTTGATCTGTGTGTCCCTGGGCTATAGATGTACCTCAGTCCAGTCATCCTCATTCTGTTACATTCCAGATATATTGAACTACAACACCCCAACTGGTATGGACAAGTTTTAGTTAGTGCATTTGGGGGATGCCAGGTATGGGGAACCTCCTTCTTTCTTAAGGGTTGCTGTGGATAAAATAAAGGAACAGGGGATCTATGTTCATCAAACGTAGTTGTCTTCAGGCAAAATGAGATATTAAATAAATATCCAGTTAGGCTGGGTTATTGATTTACGCTTGGAGCGAGCAATTTATAACCCTTCAGGTGTTAGTAGTCGTGTCTTTAGACCAGGGGTCCTCAAACCAAGGCCCGAGAGCCGGATATGGCCCTCCAAGGTCATTTACCCGGCCCTTGCTCAGGGTCAACCTAAGTCTGAAACAACTTGAAAGCACACAACAACAATCCTATCTCATCAGCCAAAAGCAGGCACACGCTTCCCATTGAAATAAGTTTATATTTGTTAAAATTATTCTTCATTTTAATTATTGTATTGTTTTAAGTGGGGTTTTTTTTGCACTACAAATAAGATATTTGCCGTGAGCATAGGAATTCATTCATGCTTTTTTCAAATTATAGTCTGGCCCTCCAACAGTTTGAGGGACTGTGACCTGGCCCTCTGTTTTAAAAGTTTGAGGACCTCTGCTTTAGACCCAGGTCCAGTAACTGCTCTAGTGGCACCTGATGGTATACTACTTCTAGAACTAAGCAAATAGAAATCTTATGGGAAACAATAACATCCCCAAGATAAGAGAGTATGGTGTGAGCAAAGTAAATTACTTTATATAGTATTGTAGCTAGTATATATTTCATAAAATTATTAACTCTGCATTTAGATGGTATTCGGGGGTGTAGCCATGATTGTCTGTTTCAGCTTAAAATAAATAAGGGACTCCTGTATCACTTTTGAGATTTTAACTTTGTGGCATAACATTTTATTCCTTTTCCAGTCACTCTCAAATGTGCTATTGGTTTCCTTTATGTACTTAAAACTATTTACATATTGCTGTTCCTGTTATACAATTAGGCCTCCAAGTTTGCTGGGGTTATAGGAGTGCAGGACCCCCACAAAAAGTGAAAAAACTGAATAAAAACGCTGTATTTTAACCAAAGAGAACACATCCCTGGGAATCTCTGTGTCCTCCAGTGTGGCTCTGTGGTCAACTTTTGAGAAAGTTGATCATATCGTTCTGCTGGAGGACCTTGAGTTTCCTAGAGAGACCATAATAATCCTAAACAAATCTGCAAATTTGAAACCTGCAAATGTGTGTGAACAAACATATATTATAGTGGCTTACAAGATTAATTGTAGTACTTAATAATTCTACTGAGCACAGTGGTTGACAAATTCACTGTGCTGCTTATACTTTTTAAAAGAAGTGTACTTGTGTCATTACCCTGAGCTCTCAGAAGACCAGCCAGGTGTCCCTGACATCTCCAGCATCATGAGCATCTAAGCACCTTGGGTGAATCTGTACTGTTAAATTAATGCAGTTTTGACACCACTTTACATGCCGTAGCTAGTATATATAGCTAGTGCGCCAGCTGCGCCCGTACCTTGGGAAGTCTGACTTGGCCACGGTAGTCCACGCTCTGGTTACATCCCGTTTAGACTACTGCAACTCTCTCTACGTGGGGTTGCCTTTGAAGACAGCTCGGAAGCTCCAACTAGTCCAACGCTCAGCAGCCATGATTTTAACAGGAGCGGAGCGCAGGGAGCACACAACCCCCCTGTTGCGCCAGCTCCACTGGCTGCCGATTTGCTACCGGGCTCAATTCAAGGTGTTGGTATTGGCCTATAAAGCCCTAAACGGTTCCGGCCCAAGATACCTATCTGACCGCATCTCGGCCTATGAACCCACCAGGACTTTGAGATCTTCCGGGGAGGCCCTGCTCTCGATCCCGCCTGCTTCTCAAGCACGGCTGGCGGGGACGAGAGATAGGGCCTTCTCGGTGGTGGCTCTTCGGCTGTGGAACGCCCTTCCTACGGACATTAGACTAGCACCATCTCTAATGGTATTCCGCAAAAAGGTGAAGACCTGGATGTTTGTGCAGGCGTTTGAGTAATTTAGTGCAATCTGGTAATGGAACATAGGAATGGAACAATGGACGACGAACCTGGACTACGCTTGGATGATGAGAAGATTGGGTACGGTTGTTTTTTGTAATAATTGTGCATTGTAATTGCTTATTGGTAATTTATGGATAATGTGTTAAGTCAATTGTTATATGTTGATTGGAACCACTGCTGTTTCTACTGTTTTTACTGTTTGTGAACCGCTGTGAGTCGCCTTCGGGCTTGAGATACAGCGGTATATAAGCAAAGTAAAAGTAAATAAATAATAGCTCAATTCTATAAAATACCGAGAGTTGTAGTTTGGTGAGACACCAGTCCTCTTTGACAGAGAAGGTGAAAGACCTTGTAATAATACAGCTCTCATGATTCCATCACATTGAGTCATGGCAGTTAAAGTAGAGTCAAACTGCATTAATTATATAGTACATATGCCCCTAAGAAATATGAATAAGATCACCATCAATACTATCTCAATCATATATTTTTCCCCCATTCGGGCTGCCCTTTCCCTTCTGCTTTGTATCACAGGATGACGTTCACATTGAGAGGCAGAAGGTAGAAGCTGAATTTAACAAAATCCACGAGTTTTTGGAAAAAATTGAACGAATCCTGATTATCATGTTGAAGCGATATGACAAGGAGATTGTTCAAAAGAGAGACGGAGCGGTTAAGAAACTAACACAGGAAATCGATATCCTGGATGCCTTGATTAATGACGTGGAGAACAAATGTCAACAGCCTGCGAGTGAGTTCCTGCAGGTGAGACTCTCACAGGGTTGGAATGTCTGTTTGGACTCCAATATGGTGCATCTCTTAGGATGTTGGATCAGGACTTGGGAATTCAAGACTCCATTCAACTCTAAGCTACAAAGTTCATCACTACTTCATTTGCTTGCCAGTTTTCTATTTAATTACAGGCAGTCTACAGATTACAAACAAAATAGGTTCTGTAGTTTTGTTCTTAACATTGAATTTGTGCTAAAATGTGCAAGGATACATATGTGGAGTTTGCTCCTAAAAGGTACCAAAGGTACTCTAATTATTATTATTACATGTATTTTACACTGTTTTATTATTTCATTTATTATTTTACTCTCTTTATTATTATTGGAAGGATACGTGAGAACATTTACATAGAAGAAAGTTAGAATAATGGTTTAATCAAGGAAGTCAACATCATTTTTACTGTCTCTTTTTATTAAACCAGATTTCCTGGGACACAGAACAATAGAAGCAAATTGTACATGGGGAGATAGCCAATATGTTGGTTTTATTGTTGGACAGTCTTATCTTAAATTACAGTTTTATGTAAATATTCAAAAACATTTAACCTACTGATGCCTCAATTAATGTAATTTTATTGGTATTTATTTTTGTTTTGAAGTTTACCAGTAGCTGCTGCATTTCCCATCCTTGTCTTATAAGTCAATAAGTTTTCCCAGTTTTGTGTGTGATTAAATTAGGTACCTCAGCTTATACAGGGTGAGGCAGCATAACTTCCTTTTTTCAAAACTTAATAAAACCCATTGTATGAATCTGAATTTTTAAATTTTTTTATAATGTGGGCGCATACCTAAAGTTTTGTTTTACATAGTTTTGAAGATCAAATTAGGTAGGTGACATCCCCCATTCTCCATACACTGAGTAAATCGATTTCTGGCGTTTGTCATGACTCTTGCCAGCATTGCAGGCATTATGTTGGCAATTTCTTCCTGGATGTTGGTCTTCAAATCTTGTAGGGTCCTTGAACGGTTCACATAAACACGGGATTTCAAAAACCCCATAGAAAAAATCACAAGGGGCCGGCCACTCCAAATCCGCTCGAAAAGTAGGCCTCAAAGGCAAAAGCACGCTCCTCACTGTTCCAACGCATGATAGCAACTGAACTATGTCAGGACAAAACTTTATACTCCCGCCTCTTGGACAAGACCACTTGCGCTCCACTGCGCCATCAACTGACTGAATGGTGCACATTTAAAAAAAAGAAGTTATGCTGCCTCACTCTGTACTTGGGTCACCTTATGCTTGAGTATATATGGTATAAGTGGCAGCACATTGTTGGCAAAAAGTAGAATATTATGCGCAGATCAAACCTATCAAAATGTACCAAATAGCTTCTGTACAAGGCTTGGAAAATTGCATTTTGTAGCAAAAGCATGCATATCATCAGCACATTTTTTTGACTCCTGTAAAATTTGTTGAGGTGTATTTGGTGCCTTTTGGAAACAAGCTCCACATATTTTTATTCAGATGTTAAATTCCCACTGTGTTCAGAGGGACATTCCCAAGAAAACCTGCAGAGTCATGTGAACAAGAGTTCAAAAATGTCACTTTCCTCAGTCAGTACCAGTCTCACAGCTTGCATGGGTCAGCCACATAGAAATACTTACTCATTTTGTTCCATACTTGATATTATTATTATTATTTCAAACATGTATACCCCACCCTTCCCAACCCTGTGGGGGGACTCAGGGCGGCTTACAACTGACAACAATTTGATGCAGCAACATACAATACAGTATAACAAAACAATTACAGTATATTCTGCCGTATAAGACTACTTTTTAACCCAAGAAAATCTTTTCAAAAGTCAGGGGTCGTCTTATACGCAGGTGTAGTCTTATGCATGGGAGTCGTCTTAACTCTATATTTTAACTGGAAAAGTTGGGGGTCGTCTTATACGCGCAGTCGTCTTATATGCCGGAATATACGGTACAACAATAAATAAAACATTAAGTTAAAAGCAACTTAAAACATTATTCTCAACTGTATAGTCGTTTCCAGTCCAAACAAATATGATATCCATATTTGTTCATCCATCCCATCCATTCTGCTTTGTGAATTCTTTTTTTATTTAGATAGATCCCTGAGGCCAAGAGATTTCAACTAGTGTTCGAATGACTTGTAAGTGAGGATGGTATATGTTTCAAGTACCAATCTTTGCTAAATTGTGTTATCTTTGTTTGCAAGCATTTCTTTAAGCAATATTTTAATCATAAATGTCAGACTGACCTTTTGTCTTTTCTTCTCCTGCTTCCCCCAGGACATTAGGACCATTGTGTACCGGTAAGTAATTTCTCTAGACTGCATCATTTTTATTTTAGTGGAAATAGTCTTAACAAAGATTTTTCAGCAGGGAGATGAACAGAAAGCCTGCCCTCTTTCTTTGCCATTTTCAAGGCCATTCTTTTGGGTAGTGAAGTATACCCCTCACCTATTTAGGATTACGACTCCCATAATCCATGACTTTTCTGGTGAAGAAATGTGTGCCATAGTCCAGAGTATTAAGAAAATGCCAACTTCTCTTGTCTTTCCCAGCAATGCTCCAAAAATATTGGAAAGCTGCAACAAAGGCTGTCATTTCCCATATTGCTAGATTGGCTTAAACACCTCCATTATTTAAATGGAAATACTCTGTCTACAATTGAAACGGTTATTACAGTCCAGATTTGGTCCTGCAGCTTAAAGGTTCATTTAATGTTAGGGACACTGGATATTGATTAAGATTCTGAAAATAGCATTCATGAATACTCTGTGGCATCACATTGTCTGTATCTCTAATTTGGGAAGAGGTGGGATTTCAGATTGTAGTGTTAATCCTTTCCATTAATGCAGGTTGTGAGATGTTGACTGCAGTGTCATGTTTACATGTTTTCCATTGTAGATGTAAGGCTGGACAGCTGTCTCGCTCAGTGGAAGTTCCTTCCTCACCAACGGAACTAGAAAAAAAGCTTGGACATTTCAGTCTGAAAAATACAGTTATCAAGGAAGCCCTGGAGCAATGTCGAGGTACTGAGACAAGCAAATGAGACTTGAAATATTCTGGAATTCCATCACATTTGCTACTTTTGAAACAAAGGAATTGAAAGTTTAGTTTCAGTTTTGTTCATTTGTATATTTCTATGGCTTTGAGCACTCGTGTTTGTGTCCAAAACCAATTCAGGAATGACCTACTAGAACTGGGAAGAAGAAAGATTTTAGCAACAGACAGAAAGGGATACATGGGTGGAGAAAAATAACCAAAATAGATTTAGGGTAAGAATGTGTAGCACTGTGAGAACCTCTGTGGTATATTAAAGCACAGTAGACTCATAGAATTAGAAGAGACCACAAGAGCCACTCCTTGCCACATGAGACAACACAATCAAAGCACCCCCAACAGATAGCCATTCAGCCTCTGCTTAAAAATCACCAGAGAAGGAGACCTCGCTACATTCCAAGACAGCGTATTCCACTGTTGAACAGCTCTTCCTGTCGGGAAGTTCTTCCTAATATTTCCTTCTATTTCAATCCATTTCTCTGTGAACAGCAAGAAACAAGCCTGCCCCCTCCTCAATGTGACATATTTTCAAGTAATAAAAATAATACACTTTCTTTATATTCCGCTCTTCTCCCGTAGGGGACTCAGAGCGGATTACAGCATTTACATACATAGACAAACATTCAGTGCCTTTACAATTATATACAAATGAAACACACAAACAAAGGCATAGGCTTCTTCTTTTCATTTCCGGCTTATGGATGTGGTGCTTCATTTCTGGCTCTGGGGAGGTGCTCTCCTCCATTTTTTCAAGCTAAAGAGCCTCCGTTGTAATCTCCTGATTGTGTGGTCAGCAAGATTGCTTGGAGCATCTCTTTGCATTTTCCCACCAAAGTGGTACCTATTTATCTACTCACATTTTATGCTTTCGAGCTGCTACGTTGACAGGAACTGGAGCTGACACGCGGGAGTTCGCCCCATCTCACGGATCAAACTGCCGACCTTCAGGTCAGCAGTTAAGCCAACCTTCACATCAGCAGTCCAGCAGTACAAGGGTTTAACTCATCATGTCACCACGGCTCCTATTTAAACATGGCTATCATGTCCCCTCTCAGCCTTTTCTCCAGACTAAGCATACCTAGCTCCCACAGGCGCTCCTCATAAGGCTTGGTTTTCAAACCTTTGAACATTTGGTTTGCCCTTCTCTGAACGTGCTCCAGCTTCTCAATGTCCTTGTTGGATTGCGGTGCCCAGAACTGGAAACAGTATTATTCCAGCGGAGGTCTAACCAAAGCAAAATAGAGTGGGACTATGACTTCCCTCAATATTGACACTAGACTCATATCAATGCCGCCTACAATTACATTGGCTTTTTCTTACCACAACATCACACTGTTGACTCATGTTCAGTTTGTAGTCTGATAAGACTCCTAGATCCCTTCACATGGACTGTTTTCAAGACAAGTGTCACCCATCCTATATCTGCATTTAATTTTTATTACCTAAGTCTAGTATCTTGCATTTCTCCCAGTAGGCATTTGTTTTGTTGCTTTTGGCCTAGCTCTCTAATCTGTTAACGTCATTTTGGATTCTGATCCTGTTCTGTGGGGCATTCACTATTCCTCCCAACTTGGTGTCATATGCAAATTTAATAAGGATGCCTTCTATTTCATCATCCAAGTCATTGATAAAGATGTTGGATAGCGCTAGGCCCAGACTGACCTCTCATTTCCAGATGTTACTCCTTATAACACATGGCAAATACCTCTTATTTTTAGGCTTACGTGAAATGTAGTATTTCCTGGCCAGATCAATGATAATTTTGTTCATAAAATTACATTGTTTTATATATGTGTGTGTATTCCTGTAAGTATTGCACCACTTCTATCCTAAGATGCAGTTTTTCCCAACATAAACATCTCTAAGATCGGGTGCATCTTAGAATCATGGGTGCTTATTTGTATATATAACTTAAGGGTTTTTTTTCTGTTGGTGGTACTGAAATTAGTGTGCATCTTGCCCCCGATGGCACAGTGGGTTAAACCCTTGTACCAGCAGGACTGAAGACCGACAGGTCGCAGGTTCGAATCTGGGGAGAGTGCAGATGAGCTCCCTCTGTCAGCTCCAGCTCGCCATGTGGGGATATGAGAGAAGCCTCCCACAAGGATGGCAAAACATCAAAACATCCAGCCATCTCCTGGGCAACATCCTTGCAGACAGCCAGTTTTCTCACACCAGAAACGACTTGCAGTTTCTCAAGTCGCTCCTGACACGAAAAAAATCTTGCAATTGATGGTGTCTTAAAATGTACAAAATAAGATTTTTTTTTAAAAAAAAATAATTTAATTTATATGCCAACTTTCTTTTGAGATGAGTCCAAGGTAGCTTCCAGTTATTTAAAGCAACCTTGAATTAAAACCTTGTTTTACAAAAGAGGTCTATTGTTAAAGAGTTTAAAAATATCATTAAAAATTAAGAAACACATCACATGATTTCACACACACTGTTGTTGCATATTTTAAATCTAAAAGTCCTGCAAGGATATTTCTTCTATTTTCCCTGCTTTGTGGTTTATAATTTTTCCCAGAGTGGGCTTGTATCTTTATCTTGCTTCTGTTTCCATTCTTTGTTAAGTCAGAGCAAATTTAGTGCTTCATTTCTGTGTCTGTTCCACAGCACTGAGTAGAGTTTCTTACATTTTCTCTTCTTTCCCTTTAGCGACTATGATTTCAGAATTAGCAAAAGCAAGGTCAATCGAAACGGCAGCTATAAAAGGTAAGTTCATTTCCAGTGAACTGCACTAGGTGATACCATCAGGGGATGTGATGCCAAAATAAATACACAATGCTTGTACAATGTTTCGGCAGAAATGTATTATTTTTTATTTTTTTATATTCCTGTTATTAGATATAACCACAAAAATATTTTTCGCAAACCCAGTTTACATGTATTGCAACAATATCTTTACAAGGCTAAAACTCTATGCTAATTTACTTTTCAAACCTTCTTATGCATCTGTGCTCCAATCAGAGCTGTCATTATTACTCAACAACAATGGTGCTTTGAGATAGTATCATCTGCATGAACTACAAGCACGCATTGTTGTTTTTGTTACTACTAGTTTATTAAAGTTACTGATTTTGCCAAATGTTCTGGTATTTTCATTACAATCTTGTGGGGAGTGGCAGTATGAATTGCACTTGGTTATACCAACTGTAATGACTCAACTGACTGGGATATTCTTCCCCTAAGAATAATATTTATTTGGGCCTCTTATTCAGTTCCCAGAAACACCTTCCACGTTGTAGGAAGGGGCATTGAGAACATCCTTTAACACAGAACTTTCCAAACATTTCATGTTGTTGACACTCTTTTTAGACATGCATCATTTAGACATGCATCATTTTACGACATAGCATAAGTTTTATTAGCAAACCAAAGGTTAAGCCAACACCAGTATAACTCCAACCTCGTTTTTTAAAAAGCTTTTAAAAGTTTGGAATACCATAGGGAAGGAGTAATGTTTACATTGCTACCTGTGCCTCTCTTTTGAAGATTTCACCTCCCTTTCTATCTCAGTGACAGTTGAATTTTGAACAATGTGTCCTGTCATTGAAACAAGGCTTCTATGGAGACATCTTTTTCCCATGATAATCTTACAGGAGTGAATTTTGGTTTCTAGGCTCATATTTCCTCTCACTTTTTGTTGTCTCAGGGATACAGACAGCATTAAAAACCTCACAGTGGCTCTAACCCTACAAAATACTAACCAAAAAAATGCAACTTGCACAAATGTTTGTCTCAACATATTATTTATTTTTACCTTTACACGTAAATGCTTAAGCATTTTCAAATACTGCAAAAGGCCCAGTGCACATTTCTGGCTGGCATACCTGCTCCCAGGTTTGTAACTAGAAGTCATATGTACATCGGATGTTTGTAACTCAGGGACTGCCCTTATACTTAGAACTACAAAAACAAAAATCAATTTACATGATGTTAATGTAAAATGGCATTTCCTAGAGGCCCTATGCTGTCTTGTGTTGGAATTTTCCAGATTTCTTTTTTTTTTAAAAGATCTCAAACTTTTTTGAATTGCTGCAGTTGTAAGTCGCCCTGAGTCCCCATTTGGGAGTTGAGAAGGACGAGTTAGAAATGTTTGAAATAAATAATAGCCTTCCTTATGGTTGTGCTCACCTGACTGAGCTGTTTCTTTTTCCTTAGCGAGTGTTACTCTGGACCCCAAGACAGCTCACCCGCTTCTAGTGGTCAGCGAAGACAAGAAAAGTGTGAAACGGGGTGAAATGGTTCAGCCGCTGCCCAACAATCCTGAGAGATTCGATGCCACTCTGATCCTGCTGGGCCGTGAGCGCTTTGGCTCAGGAATCTATTACTGGGAGGTTATAGTGGGCAACGGGCAGGACTGGGCCCTTGGTGTTGCCAAGGAGTCTGTCAAGAGAAAGGGACCCATTATCACTTCCCCCGACCACGGGATTTGGGCCTTGGGGCTCAACGGCACAGAATACAAGGCTTTCTCCTCTCCTGAAACACGCTTGATCCTTGAGGAAGCCCCAGAGAAAATCCAAATATTTGTGCATTATGAGAGAGGGTGGGTGGCTTTTTTTGACGCCGATTACATGTCCCTCATTTTTATTTTCCGGTCAGCCAATTTCGGTGGAGAGAAAATCTTTCCTTTCTTTAAAGTGTGGGGTGTCACTACAGAGCTTAGAATGTGTCCCTGAAATAAAGCCTGATGTGTGCCACTCTGCTTCGGACCTGCAATTCCATTTATGCATACTTTTGAACAGAATCTCTGCAATGGCACAAACATCGGATTTCAGAGGGGAATGTTTTTAGAAAAAAAATGTTTGGATCCCATCTTTTTGCTCCATTAATAGAAGTAATTTTCAGACTTCTTAAGTTGAGTTGAGCGCATACAAAGTCCCTTACTGTGATGGTCTTTCTCCGTTCAATTTGTGTTTATGGACCCAAAAGTTGGAATCTAAGCCAAAGACTTTTTAAAATAAAGAAAAGATCATAGAATCATAAAGTTGGGAAAGACCTTGTGGGTTATCCAGTTGAAGCCCTTTCCAAGAAACATTCAAAGCACCCCTGACAGATGGCCATCCAGCCTCTGGTTAAAATCCTCCAAAGAAGGGGCCTCCACCACACTCCGGGTCAAAGAGTTCCATGGCTGAAGTCACTAATGTTCTTTCTAATGTTCAGGTGGAATCTCCTTTCCTGTAGTTTGAAGCCATTCCGTGTCCTAGTCTCCAGGGCAGCAGAAAACAAGCTTGCTCCCTCCTCCCTATGACTTCCCTTCACATATTTATACATGGCCCTCATTATGTCTCCTCTCAGCCTTCTCTTCTGCAGCCTAAACATGCCCACGTCTTTAAGCCGCTCCTCGTAGGGCTTGTTCTCCAGACCCTTGATCATTTTAGTCGCCCTCCAGCTTGTCAACATCTCCCTTCAACTGCAGTGCCCAGAATTCGACACAGTATTCCAGGTGTGGTCTAACCAAGGCAGAATAGAGGGGTAGCATGACTTCCCTGGATCTAGACACTAGACTCGTATTGATGCAGGCCAAAATCCCATTGGCTCTTTTAGCTGGTGCATGACACTGTTGACTCATCTTCACCTCCCTGTTCACGAGACTCCTAAGATCTTTTTCACACGTACTGCTGTTGAGCTGGGCATCCCCCATCCTGTTTCTTTGCATTTCAGTTTTTTCTGCCTAAGTTCTTCTTTATTTTCTTTGAAAGCCAAGCATAAATAATTTAAGAGAGACTCTTCTGCATCCTTGTCAATATTTCATTGTAAGCTGCAATATGGTTCTAGCTATCAGTTTGAAGCTGCAACTTGGTGTTAGCTCACTTTCACCCTTCTCTTAAAATTAGACTTCTTCGGAAAGAAACCATTTTGATTATTTTATCTTGAAAAAAATGTTTCTACCTTTAATTGCACCTGAAAAAATAGAATTCTCGTATTGGGAGTATTCTCTTCATATTCTTTCAATTACATTTATTTGGAAGAACATGGTGCTGAGATATAGAATATTCCCAGTACCCGAATGTTCAAGGGTTGCAGTTTGCCCATCCAGTTTTAGAACACTGAAGTAAGTTGTGATGCCAGATTTCTTTTTGGGGGAAGTGGTGAAATAGCTGCCTCCTTACACTTGTACCAGGCAGTCTTATAGGAAAACACACATGAGATTTTACAAATACAAAGGACTTCCGACTATTAATGTTACATTTTAATTCAGTGTGTAGTCAAGCATATATTCATTCTGATGGTGGAGACTCCTTCTTTGGAGGCTTTAAACAGAGTCTGGATGGCCATCTGTCGGGGGTGCTTTGAATGTGATTTTCCTGCTTCTTGGCAGGGGGTTGGACTGGATGGCCCATGAGGTCTCTTCCAACTCTATGATTCTATGATTTTAATAGGGCTTACACTTCGGTGCATACATATCACATAATGACATTTCTAAGATTGCTCAATTGCACCCTGCCTATCAAACCAATCGGACCAATCGGATTTGATTTTTTTATTGCTTGTCTCAAAGACTGTGAGCAAGCTTTGTCATTATCCTTCTGTCTTGAGAGGTGTGGCACGTAGATGAGGGGGAAAAAAGGAGTGTCTCAAGTGGCAGAGCATATGCTGTGCGTGTACGTAAAAGGTCCAGATCTCAATCCCTGGTGGCCCAGAGACTATACCTTTCACAGTCCTTCACCTAGCTTGATCGGGGGATTTTAGGCATTGTAATTCAAGAAAGTATTTTTTATGAACTTTTGGAAATCTTTTTTATTCACTTCTCCAGCTGCACCGTATTTCTTTCCATTGTAGATTTTGGGTAGTAGTTTTGAGCATCTCAAATCCACGACACTCATTTCCTACCTAACACTGAGCCTTTTTGCAGGAAATTCTTGAACCAGAAGTGACAGGAATTCAAGCTTGAGCTTTTTGCATATAAATAGATGCTCTACTGCTGGGTTTGCTCTCTTCCTTTATGCACCTTTGGCATTATGCAATTACTGTTTTTATAACATATGTCATAGCATTACAGTTTTATTTATGTTTTTTGAAAGCTAATATTTGATCTCTTTTACTTCAAAGGCAGGTTAACAACATGTGTCCCTTCAGGTACAATTAAACTACAGTTCCCATCATCCCTCATCATTAGCAATGCTTGTTAGAGATGATGGGACTTGCAATCTGGGGGCATGTGGAGGGCTGTGCGTTCCTCCACTCCTAACCTTTTTGATTTCTGTTACAGTAGAGCAGATTCTGATGGGAAATTAGGGGAAATGTTTTAATTGTAGGCGTAGCCCAACACTACAGCCAGTTATCTAGTCTGATGCTGGATTCTTCATTAGTGGAGTTTTTGTGGCTGGGGCTAGATAGCCATGCAGAAGGGATGCTTTAGCTATGGATCTCCTTTTTCAATAACGCATGTGGATTTGGTGGCCTGCAGCTCAGGTGGCCAACGTTGAGAGGTTAGAGAGGCACATTAGATCCTCTTGAAGGAGAACTGCATTCCCCGCAAGTGTCTTTGTAGTGATCCAAAATGCCTTCTAATGGGTGTGTTGGGGATTTTGACTGCTTTTAGCTCGTCTTGAGCCATTTTAGACCCAGGAGATGTCTTTTTAACAGCATGAAGTGACTCAAAATCACATCCTGTTCATTTCCTCCGTGGTTAAAAAAAAAAAAAACATTCCTAGACCTCATATGCCTTGGAGGAGCATGACAAAATGCCCTCCAAGGGCATATTAGGGCAAAAAACGCATTATTCTTTAACATCTGGGTCTACAAAAGGAACTGTATGGACCACATGGTGTGTCCATGGTCACACCATGCTCATTCTGACCTATTGCTTGTGTAATCCCCTCTCCAGAAGTCAGTTGCATATCTGTCCTGAATTTTTTTCCAATGATGGTGAAACACAGAACACCTGTCATCTTTATCCTTATCCATTTCTGACTGCCTGTAGTTCTGTTACAGAAGGAAGACACAAGAAATCAGAGGCTAAAAAGAAAGCAAGGGTATTCATTTGGCTAGATATGCCCCTCAGAGGAAAGAGGGGAATGGAGAAAATTCAAGAAGTAGCCCATGACCTTGGAGAAATGACTGCTTGGGACCACTCTCAGAATCTTCCAGCCAACATGGCTGTTACCTCTTGGTTGGGGGATTCTGGGAGATCTCAGAAAAATAAAAATAAAAACCATACATGTGCTACAGTATGCTTTAAGGTTTGTTTCTCAGAAAAATCCTTGGGAGTTGCTGTGGTGGGGAGGATATGGAATTCGGGGGGGAAATCGGCTCTTAAGAGTGCTTCATAAGAAATCCCCAACAGTAAATAAAGCATAGTTTGAGGTCCTGAGCAACTTCAGTAAGTGAAGAAAACAAAGCTTGAGTTGTTTTTAGTCTCTTTGACTTTAATCGAAGGAAATGGGAATGTTTGCTGAATTGTCGCAGTCCTGTCGTACACTTATTCAGTGGTTCTCAACCTGTGGGTCCCCAGATGTTTTGGCTGTCAACTCCCAGAAATCCTAACAGCTGGTAAACTGGCTGGGATGTCTGGGAGTTGTAGGCCAAAACACCTGGGGACCCACAGGTTGAGAACCACTGCACTTATTTGGGAAACAATCTTATTACACGTAGGGGGAGCTTTTCCAAAAAAAAAAAGAATAGAATTGTACTATAAGGGATCTACAGACTATCCCTACATTATGATAAACCTTGCAGATTTGGAACATGTGTTTTTTTCTTTTGTTCAAGGTGAGAAGATTTGTACATATTTTGATCTGGGGAAAAATATTGTCATTGCATTAAAAAAAATCTCTTTTGTGAGCTCAGAAGCTTCCTGTCTGCTGATTGTTAAGATCTTGATCATCACCTTAGCTTGAATGATGGGTTAGGCAGTCACTTTATTCCTGGTGAGGGTTGGAAATTTAATTCTCCATTTATGAACTCAAAACTTTGTCTGGAAGTCAGTCTAGAACACTAATGCAAACTTGAAGATCTAAGGTCGAAATGCAGTAGATTCTGAAATTTTGAACTGAAATAGTAAGCCATACAGATAGAATAATAGAATAATAGAGTTGGAGGAGACCTCATAGGCCATCCAGTCCAACCCCCTGCCAAGAAGCAGGAATATTGCACTAAAAGCACCCCTGACAGATGGCCATCTAGCCTCTGTTTAAAAACCTCCAAAGAAGGAGCTTCCACCACACTCCGGGGCAGAGAGTTCCACCACTGAATGTCTCTCAGTCAGGAAGTTCTTCCGCATGTTCAGATGGAATCTCCTTTCTTGTAGTTTGAAGCCATTGTTCTACGTTCTAGTCCCCAGGGCAGCAGAAAACAAGCTTGCTCCCTCCTCCCTGTGACTTCCTCTCACATATTTATACATGGCTATCATGTCTCCTCTCAGCCTTTTCTTCTTCAGGCTAAACATGCCCAGCTCTTTAAGCCGCTCCTCATAGGGTTTGTTCTCCAGACCCTTGATCATTTTAGTCACCCTCCTCTGGACACATTACAGCTTGTCAACATCTCTCTTGAATTGTGGCACCCTGAATTGGACACAATATTCCAGGTGTGGTCTTACCAAGGCGGAATAGAGGAGTAGCATTACTTCCTTATATTTAGACACTATGCTCCTATTGATGCAGGCCAAAATCCCATTGGCTCATGTTTAACTTGTCCACGAGGACTCCAAGATCTTTTTCACACATACTGCTCTCGAACCAGGCATCCCCCATTCTGTATCTTTGCATTTCATTTTTTCTGCCTAAGTCACCACAGTATGATAGTCACACCCTCATTTTGGGGGTGGCATAAGTGGCATTTTATGTTCCTTGTCTAATGTCACTGCCCTTTGGGGCCTATTTTTCCCATATTTGTTTCTCCAAAAGTAAGGCAGTTTAAGAACTATAAAATGGAGGCCTGTGGAATGGTTTGGGCTCAACTGATAGCAGCATTATTTGTTTGCAACATTTCTACCTCGCCCTTATCAACCCCTGAGGGGGAACTCAGAGTGGCTAATACTGGCAACAATTTGATGCTGCAATATCACAATATAAAACCATGAACACATAATATATTAAAAACAATAACATTAATTATACAGTCATAAGGGTTGGAGCAGGCCTGGGCCAACTTGGGCCCTGCAGGTGTTTTGGGCTTCAACTCCCACAATTCCTAAAAGTTGCAGCCTGTTAGGAATTGTGGGAGTTAAAGTCCAAAACACCTGTAGGGGCCAGGTTGGCCCAGGCCTGCTTACTAACAGCCTCAGGAAAGGGCCTGAGGCTGTTAGACCTGGACAAACTGGCCAAGTTTGCCCAGGCCTTGGTTAGAGCTACATGGACCAAAAACGGTGGTGACTTGGGATTCTGGGAACTGTAGTGTAGAGTAGTGTTTCCAAGTGTTATTGGAACCTTTCAAGTCCTCTTCTTGATAGGAAGCCTCTAAAAGGCTTTAGAGCCCTTCCCACCAGCCCCTGGTTTCCGCTTTGGCTGGGCATGCCTATTCCTGGGAAGTGAGGAGGAGAATGGGACAGTGGGATTGGGCGGGAAAACTCCTTGTCTCCGCCTTTTCCTCCTGTCAATCATTTTAGGCTTGGAAGAAGGCCCGTGAACGAAGCCTAGTTTTTCATTTGGTTAGCCACGCCCCCCTTCCTGAGAAGCTGACTGGGATTGGGCGAGAAGTCAGCACTGTGCCCGCCTTTTTCCACCTGTCAATCACTTTTAGGCCTTCTCTGAAAGGCCGGTGAGCCTCGTTTCCACCTGGTCTGGCCACGCCCCCACCCTGAGAAGCTGACTGGGATTGGGGGAGAAGGCGGCGCGGAACCCGCCTTTTCCCTCCTGTCAATCATTTTTAGGCCTTCTCTGAAAGGCCAGTGAAGACTAGAGAAGCCTTGTTTCCGCTTGACCTAACCACGCCCCCTTCCTGAGACGCTGACTGGGATTGGGCGAGAAGGCCTTTTCCCTCCTGTCAATCACGTTTTAGGCCTTCTAGTGTTAGACTAGAAAAGCCTTGTTTCCGCTTGACTTAGCCACGCCCCCTTCCTGAGAAGCTGACTGGGATTGGGCGAGAAGGCGGCGCGGTACCCGCCTTTTCACTCCTGTCAATCACGTTTTAGGCCTTCAAGTGTTAGACTGGAGAAGCCTTGTTTCCACCTGGTCTGGCCACGCCCCCACCCTGAGAAGCTGACTGGGATTGGGCGAGAAGGCGGCGCGGAACCCGCCTTTTCCCTCCTGTCAATCACGTTTTAGGCCTTTGCTTGGAAGGCCGGTGTTAGACTAGACCTAGCCACGCCCCCTTCCTGAGAAGCCGACTGGGATTGGGCGAGAAGGCGGCGCGGAACCCGCCTTTTTCCTCCTGTCAATCATGTTTTAGGCCTTCTAGTGTTAGACTAGAAAAGCCTTAGGTTCTTGTGGGTTTTTTCGGGCTATAGAGCCATGTTCTAGAGGCATTTCTCCTGACGTTTCGCCTGCATCTATGGCAAGCATCCTCACTACCTCTGAGGATGCTTGCCATAATGCAGCCGAAACGTCAGGAGAAAATGCCTCTAGAAAATGGCCATATAGCCCAGAAAAACCTACAAGAACCTAGTGATTCCAGCCATGAAAGCCTTCGACAATACATAGAAAAGCCTTGTTTCCGCTTGACCTAGCCACGCCCCCTTCCTGAGAAATCGACTGGGATTGGGCGAGAAGGCGGCGCAGAACCCGCCTTTTCCCTCTTGTCAATTATTCTTTAGGCCTTCTCTGCTTGGAAGGGTTAGCGTTGTCCAATCGGCGCCTCGTTTCCGCTTGGGCCGGCCACGCCCCCTTCCTGGGAAAGCGGCTGAGCCAATCAGGGCTGCGCAGAGGGCGCGCGCCGTTCTCTCCTCGCGGGGCTCTTCCGCCCGCCAGCCAGCCAGTCAGCGTTCGGCGTCCATGATGAGCGGAGGCCTGGGCGGCTTGACGGCGGAGCAGCAGCTCCAGCAACGGCTCCTCCGCAGCCGGCTGCGGTCCTCGCAGCTCCACCTGGGCGGAGGCGGCGGGGGAGGAGGAGGAGGCCTCGGGGTGGGCGTCGGCGGCGGGGCCGGGGTGAGCCTGCTGATGGGCGGCCCTCTTCCGGCGCCGCTCCTCTCTCCGCCTTCCCCGCCGGACTCCCCTCCGCCGGGCACCACTCCGGCCGAGATCCCCGCGGGGCCGCGCTACCCGAGCGAGACGTGGTGCTCCTTCTGCCGCGTCTACTGCCCGGACCCGATCTGCCTGCCCTGCGGCCACAACTTCTGCACGGCCTGCATCGGGCAGCGCCTCGGCGAGCCCAAGCTCAACATCTCCTGCCTGGAGTGCGGCGCCACCTCCCGGAAGAGGAACCTGCGGCCCATTAAGCCGCCGCCGCTGCTGGCCAGCCTGGTCGCCCCGGAGAGGCCCAAGCGGCAGAGGGTCGAGGCCGCGCCGCCGCCGCCGCCCCCTCCACCGCAGCCGCTTCCCATGGCTCCTCTGGCGCCCATCATCGCTCCCGCCCCTTCGCCGCCGCCCCCGCCGAGAGCGGCCACCCCTCCGCCGCCGACCACGCCGCCCAAGGCCTTGCCCTCGGCCCCCGCCACCCCCGACGTCTCCCCAACCGCCGTCGCCGTGGAGACCGTTGCCATGACAGCGGCCGCGGCGGCGGCGGCTTTCCGAAGGGCGCCCCTGACGCCCGGAAGCGGAGGCAGCGGAGATGGGGGCAGCCCCGGAGGGCGGCTCTGCGAGAAGCACCAGGCCGTGCTCCAGTTCTTCTGCGAGGAGGACCAGGCCCCCATCTGCGCCCACTGCGACCGCTCCGAGGAGCACCGCGCCCACACCATCTTCCACGTCGAGAGGGCCGCCCGCGACTATCGGGTAAGGAGAACCCACAGAGAGGAAGGAAGGAAGGGAGGGCCCCAAACGCCACCCACTTGCACATCCCCCAGGGCAGCAACAGGGCAGGGGTTAGCAAGGGAAAAAGGTTTGTTTGTTTATTTATTTCTATGCCGCCTTTCTCAGCCCAATTGGGAGCAGTTCGATGACACACAGTCATTTTCCTAGTTCCAACAGACCTCACTACCTCTGAGGATGCTTGCCATAGATGCAGGCGAACCGTCAGGAGAAAATGCCTCTAGAACATGGCCATATAGCCCGGAAAAACCTACAACAACCCAGTGATTCAGGCCATTAACTGGTTGATTAGGTTCTTGTGGGTTTTTTTCGGGCTATAGGGCCATGTTCTAGAGGCATTTCTCCTGACATTTCGCCTGCATCTATGGCAAGCATCCTCAGAGGTAGTGAGGTCTGTTGGAATTAGGACAATGGGTTTATATATCTGTGGAATGGCTGGGGTGGGGCAAAGGACTCTCTGCTGAAGCTAGGTGTGAATGTTTCAACTGATCACCTTCATTAGCATTTGAAGGCTTGGCTGAGCCTGGAAAAATCCCCTGTTGAGATCTGTATATAGTAGGGATCCTCTCACCTCTGCAGGAGTCTACCGTATACCATGCAGCTGTGGACAAGTCTACATTAGGACCACCAAACGCAGCATTGCCCAAACACGAATCAAGGAACATGAAAGGCACTGCAGACTACTTCAACCAGAGAAGTCAGCCATAGCAGAGCACCTGATGAACCAACCTGGACACAGCATATTATTTGAGAACACAGAAATGCTGGACCACTCTCACAACCACCATGTCAGATTACATAGAAACCATTGAAATCCACAAGCAAGTGGACAATTTCAACAGAAAGGAGGAAACCATAAAAATGAACAAAATCTGGCTACCAGTATTAAAAAACTCTAAAATTACAGCTAAACAACAGAGAGGAAAAAACCAGGCACATCTTAACACCTCCCAGCAACAGATTTTCCCAGGCTCAAGCAGGCCTTCAAATGCTAATGAAGGTGGTCAGTTGAAACATTCACACCTAGCTCCAGCAGGAAAGAGCTCCTTGCCCCACCCCAGCCATTCCACAGATATATAAACCCTTTGTCCTAATTCCAACAGACCTCACTACCTCTGAGGATGCTTGCCATAGATGCAGGCGAAACGTCAGGAGAAATGCCTCTAGAACATGGCCCTATAGCCAGAAAAAAACCCACAAGAACCTAGTGATTCCAGCCATGAAAGCCTTCGACAATACGCTTCTTTGTTTGTTTATTTCTTTGCCGCCTTTCTCAGACTCAAGGTGGCTTACAATTAGGAGCAGTTCAATGCCACACAGTCATAAAAACAATTTGTTTATTTATTATATTTGTATACCGCCCTTCTCAACCCGGAGGTGACTCAAGGCTGTTTACAGAGGCAACAACACCATAAAAACATTTAAAACATTTAAAAACATTAACATATACTATAAAACCATAACAAGAGCAATAAAACACCATAAAAGCATTTAACAACATTAACATATAATATAAAACCATAGCAAGACCAATAACACACCATAGAAACATTTAAAACATTTAACAACATTAACTTATAATATAAAACCATAACAAGACCAATAACACACCATAGAAACATTTAAAACATTTAACAACATTAACATATAATATAAAACATAGCAAGACCAATAAAACACCATAGAAACATTTAAGACATTTAACAACATTAACTTATAATATAAAACCATAGCAAGACCAATAACACACCATAGAAGCATTTAAAACATTTAACAACATTAACTTATAATATAAAAGTATAACAAGACCAATAACACACCATAGAAACATTTAAGACATTTAAAAACATTAACATATACTATAAAACCATAACAAGAGCAATAAAACACAATAAAAGCATTTAACAACATTAACATATATATAAAACCATAACAAGATGAAAAACACACCATAAAAACATTTAAGACAATTAACGACATTAACATATAATATAAAACCATAACAAGCTCAATAACACACCATGAAAACATTTAAGACATTTAAAAACATTAATATCTGTATATATAAAAATGCTCTGTGCGCAATGAGTACCCTAAAAACAAAAGAACCAATGAACAAAATCACACCAAATTTGACAACAAAACGTCTCACATCACAAGGTTTCTGGGATTTATAGTTCACCTAGCATTCTGGACTCCACCGATGATGGAATTGAACCAAACTTGGCACACAGGACTCCCATGACCAACAGAAAACACTATAAGAGTTTGGTGGGCATTAACCTTCAGTTTGGGAGTTGTAGTTCACCTACATCCAGAGAGCACTGTGGACTCAAACAATGATGGATCAGGACCAAACTTGGCACGAATATACTCCATATGCCCAAACAGATGGGGTTTGGGAAAAGAGAAAGAAGGATGGAAGCAAAAGGCGAAGGAAGGAAGGAAAGAGGTAGAGAAGGAAGAAAGGAGAGAAAGGGAGGGAAGGAAAGAAGGAAAAGAGAAATAAGGATGGAAGCAAAAAGCGAAGGAAGGAAGGAAAGAAAGAAAAGAGAGAAAGAAGAAGGAAAAGAAAAATGGGGGAAAGAATTAAAAAGGTAGAGAAGGAAGGAAGGAAAGAAGAAAAGGGAAGGAAGGAAGGAAAGGGAGCAAAGGAAGGAGAGGAAGAAGGAGAGGAAGAGGGAGGGAAGGTTGGCCACAGCAACGCATGGCGGGGACAGCTAGTACAATATAAAACCATAACTAAATCAATAAGACATCATGAAAACATTTAAGACATTTAAAAACATTAACATATAATATAAAACCATAACAAGATCAGTGACATAAATCATTTGCATCTCCTAGTTAAAACATTGTCCAAACTCATCATCCAGTTGTTCCATATTCCTACGTCTGGTACACTGCATTTTCAAACGCTTGCTCAAAAAGCCAAGTCTTGACTTTTTTCCCGGAACGTTAAAAGGGAGAAGGCCGATCTAATGTCACTAGAAAGGGCGTTCCATAGCCAAGGGGCCACCACTGAGAACGCCCTGTCTCGTCTCCGCCAAACGTATTTGTGATGCAGGCGGGATCGTTCAGACAGGTAAGTTGGGCCAGAACCGTTTAGGACTATACCAGTTAAAAACATTAGCACACATTATAAAAAAACCATATACAATCATTAAAAAACATATAATCACCAGCAACTTCCTGTTAATTAATATTCCAAAAGCATTGTCTAAGCCGTTCCATGTTCACTCTTTCCTGGTTCCATGTTTATCTATTATGCTGCCTTTCCAAAAGCTTGTTCAAAAGCTTTTCAGCTGCAGGCCAGGAAAAGGAAAACCAGCCACTTTAGCAAGCCTGGCAAATGCTACTTTGTTATAAGTAAATGTTAATTTTATGTCTATTTTATATAGTAGTAATAATTATTATATTTATTTACACCCTTCATTATATGTATTTATTATTATTATTTACAGCATTTATATACCGCTTTTCTCACCCCTGGGGGGACTCAAAGCGGTTTACACATAGATGGCAAAATTTAATGCCTTGCATTGAATATTTATTTACAACCTGCCCATACCTTGGGAAGTCAGACTTGGCCATGGTGGTTCACGCTCTCGTTACATCCAGGATAGACTACTGCAATGCGCTCTATGTGGGGTTGCCTTTGAAGATTGCTTGGAAGCTTCAAATAGTCCAACGAGAGGCAGCCAGGTTAATAACTGGGGCCTCATAAAGGGAGCACGCAACTCCCATGTTACACCATCTCCACTGGCTGCCTGTTTGCTACCAGGCACAATTCAAAGTGCTGGCTTTGGTCTATAAAGTCCTAAACGGCCCCGGCCCAATTTACCTGTCCAAATGCATCTCCCTTTATGAAGCACCATAAAGACTAAGATCTTCTGGGGAGGCCCTGTTCTTGGTCCCGCCACCATCACAGGTGCATTTGACGGTGACGAGAGACAGGACCTTCTCAGTGATTGCCCCCTGGCTATGGAACTCCCTTCCTGGCAATAATAGATCGACCCCCCTCCCTCCGGTCCTTCAGAAGGATAGTGAAGACCTGGCTGTGGGACCAAGCCTTTGCGGCAGTGCAATGAGGCAATAATAGAATGGTGTCCTGAGGTGGTTTTTACGCAACTGATTTTAAAGTGGATATAAGTGATATTATGTTTGGGTATATTTATGGTTTGATGTCCTGGCATTGAACGTTTGACGTATATTTGTTGTGCTCCGCCTTGAGTCTCCTTCGGGGTGAGAAGGGTGAAATATAAATGATTCAAATAATAAATAAAAATAGTGATTTCCCCTGAAGGGGACACAAAACAACTTAACATAAAAGCATCAGCATAACCATTTAAAATATGCAAATATACGAATATCAGAACAGGATTAAATATAAACTGTATTATAAAAATTCCCAGTTAGAAATCATTAAGACAGATTCAAAGTTTATTTGTTTATTTATTTTCTGCATTTATAAACCCACTTTTCTCACCCCTGAAGGGACTTAAAGTAGTGTATAACAAGTAATGGCAAGATTCAATGCCAACATATATACAAAATTAAATGAACATATAATTAAACTAATTACTAAAAGGATAACTATAAATTAAACCTTAAAATCATATTACACATAGAATATATGCAGACATTTAAAGTTGAAAGCTACAGCATTCCCTGACATGATCTTAAAAACCTTCATCTTTAAAAGCCTATCTAAATAAAAAGGTTTTTACATTTCCACCAGAAGGACAGCAGGGAGGGGGCATTCTGGCTTCCCTGGGAAGAAGGGAGTTCCCACCAATCAAGCTTGAGCTGGAGGTGGGATCGAGAGAAGGGCCTCTCCTGAAGATCTCAGGGCCGGGCAGGTTCATACAAGGGGATGAGGTTGACCAAATAGCCTGTACTTGAACATCTAGGGCAGTGGTTCTCAACTTGTGGGTCTCCAGGTGTTTTGGCCTACAACTCCCAGAAATCCCAGCCAGTTTACCAAGCACACAGGTTGAGAATCACTGGTCTAGGTCTTTAAAGGTCATAACCAACACTTTGAATTGTGCCTGGAAACAATCTGACAGCCGGTAGAGCTGCTGCAACAGGGGAGTTGTCCACTCCCTGTAGCCAGCCCAGTGAACAACCTAGCTGCAGCTCTTTGGACCAGCTGAAGTTTCTGAGCACTCTTCAGAGGCAGCCTCACATAGAGCACGGTACAGTAATCCAGATGGGATGTAACTAAGGCATGTTCTACCATAGCCAGATCTGGCTTCTCAGGGCACATCCGCAGTTGGTATACAAGTTTTAATTGTGCAAAAGCCCTCCCAGCCAACTCCAATACCTGGTCCTCGAGGTTCAGCGCTGAGTCCAGGAGGTCCCCCAAACTGCGGACCTGTGTCTTCATGGGGAGTATGACTCCATCAGCACAGACTGCATCCCTATTCCCTGGTCTGCTTTCCGACTGACCAGGAGCAATTCTGTCTTGTCTGGATTAAGTTTCAATTTGCCATCATTTAGTCCATAATAACAATATTTTATTATTTATTACCTGCCTCTCCTCTTGACTTGAGGGACACAATCTGATAGATCTGCATTTTTTTTAAAGAAAAAAAATTGGAGGAAGATTTGTTTAAAATGATTTACATTTGGCATCTGTTGTTGATTTGAATCAATCTACCTAGGTAGCTTTCCAAACTGTTATCTTTCCAGGAAAGTATTGGCTGTAGCGCAAAGGTGGAGGAGAAGGAGATGAACAATTTCAGGAGGAGCATTTAGATCAGGGTTCTTATTTATTTGGGATTTTTGGTTGTTTTTTTATCATTGTAGATATTAAATCAACTAGTGTTGCATTTAAAGCAAGTTTAAAAATACCTGTTCCCTAGCAACCTCAAAGTGTTAAGCAATCCTTTTGAATATTCATCAGTAGAGGGTTAGGGATTATTATACAATAACTCGTCAACCTGTTTGCTTTCCACTCACTATAGTATTGTATCACATCATAGTTGCTACTGCATATTAGTCACACCTCCAAATTTTGGTTGGCAAAATTGTATTTTTGCTATTCCTCGCATAATAGTTACACCCTTGATTCACTCACTTGTGCCTAGATGGCTCGGGAAGTCTTGCCCACCCACATGACTGCCCCCTTTGCAGCTGCAATAAGGACAGATGTGTGGACAGGTGAGGCATGTCTTTTCCGAGCTGTGGGGCTTCCCTCGGCTAACAGCACATTTTTTCACCTCATAATAGTCATCATATAATAAATGGAAAAAGTGTGACTGCTATAGAGTGAAATATGGTATTTAGAACTTGTTCTTCCAGGTCCAAAGAGACAATGCAACTCATCAATCAGTTTGTGAGCATTATTTCCTCCTAAGAATGTTAAATAAAAGCTTGGATGTTCTAAATGGGAATGCTGAAGTAGGAGCCTCAAGAAAATAATTTCTTTAAAAAGAGAAATAGAAACATATTTCTATTCTGATCTTAATTTCTTTTCCTTCACTGCAAGCGTTAATGTTTGCACAGCCAGAATAAGTGTGAAGATCACTCGTTGACCTTGCACTTTGTCAGCTTTTCTTATCTCACCAGAGTGAAACTAGAGTGGCAGCTGTAGGGTTTGGGTCAGGAACCTTTGTGGAGGAGCTGGGATGTAAACAAAAATATATGAATCATATATGTCAATCTCTAAACTAGGGTTGGGAAAAACGAAGGCCACATGCACTTGGTGTTTGCAGACATCCAGTGGACACTCCTGTTAAGTAAGGATTCTCCTCTGACCCCTGATTTTAAAAAACATATTTTTGAAGCTAGTGTGGCCCATAGAAAATTAGCCCCTATCCTTTTTCTAAGCCTTTACTTTTGTTCCAAATGAGTTTTACTTATTTGCTTTTAATGGCAGTAAAGTGTCTGAACAGTTATGACGTCTGTATGATTAGTAAGATTTAGTGTGTTTTTTTTCTAGCTTGTAAATGTGGAATTAAGGTTGAGAAATTCTCTTAGAAAATAAAATAAAGGATGGTCCAAAAGTTGCCATGCATAGTGGAAATGGGAAAAGGTAGCTAAATTTATCTTTATTTACAAAATATTAATTACAAAATTTTACAAAATATTTGCAAAATACCATATTTTCTCAGTCTGTATAAAAATATAAAATATATCTATATAAAATGTTAAAAGTATGAGTTCATTAATTTTCCCTATATATGGAGAAATTTGATATTTTAGCATTTTAATTGAAGAGATGTAATATACATAGCCAAATATAAAGTTTTAGAAGCCAGAGAGAGAGTCATTCTAAGCTTTCAAAGGATGAGAGGGGAACGTAGGACTGGGGCTTGGGCCTGCAGGGTGTCGTCTGTATAATGGCAAGTGGGACAAAAACAGTTGCCCATCTGTGTTTCCATATCTATGCCAAGAGTTCCATGCTGTTACTACCTCTAATCTCCTCCCTCCTATCTCAAGCCATTTTTATTTGCTCAGGAGCGGGTTCAAAAACAACTAGAGCTTCTGAAGCAGGAGAAGAACACCCTATCGAGTCAGAAGCTGACAGGAGAGAGGAAAATCCAGGAATACATGGTAGGTGCTATTAGCCATAAAGAACAAATTCACAAGGGTTAGTTTTTTGTCTATTACTATTTTGATCTTTCTCATGCATTCTCATTCTATTTAACCTATTGACTTTGCACCTAGATTTGCAATGCAATCAAGTTTTATATTGACCCATGATAAGCTGTAGAACTTTAATTGATGTGGCAAACTTCTGGTAAAGTGCTAATTGTTTTCAACACAGAATTAGTGCAGTAGTTTGAGAACTTTAGAGAAGGTGTTTGTATTTTTGAAGAAAGAATTTAAATTCTACTTGTAAACAGTGCTATTTATATCGGTTTGTATAAAGGAACAACCAATTGTTTTGATTTTCAGTTGTTTAATATGTGACAGCTACCATTCAGGTAAGCATTCAGATTTTATCCTACAGCATCCATGACTGGGTTCCATACCTCAGGGAATGTTTGCTGGAGGTAGGAGCCCTCAAAGCGGGGTGGGGGTTGCTGAGCTGTTTAAGCTGCTCCTGTTGCCTCTGACCAAGGCTTACTATTTACCTGGTCTAGAATTTACAGAAAGGGGGTTGCAGATACTAGACATCAGCTGACCACTGTTCCCTCCAGATCTTCTTAGAATGGAGAGTTACAATGCAAACATTTACCAGTTTAGAGAATGACTTCTTCCAACTTTACTTTGGACTCTGCTGCCTTTGTTATTCTATGCCAGTGGTTCTTAACTTGTGGGTCACAGGCCACCAGTGGGCCATGAGGATGAAAACCTGGTCCGCGAGCCTCCTTCCTATTTATTTTATTTTATTTCTGCTCCTTTCACGCCGCCTGCCACTCCTACCTGTCGCTGGCCAGCCTTGACCCCTTGGATAGATCACATCAGCTCTAGATTATTAAATATGGTTTTCTGTGGGCGAGCAGATGGTGACTACTGAATGGCTTATTTTCTGTATCAGAAACTAGAGCTGATATCATCTATCTAATGCAGTTTTCTGAATCAGCACCCCAAATAACCAAACCAAATCTAAAGTTGCCCAAAAACCCATTTGTAACCCTTTGGTACTAATGTTGGAGAGTGGTCACTGTGGTCCCTGGTCAAAGTACTTCCTGGTCAAGTGGTCCCTGGTCAAAATGGTTCCTGGTCAAAAAAAGGTTGGGAATCACTGTTCTATACTATTCCCATATCTTCTCTGTGTGTTACCAGGAAAGGATAATTTCCTGGCAGTGGGTTTTCTCCCAGATCACCCATGGGCCACAGTCCCCTCTCTCAGATAACTCAAATGCCTCTGCTTTCTTTTGCTGAGGAAAACAGACATGTGTAATGATTTTGGAGGTGCTTGTATAAGTGGTGTGAGCATATTTCCCTGTATTTTAATATTTTTTCAGGAATTTTCTCTGTTTTTAGCACAAAAATACCTGAAGGTCATTTCAATCTAAAATATATAGAGAGAGGGATGGGAGACTGGTGGTGGCTTTAGGAGCCACATGAAGTCCATAGGCAGCATTGCCCATCCTGGTCTGACATCTCACTTTCTTGTTTTCTGAGCACCCTAGTACCATTTGTTTTGCCTTATCTACCTAAAAAAAAGATTCTTTAACGTTCTCCTTCCTCACTTTGCCTGTGATTGTTATAGGAGAAGGTCCAGACAGAGAGACAGGAGATTGTGTCTGAGTTTGAGCACCTGCATCAGTTTTTGAAAGACCAGGAACAGCTGCTCCTGACCCAACTGGAAGAAATACGTAAAGAGATAGAAAGCCGGAAAGACGATATGGTCACCAAACTCTCAGAAGAGCTGTCCCGTCTTGGTGATGTAATCACTGAGATGGAGGCAAAATGTAAACAGCCGGCCAGTGAATTTTTGCAGGTGAGATTTGCTATCAGCAGAGAAATCTTTTTTCTCACTCACTTGGGCCTGGACCTGAACCTTGCAGTGGGTTATGGGCCTTGGACATTGAACCTCCAGAGAGCTCTCACGTATTTGAATATGGGGCTTGCTATTTACTTGCCAGTACATTTGCTTGGTCAAGGGTGAGCAGGACCCCCATCAGCTGCCCATCAGCTGTTTGGGTGGGGGGGGGGTTCCCTATTATCCAAAATATTTCCCACTCTCATGGAATGTTAGAAAATAGGCATTCCATAAGAAAATATTGGGGATTTAGCTCAAGTTGGCTCCTTCTGGACTTCCCCAAGGGACAGCTGGACCTCTGTAGCTCCTCCCATTGTGGAATGCTATGACATCATAGCACTCTGCTGTTGGCAGATATACTTCCAGGTCATTCAGGTGACCTGAAGGCTGTTGAGAAGCTGGCCTGGATGACCCCATTCCTTCAGGTTCATGTCGGGACACATCGGGTATGGCTGACATGCAGACCTCTAGTACGTACAGTTGTGTTAATATGGTTTTTTTTCTTAAGGGTGTTTGGGTACTTGGGCTGATGTGCCGGTGATGGGACTGAGTTCGAAGTCACTCTTGAAGAGTCAGTCTATGGAATCAGGCTGATAAGAGTGCATGCTGAGGATGACATGGGGGTTGGGCGCAATGGGAGGGAATAATGGGTCTGTGATGAACAAGAGGGGAAATGTTTTTGGAGAAAAAAAAGAAGTGGTGGGATATGAGTGCCTGCAAAAAAGCCTGCATTTTCTGGGATCTCCTTAGGGTCTTCCTGTGGTCCACTCCATGGCGAACATCATTTGTAGCTATTCCAAGGATGTGAGGCTGGTTTGTTCCTTTGTTTTTTTTAAAAAAATCGAGCACACCTCCTGCGCGCTTGAACTCTTGGCACAGAATCTTTTTCTTTTAATTATTTTGCAACCGGCCCTCTGATCACCAGCAACAAGGACAAGATGTTTAGGTAACCTGTGACGTGCAGAGAGTCTCTCTGAAGCACTACGGGTGATGATGACGAGACGCAGTGATCCTGGGACGGGGAATTATGGCCCCCCCCGGGGTCTCTCCTTTTGGGCCTGGGCTCTTTCTGGGAGGAAGGTGCTATTGCTCAAGTCAGGTGCGCCCCCTGTTCAGCAACGAAGTGGTGTGCCAACCGGACAGTCCAGGTCACTTGGGCATCAGGAGCTGGTGGCCCCAGGCGAGGCAAAGGCCGGTGGGCAGGCCCTGGAGGGGGCCAACAGCCAGCCTGCTTACCGGCAAGAAGGGTGGGAGAACAGTCCGGGGAGGAGAAGGCTGCTAAAAAGCCACTAGGGCAGACCTTCTCCTCAGAGAAACAGTTGCACCGCCAGGGAGAGCAACGTGGCCTGAAGGCTCCCGTGTGTAACCAGAGCATCCCCCATCTCTTGTCCTGGAGCACACACCCGCTGTTCCACTTCCGGGATCACAGGTAAGAGCCTGAGGGTGACTGGGGGGGCAGGCTACTTAACCCCTGCCCTGTAAGCACCAGAGGCTAGAAAAAAAGCTTCCATCCTCATGCCTTTAACAGCGGTTTTGGAGTCCTTTGCAGCCTGAAACAGGGTGGGCAGAGGCATATGCACCCTATTAGCCTGTGACGCACCCTATGATGAAATGCATTGTGGGATTTAGTTCCTCTTCTCTCTCTTTCCTTCCCTCTTCTAGGATATTAAAACGAACATGAACAGGTACGTGTGCTTCTTATCTTCCCCCTTATCAGCAAGTAAATTCCACACTCCTCTATTTCAGTTCATAGTCTAAGACAGTGGTTCTCAATGTGTGCGTCCCCACGTGTTTTGGCCTACGATTCCCAGAAATCCCAGCCAGTTTACCAGCTGTTAGGATTTCTGAGAGTTGAAGGCCAAAATATCTGGGGGCCCACAGGTTGAGAACTACTGGTCTAAGACAAGTAGTGCCCCTTTCACTTTCTGATTTTGCTTGAACCACTGCAATAAAATGTATGTCGGCGGTAGTCTTCAAATTGAATTCACACAACAGGTTGGCATACTGTAGGGACAGCTGCATGTACTTTGATTCCATAAAGTGCCAAGAGTAAAATATGAGACAGGAGAATCAAAACCTGGGGATAGGGATGTTCTTTACTCAGGTACTTGTCTATCATCCATCAACTGCAGTGAGAAATCAAATAATGCTGTGTCCCATGCTAGTGCAGAATAACCTGATAATTTGTATTCCTGGACCACATTTTCATTTGTTTCCTGTTGTGCTACCTTAATGGCCCCAAAAGCCGCCACTGGAAGCATTCGCTGCACTGTGTGCTTGGATTGGGCTGTAGGATTTCTGAAAGATGGAAGACAGTATTTTATGAAATCTCTGAAATTTTAAGACTTTATCCTAATACATTGGTTCTTGACTTGTGGGTCCCCAGGCGATTTGGCCTACAACTACCAGAATTCCCAGCCAGTTTACCAGCTGTTAGTATTTTTGGGAGTTAGAGTCCAAAATATCTGGGGACCCACAGATTGAGAACCACTGTCCTAATAGAACAGGAACCAATGTTACTTTTATTTATTTCATTCCTTGGGACCAACATGGCCATATTCAAGGCAAGTAGGGATTTTTCTGTTGTTTGGCACTCAGACATGGATTGTCATAAATCAGGAAGAAAGGAGGTGGCTCATTGAACTTTTTTTAAAAGTAGGAATGTTGCTTTCCTCTTTCAAAAATGCAGATGTGTAGCACAACAGTTTCAGCTCTCAGAAGAAGCTTCTAAGCTTGAAAGCAGATTGGATGACGTCTCAAGGAAAGGGGAAGCTTTGAAGGAAACACTAAAGAGATTCCAAGGTATTATGTGTAGGATTTTTTGCTCTACTTTACAGCTGGGAAAGCACGTCTAACGATGTAGCTGTCAGTAATAATAAAAAAAGACAGCAGTGTTCGATATTTTTGAAACTATGATTAGAGCTGTTTAATCCCATTTTCACTTCCATGGTTCCATTCTGTGAAATCCTGGCATTTGTATGAGGTTGCTTGACATATACCAGAAAGATCTGGTTTAGTGAGGCCCAGGACTCCCCCTGTCTAAGAATTGTTAAGGCCCCTCCATAAACTACAGGATTTAATGTGGAATGCTAACTCTATTCCTGTTCATAAAAGTGTAGTGTAATCATCTCTTAAATGATGAATGTTTCTTTATCTATTTTTCCCCTTTTGTAGATAATATGATATATGCTGTGGAGAAAGGAGAGATGAGAACACTGAATGATAAAGGTGGGTTGGATAGTAAAATTTTCTGAGTTGTTATTCTGATTTTCTTCCAGTCAGTGTCTTTATACATCCAAATGAAACAGTGTTGATGGGATTTGGGATTCCATGAAAGAGGAAAACTCTTAAAAGGAAATTTGTACAAAAGTTTTGCTTGATTGAACCCAGGGCAGATATGATTGGGCCAAAGTAATGCAGATTCTATGCAGGTGTTTTAATCTTGTATTTATGATTCTTGTGGAGGAAATTGATAGGAGGCTAACTTATTGCTGGAACTGTAAAGAAGATATGTCAATAAAGAGATGACATGTGCAGGACTATCTTGCCAGACTGTTAATACTGTACCTGTTATGCACTCTCCATGTGGTTTTTAAAAAGGTTATTGGTACTTTGCAGTTTCTCCTACATTAAGATAATTGTAATGTGACTGAAATGTATGAATCGGATCTGCTTTGCAATGGACCCTCAACATTACCAACTTTATCCTTTTTTGAGTTTGAAAGTTGTGAAGTAACCATTTATGGAGCCCAGTTTATTTGCGGACCCCTAGCAGTCGCATCAGTGTGGCCAATGGTAGATGGAGCATAGCTGTTTCTGTTCAACGGTATTTGGAGGCCGCCCACACCAGGGCTATCTTAGTTTATGCTGACTACCAGTGGATTGCTGTAGGGCAGTAGTTCTCAACTTTGGGGTCCCCAGATGTTTTACCCTACAACTTCCAGAAATCCCAGGCAGTTTACCAGCTGTTAGGATTTCTGGGCGTTGAAGGTCAAAACATCTGGGGACCCACAGGTTGAGAACCACTGCTGTAGGGTCTCTGGCAGAGTTCTTTCCTCACATTGCTGACCAAGATTCTTTTACCTGATGTGTTGGGGATTTTATGATTAGCAGATAATTATGATATATACTCGAGTATAAGCTGACCCAAATATAAGCTGAGGCATCTAATTTTACTACAAAAACCTGGGAAAACTTATTAACTTGAGTATGAGCTGAGGGTGGGAAATGCAGGAGCTACTGGTAAATTTCAAAATAAAAATAAATATCCATAAAATTACATTAATTGAGGCATTGGTAAGTTAAATGTTTTTGAATATTTAGATAAATCTAATTTAAGATAAGACTGTCCAACTCTGATTAAAATATTCTAACATTCTTCAATGTAAATGTGCTTACGTAGCCTTCCAATAATAGAGTAAAATAATGTAATAAAAATAATAATAGGGTAAAATAATGCAAATGTAATGATAACAGTAGTAATAGAGAAAAATAATAAATGTAATAATAATAAAGTAAGCATGTAAATGTAATAATAATAATAATAACAGTAAAATAATAAATAATCCTGACTCGAGTATAAGCTGAGGGGGGGCTTTTTCAGCCTAAGAAACAGTTGGAAAACTCAGCTTATACGTGAGTATTTATGGTAGGCAGTTACCCAGTGAGGTTTCTGTGATTCCATTACCTTCAGAAGGTCCTGCTGAGACACTATTGGGAATTCCAGTGAGTTGGTTAGTGGCAGAATCCCATCACCCACTAGTGTACTTGGGGTGTTTGGGAGTTGTTGCGCAATAGCTAGCTAGTGATCTGAAACAGAGAAGCAGAATGATAGTTGAGAGAAGTGGAACAGAAACGTGAACTATAATGAGAAATGTAGCTGTTGAGATATGTAGAAATTGTTCCCCTCTCTCTCCCTAAAACTGATGGTGCTTCTTTCCACTTGCAGCAGATGCGATGAGACAATGGATGGCGAGGTGTGGACAATCCCATCGTAAGCTGCCTGCTTTGCAGTATGTCCCCGAGGTGCCCAAAGAGTTGGATTCCACAGCTTTGGTTCTGGGCTGTGATGGTTTCACTTCTGGGAGATACTTTTGGGAATTGGAAGTGGGCGATGGAGAATTCTGGGCATTGGGGGTCACTCGGGACCCTTCCAAGAAGGGGGGGATGGTAGACTTCAGCCCAGAAGAGGGGATCTGGGCTGTGGGGCTGTGGAAGGGGCAGCATTGGGCTCTCACTTCTCCTGTGACTGCCCTGTCCCTTAGCAAGCCCCCCAGAAGGATCCGTGTGTCCCTGGACTATGTAGGGGAATGTGTGACTTTTACGGACGCAGACACAGAAGACCCCATCTTCACATTCCCTCCAGCATCTTTCAATGGGACGCGCACCCATCCTTTGCTGTGGGTTGTTGGGTTCCCAGCTGAGGCAGTATTTCTGAGGCGCATGGGGGTGAAATACCCAACTGCACTCCATGAAATGGATGTCCTTGGTCCATGAGTTTTAACTTCTTTCTGTGGGCTCAGTGAAGGAAACGCCAGTTCTAACCTACTGGAGTAGATAGTTGAGCTATTTGGGGAGAGGAAAATAGGAAGTCTAGAGGTTTATATAACAAAACAAACCTCTACCTCATCAATTGGAGAATGTGAAGAGGCAGAGGAGGAGGCAGAAAAGCTCCCCTTACTCCACAGCCTTATGATGATTTACTTTACATGAGAAGGATATGTAGGCCTTGACAAACAGCATCACTGTTAGGTTATCTTGATTTCTACAAAGGGGTTGTCATGATGCCTTTTGTGTAGTAAGATGAATCTTGCTTGATTGGAAAAAATGTTCTACTTCTAGCTATTAAAATTTTGAAATTTTATGTGTTTTTTATTACTTCACATTTACCATTTTATCAAATTGCTTTTAACTTCAATGCCTATGAACTTATATTTCATTGGAAGATAGAGATCTCAGTTAATCATTGATGGCAAGAAGTTTTATGTACCACAGGCATCCTTAAAGCAAATGAACACATCCAAATTTTAACAGATGTGACAGTTTTGTCTGTGAATAACATTATTCTCCACTCACTGTACAGGTAACACCTTGATCTCATTCTAGCCCAAACTAATTTAATTGGTTTGGAGATGAAATTGACAATTTAGAATAACAACCGATGTGTCCTGATCTTCTTGGAAGTAAAATATACAAAAATGTCAAATGTCTTATAAGGAACCTTATGATAACACCGGCCAACACATATTTTGGTGCCCTACATGTTAGCCCTGTTTCTGAGTGTAGTTGACCTACTGATTCCAAAAATGGCACTGCTAGTAGTAGTAGTAGTAGTAGTAGTAGTAATACAGTAGAGTCTCGCTTATCCAACATAAATGACCAGAAGAACATTGGATAAACGAAAATGTTGAGTAATGAGGGATTAAGGAAAAGCCTATTAAACATCAAATTATATTATGATTTTACAAATTTAGCCCAAAGCATCATGTTTTAGAACAAATCGACAGGAAAAGCAGTTCAATACACAGTAATGTTATGTAGTAATCACTGTACTTATTAATTTAGCTCCAAAACATTGCAACATATTGAAAAAGCTGCCAATCCAGGTGGGAGTAGACTGCATTGGATAATACAGAACACTGGATGAGTGAAGTTTGGATAAGCGAGACTCTACTGTAATAAAATGAAAATATTCAATGTCTGAACATAACAACAATACATACATAATAACTAAAATTGGCAACCCAGCATATAAAAGCAAATTACAACTTAACAATTAAAATTGAATTAAAAACACAACCAATTATATCAGACATGAAACGAGCATCAAACAGAAGCATCAGTTTTTCCCTATCTAGTTATTGAGATACAGATCAGCATCTACCACTCTTCATCTGCTCACCCACAGAAACCTATGATAACCATATAATAAAACTTTATTTATACCCTGCTACCATCTTGGGGCGGCTTACATGAGGCCAAGCCCAGCACTACAATACACAGAACATAGCAATAAAATATAAAGAAATAAAATACAATACAAAACCATTATAAATAACACACCAAGGATAATAAAGTCACAACATTTAAAACACATATCTAAGTAACTAGAGCTGATGTGGTCTATCTAATCCAATTTTCTGAATTGGCACCCCAAATATTCCCCAAAAGAGGTCTAAAAAATCAAAACAGTTTTTTTCCCTGTTGGCCTGTGTAATTGTTGAGATGGCTACATGATGTCATATAAACAATCCTCTACACAAACAACATGCAATGCTTGTTGTCCCTTAGGGGTGATCTGTGGCAATTCACCAGGAGGTATGCCTTGTTTGCCATGGGTTTTTTTTGTGTGTAAACATAATATGTTGCAGAAAAGTGGATCCCAGTTTTGTTAACACTGGTAATGGGAAAGTACGGGCCCAAGTAGATCCTAACTGCTGACAAAGCCTAGTGAGCTAAAGGGTTTACCTGAATAAAATATATTTGTGGAGGAACACTGCAAGCAAGACATTTTTGATATATTGCATCTTCCTCAAGATTTATCTCCACTCTCTATTTCATCCCTCTGCTCCAGTTTCCAAAGCAGTGAGAGAGTGCCTGTTGCAGAAAGAGGAGTCCAAGAGGGATTTACTACCTAGAAATAGCAGTGTTAAATTCAGTGACAGGTCTTCCATCAGAGTGTGGTGCTTACCTGCTTTTTAAGGGTTCCATAATCTTCCTACAACCTTTGGACGTGTTGGACTACATCTCCCAACTCCTTCAGCCAGCTTGTGCTGAATGGGGATTGTGGCAGGTTTGTAAAGCGTGGGGAAGTTAAGCATCTCCCATGTTGATTTTAGAAGGATCCATTAGTGGATCTTGTGATAGGAACATTCAACTATAGGAGATATATCTTCATTTTGGTGATAGATGAAGGAGTAGACATCTGCATGCCAGTTCTTGCCCTTGTTTGACAACTGCCTCTCTTCCCAGCCTCTTCATTTGAGATCTGTCTGAAATTTCCTTCTCTGGGATGTGCCACAATTAAGGTTTGTTAAATACGCGAGACATTTCACGCTCTGCATTTACCATAACAGACAGGCCACAGTTTCATTCCTTCCAGTAATCCCAGGGAGAAAAAGTAACCGTGAATAATGCTGACATCTTCAGTGAGTGGGCCCTCAGTATCTAAGACATTTTGGTCCAGGAACCCCAGTTTGGATACCAAAACCACAGATATTAAATGGCTTCATTGTGAGCACAGCATGTTCGCATTCACATTGTTACAATTTTATAATATGCGACACGGTGATCCGCAGTTGATTTAATTTGAGGCTCTGAGGCACTGTGTTATAGTGTGGAAGAAATAAGCAAATTGTTTCTCCTGCCCTTGTGGATAAATCTTGAGGAAAAAGCTGCTTGCAAACAGGGTATTGGGGGAATGCGGCGGAAATTACCAGAGGAATGAAAGTATAGATGGCAGAAACAATAATAGGGGAGGGAAAAAATGCAAGATTCACTGGCAGTCTCAAACACTTCTGCAAAGATGAACAGAAGCTGATGTGTGCAGCCTGTAAAAAATCCACGGACCTTCGCACTCCTATTTTTGTTCCTGTTGAGGAAACTGTCAGGGATTATAAGGTAAAAAATAGGGCAAATCACACTCCTTTCAGCTTTATTTGGATCTTAGTTTATAAGAATCTCACAATTCTATATACTAGCTTTTGTGCCATATGGTCACCATCGATTAATCTATAAATAATTCAGTGCTGTGTACATACAACAAACTCCTGTCTTTGGGTTATTTTAAATAATGGTTTGTAATCATTATAATGATTGGATTATTGGATGCAGACCCTATAGCACCTGATAAAAGTTAAAGATTCATTCTTAGGGGAGAAAAAAAAAACAGTCACGTGTGTATTTGCATAGTATTTTTTTCATTGCATTCAAAACTGTTTTATTTCCCATCAATTAGCCAGTTAGAACAACACAAAAATAATATGAACAATGTATTGTCGAAGGCTTCCATGGCCGGAATCACTGGGTTGTTGTAGGTTTTTTCGGGCTATATGGCCATGTTCTAGAGGCATTCTCTCTTGATGGCAGGAGAGAATGCCTCTAGAACATGGCCATATAGCCCGAAAAAACCTACAACAATCCATAATATGAACACTTGACAAATATCTTTTCTTGAAATTTACTGTGCCTGGAAAATGTAGACTAAAACCCCTTGTACTGAAGGTTTCCTCATGCTATTTGTATCACGTGCCCCATATTGCTTTGGTCAAATTGAATTACTTTCATTTTACATATGTTTTGAATTGTGATTCAAAATCCTATGCTCAAAGATCTTTAAAGCAGGATCTTTAAATATATGTACACAAACACATCCAGGTGCATCAGAACAACATATAATTCAGTGATACCTGGGATTATTTGCCGATGAAAGCATTTGTGGTGTTGTTGCTGTGTACTATCAAGTTATTTCTAGGGGCAAACATACTTGGCCACGAGTGGCAGTCTACAATCTATATAAGGGACACATAACTATGTACAATGGGCCCTTGGTATCTGCTGGGGTTTGGTTCAAGTACCCCTAATGGATATCAAAATCCATGCAAGCTGAAATCCCATTATATTTATTTATTTATTTAATGATTTAGAGTAATTATTGTTGTATTATTGATGTTATGTGCTTATTGTGTTGTATGAGGGTTGTATTGTAAACTGTTTTTATATGTTGTACACCGCCGTGAGTCGCCCGAAAGGGCTGAGAACGGCGGTCAACAAATGCAATAAATAAATAAATAAATAAATTTCCGTTACTTCTACCCCGCCTTTCTCACCCCCAAGGGGGGACTCAGGGCGGCTTACAAAGGAAGGCACAATTCGATGCCTATGTCAAAAATACATACATACATAAAAGCAATTAAACAGTTAACAAGTTAAAAACATCAGTACATAACACAATAGTAAACAATCTCATGGTCAGTGTTCAGAGTTCCATAAATCCATTCAGTTCCGTCAATTCCTGCCCATCATCAAGGTCTTTCCTTTAGCTGCCAGAATGTCCAAAAGCCTGGTCCCACATCCAGGTCTTCAGTTTTTTTCTGAATGAACAAAGGGAAGTCGCTGATCTAATCTCCCCGGGGAGTGAGTTCCACAGGTGAGGGGCCACTACTGAGAAGGCCCTGCTCCTCGTCCCCGCCAGCCTCACTTGTGATAGAGGCGGGGTCGAGAGCAGGGCCTCCCCAGAAGATCTTAGACTCCGAGGTGGGACGTAGAGGGAGAGCCGTTCAGACAGATACATTATACATTAGCGTAGTAAAATGACATTCCTTATACAAAATGACAAAGTCAAGGTTTGCTTATTGAAATTTGGAGGAATGTTTTCAATCCGTGGATGGTGAAATCCATGGATAAACCTGTAGATGTGGATGGCAAACTGTATGACTATGTTTCCAAACGCCTTTACCTTGTCATTTACTATTCCAGCCAAAGTGTGATCCATGAACCAGTGCCAGTCTGTGACACATTTCCAGGAAAGAAACAGTTATACTGAGTTGACTTGATTGTTAACAAGATGGTTACATTTTTCACACAACCCTAAGGGTCTGTATTTTTCATTTGCCTTTGAATGCTAGTATGTATCCCAACTTGTCACTGAATGTGCTAATAGTTGGCTGGGCCACTCCCTACTGATTTTCCATGCAAATCCTTATGCTGTGAGGTAAGAAGTTTAACCTGTCATTCCAGCTAAAAGGCAAGGAAGAAAACATGATGTGTTGTTGAACACTTTCATGGCCAGAATCACTAGCTTGCTGTGAGTTTTCCGGGCTGTATGGCCATGTTCCAGAAGCATTACCTCCTGACGTTTTAACCACATCTATGAAAGGCATCATCAGAGGTTGTGCGGTCTGATGGAAACTGGACAGGTGAAGTTTATATATCTGTGAAATGTCCAGGGTGGGAGAAAGACCATGTCAGAGTACACAGAGAAGCAAGTGAAATCTGCAAGCATGAGGACAGTTTCAACAGAAAGGAAGAAACCATGAACATGAACAAAATCTGGCTACCAGTATTTAAAAAAACTCTAAAATCAGGACAGTAAATAAAGAGCAACACTAAAAAACAAGGGAATTCCAGATAATCAGGGCCACTTAAGACCTTCCAACAAAAGATTTCCCTAGGCAGCAACCAGCCAGGCTTTGAAGCTGCAAGGCCATTCAATGTTAATCAAGGTAGCCAATTGCAACATTCACACTTGCCTCAAACGTACAAGAGTTCTTTCTCCCCCCCCCCCCCCGGACATTCCACAGATATATAAACCCAATTTTCCTAGTTTCCAACAGACCTCGCAACCTCTGAGGATGCTTGCCATAGACGTGGATGAAAAATCAGGAGAGAATGTTTCTGGAACATGACCATACAGCCCAAAAACTCACAGCAACCCAGAAAACATGATGTTAATCTTGCCTTCAATGCATTTCACTTTAGCTGTTGTAACTAAGGGTGCATCTACACTCCAGAACTATCACAGTTTGATACCACTTTAACTAGTATGGGATAATTATGTGGAATTATAGGGATTATAGTTTGGTGAGGTATCAGCATTATTTGTCAAAGAAGGCTAGAGATGTAAAACTACAGCTCTCATGATTTCATGGCATTGAAACATCAGCCCCAGCCTTGTCTTCCTCAACTGCTGAGTATGCCTGCCCTGTTTGGCATAAGTCTGCCCATGCAAAGCAGGTAAACATAGCATTGAATGAAACATGCAATATAATCACAGGATATCTTAAACCTATACCTGCCCCCCCCCCCAAAATGTGCGATGGGATGTTGCTGCTAAATGTGAGAGAAATAAGGTTGAACACTGAAAGCCATCCACTACATGGCTACCAGCTTCCTCCCAGTAGACTCAAATCAAGGAAAAGCTTTATGAGAACTACCACTCCTCTTGGCAACAGAAAGGATATCTCTCTGGGCAGCTAAACCAGGAAACCCCAACTGGATGCCCCCCGCGAGGGTCTTCCTCCAAGGGCGAACTAAGAACGGGCAACTTGGAGGTCCCTGAACAGACTCAGAAGTGGAGTGGGCAGATCAAAAGACAACCTGGCGAAATGGCACTACCTAAAAGAATCCCACACCTTGTGTGGCTGTGGAGCATAACAGACAACTCGGCATCTGTATGCTTGTCCACTATGCCCTGCCTCAGAGGCTATGGACAATGCCATTGCTGATGCCCATTTTTGGTCAAAATGTATTTAGCCACTTGTGCTCCTATTTTTATCGGTTATATACTAATTTATGCAATGCTTTTGATACAAAATAAATAAATAAATAGCATTGAGCCTTGGCAGTTAAAATGATATCAAACTGCATTAATGATATAACATAGATGCACCCTTTGGAGTCACCATATGCCAGACATGACTTGAAGGAATCCAATAGCAAGGGAACTTATGAAATTCATGATTTTGGAGGTCAACAGGCTGCTTGAAGACACATACACATACACACACATCTTTGAACTGTTTGCATAATAATAGTGATAATGATAGTGGTAGTGATTATGATGATAAGAATAATAATAGAGCTATATTATCCCATGATAACTAGGAAGCGGATAATATGGAGCAATTCTATGAGTCAGTTTTCCCCCATGAGTCAGATCATGAGTGTTCTTGATCCTGTTTCTTGTGACAAAAGTGCCACTTGATTTTCTTAAGCACGTCAAAAACCTGAAAGCTGGCAGCACAGCAAGGAGCATGGTACTTAAAAGCTGTCAAAAATAAATGTATTTGCCATTGGAAAGACAATTCCTTCCTTCATTATTATTTTGTCACCTTATGAGTCTTGAAAAATACTAAAAATAACATTGCAATGGTTCAAATACTGCAGGAGAATGCAATTGATTACTCTTTGTTATTTTCACATGAAAGGTCAAGATGTCTTTTCTCTGAAGGTGATATTTCAAGAGCTCATTGGGGCAGGGATCTGGAAGAGTTCCCAGAAGTCTGGGTTGGTAAGCTGACACATTTCTGGTTTACGAACCATTCTGGCCACTCCTGAGGCTAAGGAGTCCGAGGCAAAATTAACCTTCCACCTTTAGTTTTGAGGTGATATATGTTCACTGCAGACATTATACTTTCTTAAGTTCTTTTAACATTTCTTGGTGCATTAGCACAGCAAAGTCAACAACACACCTATAAGGAAAGGTATTGTTGACCCTATACTATAGGTAAGAAGCTACGTCTGGGAAAATAGTGTCAAGTCTAATGCCAATCGAATCTGGAATCCAACTCAAGATTTTTCCACTAGTCTTGCAGGAAAGGATTGACACAACTCAGTCCTTGGGTGCATCCACGCTGTAGAATTATTGCAGTTTGACATCACGTTAACAACCATGGCTCAGTGCTATGGAATCCTGGAAGCTGCAGTTTTTGCAAGGTTTTTTAGCCTTCTCTGGCAGAGTCCTGGTGCCTTATGAAACTACAGCTCTCAAAATTCCATAGCATTGAGCCATAGCAGATAAAGTGGGATCAAACTGCATTAATTCTACAGTGTAGATGCACACTGGGACTAGTAGGGAAAAACTTCCTGATCAGAGGGAAAGACATTCCTGGCAGGCTCAGGGCTTAGCAGCTATTGTTAGAAACGAATCACGGTCCCACTCTGGCCCTGCTGAGACTGATGAAATGCAACCAGTCACGAGGTCGTGAGGCTTCGGAAAGTTGTGTTTCACCTCTTCAACCCAAACATGTTGTGGCAGCGCTATGACTTTTCTTCTCCTTTCATCAAACACTAAAGAGACCTGAACTGTTCCTGTTTTGTTCAGGGACTGCCTTGCTGCCAATTTAAGAAACCAGAAACCTCAGAGATGACCTCGCAACACCAGCTGGCTTCTGGCAAGGGAACGCCTGCCTTGTGTTTCGTGCCAAGCATTCGCTCTCTATACTTTGCTGTGAAAGGAGGCAAAGGAGACAACCCTTCAGCTGGCCAGGAAGAAGCTATGGCTGCCGTCTTCCTCCCTGGGAACCTCCAAGATGAAGCCACTTGCTCTGTCTGCTTGGAGTACTTCAAGGACCCTGTGTCCATCGAGTGTGGACACAACTTCTGCAGAGCTTGCATCACCAAGAGCTGGAAGAGTTTGGAAGGGGAGTTCCCCTGTCCCCAGTGCAGAGAGCCCTTCAAGGAGAGGAACTTCAGGCCCAACAGACAGCTGGCCAACATGTCCGAGATCATCAGCCAGTTCATCCTACACGGTGGAAAGGGCCTGGAGGAAGATGGACTCTGTGAGAAGCACAAGGAGGCTCTTAAACTCTACTGCAAGGATGACCAAAAGACCATCTGCGTGGTGTGTGACCGTTCTCGGGACCACCGACCTCACAGCGTGGTCCCTGTAGAAGAGGCAGCCCAGGAATACAAGGTAGAAGAGGTGTCCTGGAAAAGTGAATTTTTAGGGGATATAGTTCCAGAATCCGTCAGTTGGTGAAGCCACTGGCCATGTTGATGTGGATTCTGGAGCTATAGTTCAATTGGTTCTTTTGGCTAATGGACTCTGGAAAATGTAGTGCATTTAGACCAGCGTTTCTCAGCCTGGAGATCAGGACCCCTGGGGGGTCGCAGGGAGGTGTCAGAGGGGTTACCAAAGATAATCAAAAAACATATTTTCTCTTGGTCATTCTGCGTGGGAAGTTTGGCCCAATTCTATCATTGGTGGGGTCCAGTATGCTCTTTGATTGTAGGTGAACTATAAATCCCAGCAACTAAAACTCCCAAATGTCAAGGTCTATTTTCCCCAAACTCCACTAGTATTGATGTTTGGGCATATTGAGGATTTGTGCCAAGTTTGGTCCAGATCCAATATTGTTGAAGTCCACAGTGCTCTCTGAATGTAGGTGAACTACAACTGCAAAACTCAAGGTCAGTGTCTACCCAACCCTTCCAGTATTTTCTGTTGGTCATGGCAGTTCTGTGTGCCACGTTTGGTTTAATTCCATTGTTGGTGGAGTTCAGAATGATTGTAGGTGAACTATAAATCCCAGCAACTACAACTCCCAAATGACAAAATAACGCCCCCCTCCCCCAAGAGTACTCAAATGTGGGCGTATCGAGTATTAGTGCCAAATTTGGTCCAGTGAATGAAAATACATCCTGCATATCAGATATTTTCATTATGATTCATAACAGCAGCAAAATTAGAGTAGCAATGAAAATAATTTAATGTTTGAAGGTCACCACAACATGAGGAACTGTATTAAGGGGTTGCAGCATTAGGAAGGTTGAGAACCACTGATTTAGACTAATTTAGACTAAAATTCTAAAATAACAAGAATGTAGACTTGCCAGTTGTCTGCATTTGAGCTGCTCTTATGCCATGTGATATACAGAATCTACCTATAGACACTTTTCTTGGCATAGAATTTAACATAAACATTGGATAAGTACATTGTTATTTATCCCTCCTGTTCCCAGAAGGCAATATATAAATATTGCAAAAAACAACAATATGACAAAAGGCTAGGCACCTAATGGAAGTGTTAAAGATACAATATCAGGCTTGGTAGCAAAAGTGGAAGTGTTGCACATTTAGCATTTAGATTTCCTCGCTATTTGGTCAAGAATTGTCTTAATTGCAAACAATCCACCGAGGTTGTCCTTGTCAGGCATGAAAAGGTTAAAGAAGTAATTAAACTCCTGATCTATTTCTGGGAGGGAGTCTTCCCAAAGTGGGAATCAGATCCCTGGCTGCCCTGGGTTCTCTGGTGAGCAGAAGCCAAGATTGCTCTTCATGTCATTGGTAGGAAAACAGTTACTTAAAATAGAATATGCAGCTGATAAAGGTGGAAGATCTGAAGAGCAGATGGCCTGGTGCACCCCTAGAACTTGACCTGGGGGGGTCTTCAAAAGCATCTCTGCATACCTTCCCTTGCACAAATAGCCCAATAAGTGCAAAGCAACAATTACAATACAATACAATAAGCCTTTATTGGCATAACATGGCAGAGAGTATAAAATATAGTACATGTGATAAAAAAAGGGCTTCTCGTTTGCTACACATTCAGTTTGCAGACTTCATTCAGGAATCTTGCCACTGAAAGG
>NW_026845477.1:287462948-287654508 GCF_025583915.1 Anolis sagrei ordinatus | reverse complement strand
CCCAGATTCAAGACAAAGAACTGCATACGGGACACAGTTGGGGGCACCATATAGTTTGTGGAGGAATTTCGAGTGAAAAGATCTGATGGCGCTGTTATTGGGGGTTAACCAGATAATAAGCCCAATAAGTGCTTGCCACACATCCATGCATGCTTATCCACAGGTTTTATTTATGATATTTCGTGTTGCTGTTGGAAGTCTTTTCTAACTTACAGCATCTCTTAGGTGAATGTATTATGAAGTTTTAATCAAAATATTTATTCAGAGGGGGTTGCCTTTGCCTTCCTTGAGGATCTGACTTGTCCAAATTTGGTTTCCATGGCCAAGCAGAAATTCAAACCCTGAGCTCTTAGTGTCCTGGTCCAACAATCAAACTGCTACAACATTCTGGGGTTCATCTGGATCTCTCAATGTTTTTATTTTGAATGCAGCTGGGATAGGATTTCAAATCTGAGGGGAACACAGTTCCTGTGAGTGAATGTTTACTCCTATGTATAGGGAATGACTTTCCCACTTCATTTTCGGCTTACTTCAGTTTCTGCAAATTGAGTTCAAAATACAAACATAGTTTTCACCAAATTAACTCGTCACGAGGAGTGGAAGCTTGGGAGTGATCTTGGATTCATCATTGAGCCTGAAACTCCAGGTTTCCAGGGAGCTTTTGCACAACTAAAACTTGTGTGCCAGTTGCGCCCGCAGCTTGGGAAGTCAGATTTGGCCATGGTGGTCCACGCTCTGGTTACGTCCTGTATAGATTACTGTGACGTGTTCTATGTGGGGTTGCCTTTGAAGACTGTTCAGAAGCTCCAATTAGTCCAACAGGTGGCAGTGAGGTTGCTCACTGGAGCGGTGTACAGTGAGTATATAACCCCTCTGTTATATACCCCTCCTTGCTTTCGGCCATCAGAGTGGTGTCATCTGCATATCTGAGGTTGTTAATGTTTCTTCCAGCAATTTTCACCCCAGCCTTGCATTTGTCAAGCCCCGCACATCGCATGATGTGTTCTGCATACAAGTTAAAAAGGTTGGACTAATTGGAGCTTCTGAACAGCCTTGCCGTACGCCTTTCCCAATATTGAACCAGTCTGTTGTTCTGTGGTCAGTTCTTACTGTTGCTACTAGATGTTACTCACCTACCTGCAAATCCCAGCATCCCTAACTAACATAGCAATGCTGAGCAGATTTGGGAATTGTTGCTTCATCATATTTGCAGTACTGCATGATTTGCATCCTGGCTGAGACATGGTTGAAATCGATCCTGATCCATTAAACTCTCTAGGAAACCTACCTTCTTCCTTGCACAAACTAGTTGTGTTTACACCTTCAAACTGACCTACCTTATAGAGTGGTTGTGAGGGTAAATGCAGAAAAAAATATTGAGGTAGCCTGCTTCCAGGAAAGATAAGATATAATTATAGCTAAAATAAGTATTAATGCTTCATACATGTAGAAAAATAAAAAGAGCAGACAATGGATTGCCTGCACCAAGTACAGATATAACAGTGTTTGAGGATAGGTTTCCTGTCTTCCAAATCTAACGCTGCAGCTTTGAGGCAGCGCTGAACCCTGGAAACATCTAATTTTAGAAATGAAATGTGGGAGGTAGCAAATGCTCATCAGGTGCCAGAGGGAGCGGCAAGCTAGGAGAAATTGCCAACAGCTGTATGATATTTCTCAGCTTTGGTGTCAGGTATGACATTTGACTTGACACACCTGGCACCCAGATCCTCATATAAGCGCCAAGTCTCCAAACTGCCAGGGTATAATCCTGGAGATGGGGAAGATTACTGCACAACCTGACATCAGCCTTATTACCTGTATCCCCTAGAATTACCCCATTCAGCGTGAATTTTAGGCTGAACGAAGGCATTCTTCCTTAGCGTAGCCTGTCCCATAAGGTTGAGCAGAGCATAATGAGAAGTACATATATGAGGGTTGAATGAAAAGTAATGCCTCCACCTTCGTTACTTGGGTTTGGATGGGAATATTTTAATAAATCAAACACAGAAATAATCCTTAGAATGTGCTCTTTAACTACCATTATTCACTTTTCCACATAATCACCAGACAACTGGATGCATTTATGCCAATGATGAACAAGTTTCTGAAGCCGTCACGGAAAAAGTCGACACTCTGTTTCCGCAACCAACATCTCACAGTTCTCTCAACGTACCCATCGTGCACAGATCTTCCGATAGCCAAGCAAAGCAATAATGTGACCCAAACATTCTTGTGAAATGCCAATTATGTTTGAAATTTCTCTCTGAGTGATACGATGATCGTTCTGAATCAATCTGTCAACCTTTTCCTTGTGAAACTCGGTGGTTGCTGTCACAGGATATCCAACTCTTTATTTGTCACACAAATCAGATGTTCCCATCTCAACATCTTTAAACTTACTCACCCAACGACACACAGTACTCACATCAACACAATCACTATAAACAGCTTGCATTCTTTGATGAATCTCCTTTGGGGTGACACCTTCTGCTGTCAAGAATTCAGTGACTGCACGTTGCTTAAGTCGCATTGACCAACCGTCTGTGCAGGATTCCATAGTTTAACAATACAACCGTTCAATGCTAAGGCTTCCCGCCAAAATGGAACTGTAGAGGAGAGTCTACTGAACAAGCTAGTAGCTGCTGCATACCAGTACTGCCATCTGTTGAGGAGTTACGAAGGTGGAGGCATTACTTTTCATTAAACCCTTGAATGTTGCCCACTCAGTAAAATTGCTTTGATGTTAACAAAGAGTCATAAATATATTCAGTTGTTTGTTTTGTTTTGTTTTTGGATATACATTTTCAGAGTCACATCTTCAATTCATTAGATATATGAAGCATTACTTAAATAGGCTTGTGGGATGCAGGCTACAAAATCCCGTTCTAAATAGCACTTACTGGGATTTAAAATTCCACAAGATCCCTTATTGTTGTTGTTTTCCTCTGGCAAAGACTAATGCAGTTGTTCTACCCTCCCTGAAATTGTATGCTATTCTGTAATATAAAAGGAAATGTAAAAATTCTGAAGGTGGAGCTCCCTTCATTTCTGTTCCATCAACACTTCTGTGACTGGCATTATTTTTACCCTAATTGTGGGTACATTTACACTGTAAAATGAATGCAGTTTGACAACACTTTTAACTGCTATGGCTCAATGCTATAGAATTATGTTGGGCAAAGCAAGAGCACTTTTTGGCAGGGATGGCTAAAGATCTTGTAAACTACAACTGCCATGATTTCAGATAGGACTTTTCCCCAATCCCAGGTGCCTGAAGGGAGAAGTTGCTGCATTCAGAGCCTAACTCTATGCTATGGAAGATCTGAACTCCCAACCCAGCACTTTAACATCTGTATTCTTTAATCTAGGGTCATATATTACAAAACACTTTTTGTTAATAGATGGTAAATTGCAGCCTAGTGTAGTTAAGGGGCAAATCTTTACTTCTTTCTGTCTCTGTCACTTTTTAAACTTGGATATAGGCTTGTCATTTCCTTGTTGTATTTATTGGTCTTTAAGGTAAAGGAAAAAAAGGGAAGTGAATATCTTCAAACTGATAAACTTTTTTCCCCTTTATATTTTAGGAACAAATTCAGAACCGTTTGGATTTCCTGAAAAAAGAGAGACAAGAGCTCTTGGAATTCAAAATGCAGGATGACCAAAAAAGCCAGGATCTCTTGGTGAGTGCTTACGGTTACTCAGAAAAAAGCAGCAAATCAGGGTAGCTTTGAATGAGATGTAGATATATGGTTTTGGAATTTTTTAAGGGGATCAAGTTACACTGTCAATTGGCAGTTGGAAAAATTGCCTGCCTATCAATAGCTGGGATTTTTCTGAGAATTGTAGTACAAAAATAACTTTTCCAATGTGCTGATTTGACTTATCAACTAAATTCACAATCATGCAGGGCCAATTGGTGTAATAGTAATAGAACCTATGTCAGATTTTTTTTTAAATGCTGTTTCTTATTTTATGATGCCATGTATTGTCTGTACTCAGCTATTTTCACTCTTAACATACAATCTTTTTTAAAAAAACATTTTAAAATTGTTATTTCAGTTTTGAGATTATATTCCTTCTAATATTTTGTCACAGTTGTTTGCACTTCTGGTTCAACCCATGCCCTAAATTTAATGCATGATGAACATTTTGCTCTTCAGGAATATCTAGGTCAGTGTTTCTCAACCTTCCTAATTTCAGGACCCCTTAGTATAGTTCCTTGTGTTTTGGTGACCCCGCCCCCCAACCATAACATTATTTTCGTTGCTACTTCATAACTGTAATTTTGCTACTGTTATGAATCTTCATGTAAATATCTGATAGGCAGGATATATTTTGATTCACTGGACCAAACTTGGCACAGATACCCAATACGCCTGAATTTTAATACTGGTGGGGTTGGGGGGATTTATTTTGTCATTTGGGATTGGAGTTGCTGGGATTTATAGTTCACCTACAATCAAAGAGCATTCTGAACTCCACCAGCAATGAAATTGAACCAAACTTGGCACATAGAACTTCCATTACCAACAGAAAATACTGGAAGGGTTTAGTGGGCATTGACCTTGAGTTTTGGAGTTATAGTTCACCTGCATCCAGAGAGCAATGTGGACTCTGGACCAAACTTGGCACAGATACCCCATATGCCCAAACGTCAACACTGGTGGAATTTGGGGAAAATAGACCTTGACATTTGGGAGTTGTAGTTGCTGGGATTTATAGTTCACCTACAGTCAAAGAGCATTCTGAACCCCACTAATGAAAGAATTGGGCCGAACCTCCCACACAGAACTTCCATGTCCAACAAAAAATGCTGTGTTTTCTAATGGTCTTTGGTGACCCCTCTGACACCCCCTCATGACCCACCCGGGGGTCCTAACCCTCAGGTTGAGAAATACTGATCTAGGTTCTCCGGTGTGACTATGTGGTCAATTTCTTTCAGTCATGTTGAACAACCTAGAGATTTCTAGAGGTATCACCTCTTTAGAAATCTTTAGTTCCTCCAATGTGATTATATGACTAGCTTCCAGTGGATATTGACCATAGAGTCAAGCAATGAAAGGATAAAGGTAATTGGAAGACTTCTGTGACAACAACATATAAATCGTGGAACCATTTCAAAATGAGCAGAAGGACCCAAGTCAGTGAATGGAAACAATTGCCTTTTGCCATAACACAGAACTCCAACATACCTGGGCAGAACAAGGATGCATTTCACTCCCCCACCCCTTGTCTTCGAGCATCTTCCTTTTATTTAGGGAATTTAGGTGTCAAATACAGAATGTAAAAGGTTTCTACATGGAATGAGATGAAGGATTGGTTCTGATCCCAGCACTCTGTCCTTGACAATGGTCAATCAAATTCTTTTGAAGATGCTCATAAGACTCATTAGTAGAAGCTAGGACTAAGCGAATGTGAATGCTCATAAGATAACCCACTCATTACTAAAAGGTAGGGCTATCACCCAGTTGAAGAAATTGTAGCTGATCAGTCTTTCCTGACAGTAAGAGCCACTCAACAGTGGAATAGGATGCCTCGAAATGCTATGGAGTCTCCTTCTGTTTTTTTTTAAAAAAAAACAAAGGATGAATGGCTATCTGTCAACAGTGCTTTGATTGTGTATTCCAGTGTGGCAGAGTGTTTCACTGGATGGCCCTTGCGGTCTCTTCTGACTTCCTGAGACTATGATTCTACCCCATCCTGTGTTGGAAAATTTGAGGGATGATGTGGAACTACAACCATAATCTGCTATATTTTAAAATAGTTACAGCTAGTACCAGAGACTTCCAAGAAAAAGACCAGGACATGAAGAACATCATATAGATATTTGCTTTCTATGCATCACCAATGAAGGCAGAAAGTCCATCCTACAAAACTATATCCCAGCCTGATGCTAATGAACAGAAATAAACCGGTTTAGCGTCTGTTTGGTGATTCTTCATGCGTTGGTAATTTCTCATGCTGATCATCATTTCTTTTGTTTTTAAAGAAAACCATAGAAGTTGAGAGACAGAAGGTCCTCTCTGAATTTGAAAGCCTGCGCCAGTTTCTGCAAGAGCAAGAACAGCTCCTTCTGGGTCAACTGGACAAGATGGAGAAGGGCATCACCAAGAGGCAGAACGAGAACATCACAGAATTTTCCAAGGAGATTTCACTCCTCAACAAGCTGATTGCTGACCTGGAGGAGAAAATCCAAGAGCCTGTGCTTGATTTCCTTAAGGTAAGACCTAAAATCTCACAACCTCTGAGGATGCTTGCCATAGATGCAGGCAAAACTTCAGGAGAGAATGCTTCTAGAACATGGCCATATAGCCCCAAAACCCCACAACAACCCAAGATGTGTATTGTTTTCCTATAAAATGCATTTTTCCAAGCCTTGTAGTGAACTGATTTGATACATTTTGATAGTTTTGATACATACATACCATTCTATTCTAAGCCAACAATGTACTGTCACATATAACCTATTTCTCAATTTTGGGGATTTGGTACCTTTTGAAAAAAACTGCTCATTTAGGAAGAGAATTAGGCAAGGCTACATTTTACTATCCTCTTTGTTTAACTTGTACGCTGAACATATACATTAAAGCATGATTAAACTCAGAGGAAAGAGGTGTAAAACTGGAAGAAGGAACACCATTAATTTAAGATGCACAGGTGGGTGATTTGGAGGTCTCTCATTCATAGGGGCACCATAAATTGAGGTCAACTTGATGGCAGTTAACCATAACAAAGAAACCATTATCTTGTGAAACTGGAAAGATTTCTGAGGCCTCATTTATACTGCCACATAATCCAGTTTCCAAATTCAGATTATCTGATTTGAACTGGATTATATGCAAACTCATGCAATCCAGTTAAAAACAGATAATCTGGATTCAGAGAGTGAATTTTGTAGCAGTGTAGATCCAGACCGAGACACTTCACTTTGAAACTGTAGGGAGAACATCATAGGCTGGTCCTTTAGACCTGGGTTGGAGGAACATGCAGCCCTCCAGAAATGTTGGCCTACAATGCCAACGTCTAATACGCATGAATGATGGGAGTTATAAAAGGTAAAGGTTTCCCCTTGACATTAAGTCTGGTCGAGTCCAACTTGGGGGTGGTACTCATCTCCATTTCTAAGCCAAAGAGCCGCCGTTGTCCGTAGAAGCCTCCAAGGTCATGTGGCCAGCATGACTGCATGGAGCGCCATTACCTTCCCACTGAGGCGATACCTATCTACTCACATTTGCATGTTTTCAAACTGTTAGGTTGGCAGAAACTGGGGCTAATAACGGGATGTCACCCCATCCCGCGGATGGGAGTTATAGAACAATAATATTCATGGAGCTATACATTACTTATCCTCTGATCCAGACAAAAGCATCTCCTACTGGTAGACAATCCCATTAACCCTTTTTTGTTCTGTTGTTGTAGTAGTTGTTGTTAATAATAATAATATACCATTTTTCTCTTAAAGAGACTCAAAGCAGTGAACAATAATACAAACAATACAGTATATGATTTAGGACCCAAAGACTATAAACATTATTTAAATGCAGTACTATTTGAAAATGAATTAAAATGATTAAAACTAATTTAAAATATTGACAACACCACACAACACCCTCTGACTCCTTCTTTAAAAGCCTGCCTGAATAAAAAAAAGTGTTTATTGAAATGTTCCAGTTTCTCTCTCCACTTATCTCCCTTTGTCCTTGGTCTATTCAAGTTGTGCAAACTGTGTCCGTAGTGCATATTCCACAGGGGGCTGAATTTCCCCTTTCCAGGAGGCTCAGGCAAAAGCAAACTGTTGCAGCCTCTCTTAGCCTATGTGTTCTTTCTCTACGCGTCATTTTGTCCTCTTGACCATGTTCTAAAGTTGATTGGCCATACATATCCCTGCTTTCACCTGTGAAGTGCTGGAGAGTATGGCACCTAATGCATCAAGAAAGAGGGAAAAGGCTAGGGGAATGATCACTGTGGTAAATATATTACAATATGGTTTTTCTTCTGTTTTTCTTCCAGGATGTAACAAGTGTCATCATGAGGTATGACTGCATTTTCATGTTCCGTTGCTCTTTTTTATGAATCACCCAAAAGGTCATTGGCACCCATTCAGATAAATGCCATCCCAGACTCTTGCTAAGCCACCTCACTCTTGAGTCAGCACACATCTCAGGCTCCTTATAGCTTCTTGGTTGGGAATATGATCCCTCTCCTTTCAGACCGTCTCTGATTTCCTTCACCTACAATGGCAGTGAGACGGGCAGGTGCTGGACAGAAATAGGGACTGCGGTGGGTCAGGGAGAGTCACAGAGCTGTGCTTTGTTTATTTATGTGGCGTAAATCCATTTCAGTGCAAGGTCTTCACTTGAGCCATTGGGATAATATTCGATCCCTTCTTCCTCAGAGAAGTCTGAATCACATCACTACCTCTAATGAAGGAATCCGCTTGTGGGTGTTTTTCATATTGGAGGCCTTAAAAGTGGGTCTTATGAAGCTTAGAAAAGTTGCCATTGTGGACTACAGGATACAGATCACCGGTTGAGTATCCTTTATCTAAAATCCTTAGGACCGGAAGTATTTTCAATTTTAGTCTATCTGTATTTACATATGTATGTGTAATGAAATTCCATGGAGATAGGTTGCAATTTTCAACACAACGGTCATTCATTTTTCATATATATCTTATACACATAGCCTGAAGGTAATTTAATATATAATATTTTAAATATTTGTTTTTGCATGGAACAAAATGAACCATCCGTCGGGATGCAAAGGTGTCACTGTTTTAGCCACCTGTGTGGACAATTTTGGGTTTTGGAGTATTTTGGCATTGCAGATAAGAGATGCACAACCTTTACATGAAAATTATCTTCCAAAAAAGTAAAGTTTAGCAGTTTTGGGTACTTGTATTCGTCTACTCCAGGTATGGGAAGGCTATGACTGTCCTTTTGGAAAGGCATGACCTTGTTAGAAATTATAACCTTTTAGAAAACCACTGGTCACATAACCTTTTGGAAAATTGCATTTATTTCCATTTTGGAAAACCTGGAATCTCCTGAGAAGAGTTAAAAACTTACTTGAGTCAACCTACACCTTAGTGGTAAATATCCAGTAGTATTCATGCACGGCAATTAGGTTTCTTGGCTATTAAATTGATATATCTAGATATCCCTTTGAACTGTTAGGGACAAAGATATACCAATGCACAAAAACATATATAGCAGAGTTTCAGAAGTGTTTCTTTCAGTTGCCCAAAAAACATCGACCCTCCCTTAAAACTTCTTGGTTTAAATCATGCTCTCAAGAGACCAAAAATAAGTACCGGTATAATTGTTTAAAAGTAACATAGTTGGTTTACTCACAAACTTCATGTATTAAGTATACGGGTACATTGCATATCAATCCAGTTACAGATAGGATTCGATGTAGTTTCTCTGTGCAAGTAACACAGGGCATCTTTCTTATAATCAACAGTCTAAAGTCTAAAGCATCTCTCCAGTCTGAGAGTCTAATAGAGTCTGTTCTCTTAAGCAGTGGTTCCCAACCTTTTTCTGACCAGGGACTAAATGACCAGGGCCCACTTCACCAGATCCCACTTTGACCAGGGTCCACTCTCCAACATTAGTACCAAAAGGGTTACGAATCGGTTCTTGTCAACTTTAGATTTGGTTTGGTTATTTGGGGTGCTGATTTAGAAAATTGCATTGGATAGACCACATCAGCTCTAGTTTCTGATACAGAACATATGCCATCCAGTAGTTACCATCTGCTCGCCCACAGGAAACCATATTTAATAGTCTAGAGCCGATGTGGTAGTACTAATCTTTAGTGGATAGTCAGCCTCTCCCCTCCCAACATCCCCGTTGCCTCAGCACTATAAGAGGGTTTTGTGATACCAGTCGTTCTCATTACCATGTGGTTTCAAGGCAATGGTGTAGTAACAGTGAGGTCACGGACCATCTTTTCATTCTTGTGGACCACTGGTTGTCCACAGACCACAGGTTGGGAACCACTGCTCTAAAGCATTCTATTTCCACAGACTTCTAAACTATTGTACTGCTTCTGATGCAAAACACACACTCTTCTAAAATGGAGTCTAAGCTGAACATCCCCAGATCTCATCACATGGGTCTGCAGCCCCACCCACAACAAAGAGTTTAAGGAAAACTGCATACCAATACACACATATACAATACAGTAAGAAATCTCAATTATATAAAAACAAATAACTAGTATAGGAGGCTTGTAGAAGGTTGCTATTTCTAACGCATCCAGATGTTGTTGAGCTGCAACTCCCATCACTCCTTCCCAGTATAGTCAAAGGTGACCCAACTTGGGAATTATGACCCAACAGTATCTGATGTCTTTCTGCTGGTGCAGACTATCATCAGCTAGACCAGTGATTGTTCTCTTTTCTTTTAAAACTTCTAGAAGTGATGATCTTAAATGTCAGAAGCCCATCCTTGTCTCTGCTGACATGAAAGGTCATGTCTGCAATTTCTCGCTGAAGACTGTGGTCCTCAAGGGAGTGCTAAAGAAATTCAAAGGTAAGAGAAAAAACCCCATGTAGTTTTAACTTTAGCATCTAATGAAGTGAAATTGCCTTGTGGTTTGGGAGAGCAAATATTGGCAGGAAACGATAAGATGTATAATACAACTTAACAACAGGTGCCTCTTTTGATTCCCCTCTTCATTCCCACATAAAGAAACAAACACTTACAATGGGGCTTTTAGTGGCCTGCAGAAACCTCCAAATCTCAAATAATTGCTCACTTTACAACAGGATACATTGCATGGGTAGTTAATACAAAGATAAGATCTTGCCACAAAGCCAGATGTAGACTCTCTCCCTGTATCAACTCTGGGGACAATATTACATGAGCCAATACTATCACCTACAAAATCAGAGGTACGATTACTTAGTCCTCCTCCAATATGGTACATGCCATCCTGTGCCAGCAATGCCCCTCTCCACTCCACATTGGATAAACAGTGAAGTCTCTACACAAGAGAACAGATGGACGCAGACTTGATATTAGCAATGGCAATACCCCAAAACCAGTTCCAGGAATGGAAAATGGTCCTTCAAATACTCTGGAGAATCAATATTTTGGAATTCAGCGGGGGATACTGAACTTGGAGTAGATGGCTTGGACAAAACCATTTTGAAGTACTCTGTAGCCCTGAGATTCATTTATAGGCTTTCTTTTCTTTCAGATCATCTGCGGGATGAACTGGGGAAAGGCGAAAAAGGTAAAGGCTAGAAGTTGAACAGACAAAACAGCCATTATTGACATCTCTTCACTTACACAGATTTTTAGTACATATACAATTTTCAGAAAACAGGAAAGAAGCAGTCCTGTTATTTCTGGACATGGACTGGAGGGTTAATGGGCGACATATTATCAGTTCAAAGCACTTTGCAAGTCAATGCAGAATGTTGAATATACAACCCCATCACATTGAGATGGGAAAGCAGAGGTGAACTTCTTTTCAGCTTAGGGAATTGCCCTTCTAGATCATCAGTCGTCAAGTTTCGAGTTGTGTCTCCTCATCACACATGCTTCCCTCTTTGTTCACCTTTGTTGCCCTTGATCAGCTTTATCACATGTGGAAACCTAAGAGCTGGCAATACATTCATCTTACAATCATCACACGGAGAATCCTTTTCTCCGCCCTCTCTGTATTACTTTTTTTAAAATCTAGGAAAACTTCAATATCTGAAATCCAAAAAACCTCTTGCCCTGCCCAAAGCCCCTTACTTTAAAAGAGACTGACACCACTTGAAAGCCTCTTCTTTCCATGAGACAAAAATTGACCTGTCCAAGCCCCGCATGATAAAGGAGACCGAAGGGGTGGGTAATTAAATGGTATAGTAAAACTTTGACGGATCCCATCTCACCTGCGTTTCAACTGGAACCAAGGGAGTAATTCATGGTAGGAGGTAGGAGCTCTGAACACAATTGCTGGCCCACGTTCAGAGTTTCCACCTTTCAGGATATTTCTGCCACTTTTCAATCACAGATGGCTATGCATGACGTCCGGAAGTAGTTTAACATCATATGATGAGCTCCATGCCTCTCCATGCTTGAAAAGAGGCTGAAGTGTCCTACAACAGGGAAATTTTTCAATGTGATGAGGTCCCTGAACATGATTGCCAGAGTTCCCTCCTTTTAGGACACTTCTGCTTCTTTTCAACCACAGAGGGCTATACATGACGTCCAGAAGTAGATTAACGTCATGTGATGATCTCCGTGCCTCTCCATGCTTAAAAAGAGGCTGAAGTGTCCTACAACAGGGAAATTTCTCAGTGTGTTGAGGTTCTTAGAGTAGGGTAATCGAACTTTGGCTTGCAAAGTGTAATACTACAACATTATTTTAAAGGAATAACTCAGTACAAGGAATACGGGGAGGAAAGAAAAAGATTCAACAAGATGTAAAATGGGAAAAATGGAGAAATTACTCTTTCAGTACAGCTCCAAGAATTCCCCTAGCCATCACAACCAGGGGGATTCTGGGAATTATACTTATCACAAATACATTTTGAAAAGTCCTGAATGATATTCTTCCCAACACCACACACTTCCTTTCCCTATCATTGCTATCATTCTGATTGTTGGCTGAGCACTTTTCTCCTGCCTCCTAGAGGATCTGATCCTGGATCCAGAGACAGCCAATCACCTCCTCGTCCTCTCTGCAGACCTAAAGGCCGTGAAGATGGGCTGCCGAAAGCAAGAGCTACCTGACAACCCGAAGCGCTTTGACACCAACTCTCGCGTTCTGGCCACCGAGGGATTCAAGTCAGGGAGGCATTATTGGGAGGTGGAGGTGGGCTCTGCGGATGGGTGGGCCTTTGGAGTAGCCAAGGAATCTGTCCGAAGGAAAGGACTGACCCAGTTTTGTCCTGAGGAGGGCATCTGGGCCTTACAGCAAAATGGGGGGCGATACTGGGCAGTCACTACCCCTCAGCGTACCCCCATTTTCCTTCCCGAGAAAATCACCAAAATCAGAATCTACTTAGACTATGAAGGAGAAGAGGTGTCCTTTTACAAAGCTGACAACATGCAGCATCTTTTCACTTTTAATGTTGCCTTCACAGAAAGGATATTTCCTCTCTTCTCAGTTTGCTCCACTATGACTTACATTAAACTTTGCTCCTGAAATGAATAGGACACGTAGTTGGAGAGATATTGAGCTGTCGTGTGTACTCACAATGTGGCAGAATGGAGCTTGCCATACATGTTAAGGCCTTAATCGTGGTGATCACTATGGTCTAGCCCCATGAGCATGAGACATAATGTGCCTGGCAAAATGATGCTTCTCTTCATCTCAAGGTCTTATTGGTGGTGACATGATGTGCCTGGCAGTGTGGAAACAATGCTTGAAAAACCTACATGCAGCAGTTTTTATGCTGGTTGTGTTTGTGTGCCTGATGCTGACATAGGGCTTGGAAAATTTGCTCTTTTTTTGGCTAGCATGTCTGGAAGAGTCTGGGAATGGCCATGCTGACTGGGGATTCTGGGAGCTCTAGTCCAAAAAGGAAAATTCCCAAGCTTTGTGCTTGCCAGTATGTCCTGAAAGCTAAAAGATGTGCAAGTCAATGACTTGAGTGATATACCTAGCTTGCTGTATTTGCACAGAGACTAATCTAAATAGACCTTAATTTCTGACATGCTATTTCCAATCCCACCTTGTTATGATTGGTGCTCAAGAAGATTACGTTTTTTCCCTTCCTGAATAAAGGTAAGAAGGAACTTGTTGAAAGATGACCCTTACCTGTTCTCTTTAACCACCATAAAAATGTGTAGTAGGAGTTGTAATTGAGGACATCAGGTTGCCAATCCCTGCTCTAACATAGTGGGCAGTGCTCATTTTTGTTTGAACAATTTTAGAAACATGCCCCATCCTCTGTGCTCTGTGAGCAGCTCATGTTCTGAAGTTCTAATTCTGGAGTGGGACTTGAAAATTCAAGGTGAGCAGATCAGGGCTATAGTTCAAAGACTTAATTTGGTTTGGACTAACCATTGTTTTTTGCTGGCTGAACTTTCACAGGTCTTAATTTGCTCGACACATATGAAGCATACTGCGTATCTTCTATTTCAGTGTTTGGGGTGTCAAAATACATCTATAGATGTGCTGTTATAAAGAAAACACCTGGACTCAAGTGATCCGTGGATGGAGTTCTTTCATACCCATGGCTCCTTCTCATCCTGGAGTGAAGTGATAAGTGCGGTGCCACAGGGGTCTGCCCTGGGCACAGTGCAATCCAACATCTTTATCAATGACTTGGAGGATGGAATAGAAGGCATGTTTATCAAATTTGAAAATGACACCAAATTGGGAGGGATCACGGTAATATTCCAGAGGACAGGATCAGAATCCAAAATCACCTTAAAATTTGATCTGGAAGACCATTGTGGTCTCTTCCAATTCAAACTACAAGAGAGGAGATTCCATCTGAACATGAGGAAGAACTTCCTGACTGTGAGAGCTGTTCAGCAGTGGAACTCTCTGCCCCAGAGTGTGGTGGAGGCTCCTTCTTTGGAAGCTTTTAAACAAAGGCTGGATGACCATCTGTCAGGGGTGATTTGAATGCAATATTCCTGCTTCTTGGCAGGGGGTTGGACTGGATGGCCCATGAGGTCTCTTCCAACTCTTTGATTCTATGATTCTAATGATATGATACACAAAAAGGAAACAAAGAAATAGCCAAATGAAATCACAACAAAAATACATTTTTATTTCCTGTTTAGAAAGCATTTTATTGACTTTCAACAGGAATGCCAAGTGTGAGACTTCTCACTTCTGGTTTAAACTGTGATCATTTTTCATAAAGCAGAGAGTTCACAGCATTTTCCAGTAATTTTTCAACAAGACCTTTGCAAAACATTGAAACATTGTGGAGTATGTAGGCATTATTTGTATTTTGTATGTATCTTCCACCTTTTTGTGCCGAATGATTGAATTCAGTGATACATAACTGTTTGCATGGTGAATCTTTGAAAGCTGATCATTTTTGAGAGCGCATTTACAAGAAATACACCCTGACTTGTTATGTCTTCATAATATTGCAAGCTCTGTTTTCTGTTTCAGCTTGGCCCTTTGCTGACAAGGTCTGATGAGACTTTGTCATGGAATGGATCTACAAATCAGATCTATAACTGCAGAACTATCAAACTTTGGTTTTGGATTTCAGTCCCCAAAAGTCCCCAGTTTGGCTGTTTATGAAGGATTCGGGGATATGAAGTCTAAAACGCCTGGAGGATAAAAGATGGCGTGTCACTGTATTAGAGTTTAGGATGAAGTTGGAGCTGGTTTACATAATTCTGCTAAACACAGGCCCCGTCCACATTGCTGAATAAAAGCCCACATTATCTATTTTGAACTGGGATATATGGCAGTGTGAATTCAGGTAACCTGGGGCCCTTCCACACAGCCCTATATCCCGAATATCAAGGCAGAAAACCCCACATTATCCGAGTATGGAGTCAGATAACCCAGTTCAAAGCAGGTAATGTGGGATTTTCTACCTTGATATTCTGGGATATAGGGCTGTGTGGAAGGGCCCCCAGTTCAAAGCAGATGTTGTTGGATTTTCTGCCTTGATATTCTGCTTATATGGCTGTATGGAAGGGCCCACAAAGTTTGGCTGGCATGGTTACTACATGAATAGGAGACCGCAAGTCGGAAGGATATTGCACTGCTCATCCAGTACTGTTTTCATTGTATTTGCTTCTATGTACCCACAATAAACCTAATTCAAGATGTATATTTGTAAATAAATCAGTGATTACCAATACACTGAAATTTGCTAGTGTTCTTTCCCTGATCTGATTATAAAAACTGATCTGAATGTGGAAAAAACACCTGGACTAACAAAATGGGAGAAGTAGTTTTTTAATGAATATCTCATGGAGTCTCAACCAAGTCAACATAGTTTGAGGCAGCCACAAAATGAAGTTTCTGGAGTATATCAACTACTTTCAAAGTAAGGACAGCACAATTAAACAGGAAATAACACTTTCAGAACAGAAACAGATTTTTTTTCCAAATTTTGTTACATAGTGTCCAACTGTTCATTTCTGCGCAAAATATTAGAGTGGAGTGTCTGGATGGAATAGATAATTTACACACATTTCAGTCTGGGTTCTGGCCTGGTTATGGAACAGAGACAACTTCGGTTGCCTTGATGGATGACCTACACAAGGAACCCATAGGGGACACATGTTCTACTGGGTTTCTCAACAGTTTCTGATACTCATGCATCAATCAATCAATAAACAAATATTATGAACAGTGGTTTGGGCTACCTCACTGACATCCCAGTTGTGAGACACTGTTTTACAGTGTCTTTGTTCCTTACTTGAGAGGTGAACCTAGATGTTAGGGCTCAGAGTGTTTGATTCGTTTGGTCTATGGGTTCTTTTAATTCCCCAGCTGTGACCATACCTCGTGAAGTCGGATTTGGCCACGGTGGTCCACGCATTAGTTACCTCTAGATTGGACTATTGAAATGCACTCTATGTGGGGCTGCCCTTGAAGACGGCCCGGAAATTCCAACTGGTCCAACAATCGGCAGCCAGATTACTAACCGGTGCAAACACACAGACCAGTTAGATATGATCTCACTAACATTCCTAGTGAATATGCAGTGGAAGTGAAGAACAGATTTAAGGGACTCAATTTAGTAAATAGAGTCCCAGAAGAACTATGGACAGAAGTCCGCGACATTGTTCAGGAGGCGGCAACAAAGTACGTCCCAAAGAAAAAGAAAACCAAGAAGGCAAAATGGTTGTCTGCTGAGACACTGGAAGTAGCCCAAGAAAGGAGGAAAGCAAAAGGAAACAGTGATAAGGGGAGATATGCCCAGTTAAATGCACAATTCCAGAGGTTAGCCAGAAGAGATAAGGAACTATTTTTAAACAAGCAATGCATGGAAGTGGAAGAAGACAACAAAATAGGAAGGACAAGAGACCTCTTCCAGAAAATTAGAAACATTGGAGGTAAATTTCAGGCAAAAATTGGCATGATAAGTGTATTGGTACAGCTGTACCAGAAGCTCCCACTTTATTTGCCTTGTATTAAGTGTTTGCTTGCAGCCCAAGGCTTGGGATTCTGCAGAAGGGTGGCTTCCTGTTAAAGTTTGCAGTTATAGGGCAGGCCCCCTGTCCGTCATCGTTAAGTTTGGTTCCGCCCCCTGTTCAGGACAATTGTGAAGGGAAGGGAGCCATTTTCAGTCAGTCTCAGCAAAGGAAGTCAATGTACAGGACGTGTACAGACTTCTCCTGTACAAAGGCTTCAACCCTTAAGACCTCCCGGGGAGAACAGTCTTAAGAGCAAAAGGATTCCCAAAGCTTCCCAGGGAAACAGCCCTAAAGCTCTGAGGAATTTCGGAGGGAAAAAACAGCTTTGAACATCTAAGAACTCCAGCTGAAGTGACTACAGGCCTACTGGTAGGTCCACTCGGTGCTTTGAGACGCAGATCAACCCGGTAGTGGAGCCCACATCAGTTAGGTTTAGGATCACAGTTAGCCTGGGAGAAGTTTGGAAAGGGATTTTCCTTTAGAGTAAAAGTAACAGTTAGAAGCCACCAGTTGCACAAAGCCTGGAAGCATTTGTTTAACCTTTTGAAGACAAAAGAAGTTTCTGTTGATTGTTCACCAATAAAATACTTTGTTATATTTTACAAGCCCTCCAGAGACTGTTTATGGTGGAAATCCTTAAGAATTTCTCTTCGGGTCCCCTGGCTTCCCGCTGGGCTAAAGTTACGTCCTGTTTTAAAGGCAATTCGTTTCAAGCCCAGCGCATGACAGAACAATAAGAAACAAAGATGGCAGGGACCTAACAGAAGCTGAAGAGATCAAGAGAAGGTGGCGAGACTATACAGAAGATCTGTATAAGAAGTATAATAATATCGAGAATAGTTTTGACGGAGTGGTGAGTGAACGTATTCTCCCCTATGAACCATCAAGATTATTAAGATCGTCTGGAGAGGCCCTGCTCTCGGTCCCACCGGCCTCGCAAGCGCGTCTGGTGGGGATGAGGGACAGGGCCTTCTCGGTGGTGGCCCCTCGACTCTGGAACTCTCTCCCACTGGAGATCAGAACCGCCCCTTCTATCCTGACATTTAGGAAAAAGGTGAAGACGTGGTTATGGAGACAGGCATTCGATGAGTGAGACAACACCCTAAGATATAGATGGAAGGTGATGTATAATTGATTTTAGTATGACGACTGACCATTGTAGTTTGAATATATCTGTTGTTTTAATGTGTTATTGTAATATGAATTATGTTGTTTTACTGATTGTATGTGTTTTTATGATTGGAAACCGGTCTGAGTCCCTCAAAAGAGGTGAGAAGTTCGGTATATAAAACTTTTAAATAAATAAATAAATAATTAGAACCAGACATCCTGAGGAGTGAGGTTGAATGGGCCTTAAGAAGCATTGCTAACAACAAGACAGCAGGAGATGACGGGATCCCAGCTGAACTGTTTAAAATCTTAAAGATGCTGTCAAGGTGATGCATGCCATTTGCCAGCAAATATGGAAAACACAAGAATGGCCATCAGACTGGAAAAAATCAACTTATATCCCCATACCAAAAAAGGGAAATGCTAAAGACTGCTCAAACTTCCGTACAGTGGCCCTTATTTCTCATGCCAGTAAGGTAATGCTCAAGATCCTGCAAGGAAAACTCCAGCAATACATGGAGCGAGAGTTGCCAGATGTTCAAGCTGGGTTTAGAAAAGGCAGAGGAACGAGAGACCAGATTGCCAATATCCGCTGGATAATGGAGAAAGGCAGGGAGTTTCAGAAAAAACATCTATTTCTGTTTCATTGACTATTCTAAAGCCTTTGACTATATGGATCATAATAAATTGTGGCTTTCCTATTAAACATTCATAATACCTACACTTGTAGTACACATTCTGACCAGCAGGTGGCACTGCATCCACGCTGTTTCCTCTCCTTTCCTTTTTTAAAACGTCATAGTAAAGGAGGGTGAGTCCCCCTTCGTTTTTAAGCAAGCGTCTTCAAGCTGCTGCTTGCAAAATGCAGAAGGGACACAAATGGAGGCTCAGGATGCCATTTTCAGTCCAAAGGAAGGTCCTAAATGGCCGCCAGTGAAAATAATCCAACATTACCAGAGACCAATAAGAACCCTAGAAGGCAAAAGCAAGGGCTTTCAGGAAGCGGAAGCCTTGTATATAGAAAATAGCACCAGGCGTAGCATGTAGGCTCCATAGCTCAGGGGTTAGAGCACTGGTCTTGTAAACCAGGGGTCGCGAGTTCAAATCTCGCTGGGGCCTTAATTTTTTAAAAAATTCTGTTCCTTTTGTCATTTTAGACAATGTATGAATCAAACATATTCAGGAGAAGCTCTGTTGGCTATACAGCAATATACAAGAAAATACACAAAAGAAGGACATGCAAATTATTATTATTATTAGCAGCAGTAGTAAATAAGACCAGGTGCCCTTCCAGACAGGCCTTATATGCCAGGATCTGATCCCAGGTTTTCTGCTTTAATCTGGATTATATGAGTCCCAGATAATCTGGGATAAACCTGGGATCAGATCCTGCGATATAGGGCCTGTATTACTGTTTTCTGAATGCATTTGTGGTTTCCCTTTGCCTACACAGAATTAATGAACTGAAATCTCCATTAAAGTAATGGACTAAATTATGTATTCAGGCAAGAAAATTAGGTCCTATATTTGCAAAAGAAAACTTCTAAGCAGAGGCCTGGAGATCCAGAAGCCAAGTCAGCTCCAGCAGACAAGAGTCCTTTGTCCCACCCTGGGCATTCCACAGCTATATAAACCCTTTTTCCTAGTTCCAACAGACCTCACTACCTCTGAGGATGCTTGCCATAGATGCAGGCGAAACGTCAGCAGAGAATGCCTCTAGACCATGGCCATATAGCCCGAAAAAACCTACAACAACCCAAGTCATCTAATGTTAGGTTGGATCTGCATTGGCATATACTGCAGTTTGAAACTGCATGGCATGCTCAGTGTAGACCCATATAATGCAGTTCAATGCAGTTGAACTGCATAATATGGGTCATTATATGGCAGTGTAGAACCAGCCTTACATAAATGTAACTCAATCCAGAGCAGACATGGGCAAATTTGGGCCCTCCAGGTGTTTTGGACTTCAACTCCAACAATTCCTAACAGCCTCAGGCCCTTAAGGCTGTTAGGAATTGTGGGAGTTGAAGTCCAAAACACCTGGAGGGCCCAAGTTTGTCCATGGCTGATCCAGAGGGTCTCCTATCTATCTATCTATCTATCTATCTATCTATCTATCTATTGGATGACCAACCTGCATATATCCCTTATCCAGAATTAGGAGCCAGCTGCATTAAACCACTACTGACCGAGAAGTCATGAGTTCGAAGCCAGCCGGGTCGGAGTGAGCTCCCGGCCATTAATAGTCCAGCTTACTGTTGACCTATGCAGCCCGAAAGAATAGGAAATTTAGGTACAGCTTTATGCGGGGAGGCTAATTTAACTAATTTATGACACCATAAATTATAACATCATTGGAAGGAAGGATATTAGAGGCAAAGATGAAGTACTTTGGCCATATCACGAGAAGACAGGAAAGCCTAGAGAAGACAATGATGCAGGGGGAAAAAGAAGGAAAAAGGAAGAGGGGCCAACCAAGGGCAAGATGGATGGATAGTATCCTTGAAGTGACTGGCTTGACCTTGAAGGAGCTGGGGTTGGTGACGGCCAACAGGGAGCTCTGGCATGCACTGGTCCATGAGGTCACGAAGAGTTGGAAACGACTGAACAAATGAACAACAACAAATGACACCATAAAACCTTCCAGCAGCATGCAGAAGAATGAGGAAGTACTCCATCAGGGGACTCAGTGTCACAAGTGGACAGTGAAGCAGCAGCTCCCCCTGTGGCCGGAATCGAGCATACCCTCATGAAGCTGGAAAAAGCTGGAATGTTAAATTGCCTCTGTGTCTGTCTATATATGTTGTATGTCTATGGCATTGAATGTTTGCCATGTATATGTGCATTGTAATCTGCCCTGAGTCCCCTGCGGGGTGATAAGGGTGGAATATGAATACTGTAAATAAATAAATCCTATACTGTTTACTTTAGCTTTCAGATGGTTCAAATGGCCCAAACTTTGTGTCATGCACAAGATGATTTAATATTTTGTATATAAAATGACCCTTGGGCTATATGTATGTCTGTGAATGCTGTGTTTAGATTCATGTCCAAGATACTGAATTATGTATTATATGCAAATGCAAGTATTCCATTTTTTAAAACCCTAAAATTATATATATATATATATATATATATATATATGTATGTATATATGTATATATGTGTGTATATGTATATATATATATATATATATAAAAATATAAGTATGTATATATATATATGAGTATATATATAAGATATATATATATATATATATATACATATAAAATAATTGTAGGTTTTAAATGTTATATATATATATATATATATATATATATATATATATATATATATATATAAAAACACTTCTAGTGCTAAGTATTTTGGATAAAGGCTACTCAATCTGTATACACATAGGAGTTTTGTCTGTTCTGCCTTTCTGCCAAGGATGCTATTGCACTCAGTTAAGAAGGAATGGTAGTTTATAAAGATCTGCCTTCAGGTGGAGAAAAATGTCCCTGCTAATTAACAAGTATTAACTAACTGCAAAAGTATTAACTAACTGCAAAAGGGACAGATTCTCCAGCTGTTCCCTCCATTGCAGCAATGTTGGAAGTTATTACTTGGTTGGAAATCTAAACATTTAATTTCAGGCTGTGAATAGCAAAGTGGAAGTTACAAAGCTGGAAAAAAAATAAAATTAAAATGCAAGAAAAATAAAACAGGTTTCATAGGGACTATAATAGCGTGGGAACATCAACTAGGAAATTACAGAATGCTTTTATTACAAGTGGCTCGTTGGTCTAGGGGTATGATTCTCGCTTTGGGTGCGAGAGGTCCCGGGTTCAAATCCCGGACGAGCCCTATTTTTTTTCTCATTTCTGTTCATTTGTTAAATTAAATTTAAATTAAATTTCTGTTCACTTGTTAATATTAAAACACCGAAGATCCTTTGCAAATTTCGTCTTCCGGGCAGAGGCAGATGCGATTTATCTTTAAAAACAAACAAAAACCCCCAAAAGTACATATTGCAAAATGGATAGAGTAAAACAGGCATGTAATGCCTGTTTTACTCTATCCATTTTGCAATATGTATGTACTATTTAAAGCATATTATATATATCTTGTAATGGATGCATTCCAGTAAAATGCCAATACTTCTGATGCAAAGCCTTCTAGAAGTAAACCTCTTTCCATTTTGCTCCAAATTGGAATACAGGGAGAATGCAAAAAAATAATAATAATACATAGCTAAAGGGTTTCCCCTTCCCCAAGGACATGTTTATATATAGAGCAATGGACTCCAGTTACTGTAAGGGGAGGAAAAGCATATACAATTCATTGCAGTATTAAGAAGGTAATTTGATTAGACATTAGTACCATTCAGGAGCAAGAGTGGGCGTGTTCGTTTCTGTAGTGTGGTGGTTATCACGTTCGCCTAACACGCGAAAGGTCCCCGGTTCGAAACCGGGCAGAAACATCATTTTTTAATTAAAAAAAAATCAACATTTTAAAAACTTTTTACATTCCTTTTTTCGTGTATCAAAGACTGAAAGGGGTCATTTCCAACTAATATATACATATTAAAGAAATCACAGATACACTTCATTTATTTGCATGTTTATTCATAAGCCCTATTGAAACCATCTATGCTGATGATTGTGCCATTACTGCCCAAGCAGGGAGCTTTGAGATGGTAGAACAGAAGCTTTCTGAAGCTCTAGGTGCTCTTACTTCCTATTACAGGGAAAACTAGGTGATCTTTAACCCATCCAAAACACAGACATGTGCCTTTCATCTCAAGAACAGGGAAGCATCCCGAACTCTGAGGATCACCTGGGAAGGAATCCCACTGGAGCATTGCAGCGCACCCAAATACCTGGGAGTCACTCTGGACCGTGCTCTGACCTACAAGAAGCACTGCCTGAACATCAAGCAAAAAGTGGGTGCTAGAAACAATTATCAATCGAAAGCTGACTGGCACAACCTGGGGATCACAACCAGACACAGTGAAGACATCTGCCCTTGCGCTGTGCTACTCTGCTGCTGAGTATGCATGCCCAGTGTGGAACACATCTCACCACACTAAAACAGTGGATGTGGCTCTTAATGAGACATGCCGCATTATCACGGGGTGTCTGCACCCTACACCACTGGAGAAATTACTCTGCTTAGCCGGTATCGCACCACCTGACATCCGCCAGGAAGTGGCAACCAATAGTGAAAGGACCAAGGCAGAGACATCTCCAGCTCATCCCCTGTTTGGGTATCAGCCAGCACGTCAACGACTTAAAACAAGACATAGTTTTCTTAGATCTACAGAGACACTCGCTGGAACATCTCAGCAAGTGAGAGTCCAAAAGTGGCAGGCTCAAACTCAGAACCTCAACCGATGGCTGATACCAGATGAGAGACTCCGCCCTGGGCACACAGAGGACTGGGCGACTTGGAAGGCACTGAACAGACTGCGCTCTGACACCACGAGATGCAGAGCCAACCTTCAGAAATGGGGCCACACAGTGGAGTCCACGACATGCGAGTGCGGAGAGGAGCAAACCACTGACCACCTGCTGCAATGCAACCTGAGCCCTGCCACATGCACAACCTTCTTGCAGCAACACCAGAAGCACTCCAAGTGGCCACATACTGGTCAAAGGACATTTAATCAACTACCAAACTCACAAATTTTGATTTTTGTCTGTTGGTTTGCTTAGTTCTGTTAGAAATGTAATATAATCGACTGGTTGCCCTGACACGATAGATAGATAGATAGATAGATAGATAGATAGATAGATAGATAGATAGATAGATAGATAGATAGATAGATAGATAGATAGATAGATAGATAGATAGATAGATAGATATTGAAACCAATAGCATTTCTAGTAACGTGAAGTTTGTCCCAAATGCTGACGGCACACAAATTAATAATGTCAAAGCCTGTAATTTAGCACAAAAATCCAGATACTATCCAAGTAGCATTTTCAAGCAGAAAGGTGAAATAAAATATATTTAAAAAATCTACTGGCAGCGGTGGGATTCGAACCCACGCCCCCGAAGAGACTGGAGCCTTAATCCAGCGCCTTAGACCGCTCGGCCACGCTACCGTATACCCTTAATTGCTTACCGGCACTGCCCATGTTGTGCAGTTGTGCCTTTTCAGCAGTTCTGTGATTTTGCACTGTTATTACTAGCCATGGAATGGATTTAGACTTATGTCCACCCTGAAAATGAGAGTGTCTTCAATAGCTTGGATTGGAACAATACTGAGAGCAATGTTTTTGGGAGGTTGCCTTCTGAAAATGCTTTAATTGTGGTTGGACTTTATGGTAGTTCAACAAGAAGAAAGGAGATTCCATCTGAACATGAGGAAGAACTTCCTGACTGTGAGAGCCATTCAACAGTGGAACTCTCTGCCCCGGAGTGTAGTGGAGGTTCCTTCTTTGGAAGCTTTTAAACAGAGGCTGGATGGCCATCTGTCAGGGGTGCTTTGAATGCAATATTCCTTCTTGGCAGAATGGGGTTGGACTGGATGGCCCATGAGGTCTCTTCCAACTCTTTGATTCTATGATTCTATGGCCTTAGAGCCCCTTTCATCCCTAAGTGCTGTCATGTCAAATGAGTGGATTCTCTTCCTAGTGTTACATGACTTCAGTTCTGCTAAAATCATGGGTTCGGGGAGCCTGGAGCATCTACCTTCCTAATGCTGCGACCCATTGACACAGTTCCTCATGGTGTGGTGACCCCCAACCATAACATTATTTTCATTACTACTTCATAACTGGAATTTCACTACTGTTATGAATCGTAATGCAAATATCTGATATGCAGGATGTGTTTTCATTCACTGAACCAATACCCACTACGCCCAAATTTGAATATTGGTGGGGTTAGGGTGGGGATTTTGTCATCTGGTAGTTGTTGGGATTTATAGTTCTCCTATAATCAAAGAGCATTTGAACCTCCAACAATGGAATTGAATCAAACTTGGCACACAGAACTCCCATGACCAACAGAAAATACTGGAAGGGTTTGGTGGGCACTGGTCTTGAGTTTTGGAGTTGTAGTTCACCTACATCCAGAGAGCACTGTGGACTCAAACAATGATGGATCTGGACCAAATATGGCACAAATACTCAATATGAACACTTGGAGTGTGGGGGAAAATAGACCTTGACATTTGGGAGTTGTAGTTGCTGGGATTTATAGTTCACCTACAATCAAAGAGCATTCTGAAACCCACTTGATATTTGGAAGTTGTAGTTCACGTACATCCAGACAGCACTGTGGACACAAACAATGATGGATCTGCACCAAACTTGGAACAAATATTCAATATGCCATAATGTGAACACTGGTGGAGTTTGGGGAAATAGACTTGACATTTGGGAGTTGTAGTTGCTGGGATTTATAGTTCACCTACAATCAAAGCATTCTGAACCCCACCAATGATGGAACTGGACCAAACGTCCCACACAGAACCCCCATGACCAGCAGAAAAGACTGTGTTTTCTGATGGTCTTTGGCAACCCCTCTGACACCCCCTCTGACACCCCCCTCCAGGTGTCCTGACCCCCAGGTTGAGAAATACTGGTCTAGCGAATCCAGGAGGCCAAATCAGGAAACAGACAGGTTAGAAGGCAAAAGCAGAGGTTCTTGTTCTTCCTGGACAGAAAGGTTGTCAGTGGTGCCTCCACTCCCAAAGACTGACATACTCCTACTGTGAACACTCAAGGTTATTTATAGTGCATTTGACAGAAAGAAGAAGCAGTACAGAACAACTGAAAATTCCCATGCTGGTTTCCCTTTGGTCCTGGAAGGTGCTGGCTAGGATGCGCAGCCTCATTGGAAGAGGTGTGAGTCTGCGCCTGTCTCTGAGCCAATCAGAAGCAAGCTGGAAAATTTAATAAACTACCATTTGAAGTCTTGTGTCTGTTGTGAGTCCTTCCCAGAAACTGGGTGCGTCTGGGTAGAATGCGGTTTAATGAGTGGTTATTGGGTCCTGATGGTCCAATGCCAGGTAGACAAAGACGGTGCAGCAATGGGCAAAACAGTGTCCCCCCCCTCCCGACGGGGATCAATGTATCTTTGCTTCTCGTCCTTTGAAAAGGCCCCCCTTTCCTCCATGGACCAGACCCCCTCACCTCCTTTGGTGTCTTCCCCTTGTTGGTAGGTTTTTTTTTTGGCCTGGTTAACATGGGCCCCAGGGTGTTCTCTAGTAAGTGCCTCCCAGCTCCTTCCAACCTGCACCAGTTTTTCTCTTATCTCATTTGCCATCTGCTCGGCACTTTTGGCCCCACTCCTTTCATGTACAGTTCATGTATGGTCTTAGTTTAAAGCAAGTCAGCGCACACCTTCCCCTGAGGAAATTGTTTCCCACTTTTCCCCCCCCTCCTTTTCTTCGCCTAGGGACACCACCCGCCCCTATGGCCATTTATCCAAACCGATTGAAAAAAATATTTCACCCCTCACCACCAACATATCGCATGTGACTCGTCCGGGCTTCATGAAAGGCCTTCCCTTTTGACCCCATTCTTTTATTACGACAACCCCCTCCCGTAGCAAACACAAGGGTGCCGCACCCCTCCTGTCCAACCAGTTGAGACCCATCTTCCCAACCAATAGGTCTACCTATCCTATACCCTACCACTCTGCTCTCTTTGTTTGAATGCCCTTAAGTCTCTCTTGGCCGGTCAAAAAAACACGCCACCCCCCCCTCTTTTTCCCTTGTCTGGCAAGAAAAATGATAAACAATCCTTTCCTCCCCTCCCTTCCACGATATGCAGATGAATTAAAACCATTTGTCATGCGTCCCGAAAGTAGTTTTTTCGCCAGGACGGATGCTGTGGAGGACCTGTCTTAATCACAAGCGTCCGATCAAAGAGGAAATTAGTTGCAAAAAAAGCCCGCGTTATTTTCCTTGACATAGTTCCTAAAAACATCAAACTACAAAACCCCAAGGCGCATACCTCATTCCCCTGTGCCACCAAGGACCCCATCTGACCTTGAGAAATGGCGGAAAATAGAGGGAAGAAAAAAAACCACGTTCCCTGTTTGAGGCCCCGTGAAACGACTTCCTCATTTTCATTCCTCCATACTCGCAAATTATTGACTGCAGACGTATAGTTGCAGGCCAGGAAACAGAAGATGGGCTGTCATTCTTCTTGCGTCTTTTCTAGCCGGCCCGCCGGACTGCACCCCCTATGGATACCCTCAAATTCTCATAAAACAATAGGTGTGAAAGGAGTACAAGAACATACACTCCCTCTTTGGGCAAAGGAAGCCATCCGCAATCAGTAAAAAAGCCAATGGCTATTTCCCCGTCCCTTCACTGGTACATTTTCCTTAGAATGAGCCCTTATAACACCGTGAACCCTTGCCCCTTTCCCCCCCCTACCCCTTCCTCCCCTTCTTTTTCCCCTCCCCCCCTGTGACGGGCCCAGCTAGGCCCCTATAGGCGTAAAGTCCCTCCCTCATCTGCAGGGACCGCTTTCACAGGTCGCCAAGGCACTAAGGTATGCTTCCTCCCTTCCCTCGCAACTCGCTCTAGTGACTGGAGTGACAAGATTCCATCCCCGGTAGTTTGCCTCCCCCTTGCCTTTAGAACCCGCTCCCCCCCCCCTTCCCTTTGGCCCTTTCCAATGATCCAACCAGTCCATACTTCAGGAAATAAAGCCCTGACTGCTCATTGGAGAGAAGGATATTAGAGGCAAAGATGAAGTACTTTGGCCACATCATGAGAAGACAGGAAAGCTTAGAGAAAACAATGATGCTGGGGGAAATGGAAGAAAAAAGGAAGAGGGGTCGACCAAGGGCAAGATGGATGGTTGGTATCCTTGAAGTGACTGGCTTGACCTTGAAGGAGCAGGGGGTGGTGACGGCCGACAGGGACCTCTGGTGTGGGCTGGTTCCTGAGGTCACGAAGAGTTGGAAATGACTGAACGAATGAACACTCCACTTGCTTTACTGCCAACAGAACTTCTGAAGATGCCGGCCACAGACGCAATTGAAACATCAGGAGAGAATGCTTCTGGAACGTGGTCATACAGCCGGAAAAACCTACAACAACCCAGTGTTTAGGGTACATTTACATACAACTGAGGGTTCCCAGAAGGAGTTCGGATAGGTGCTATAGACCAGCAATAGTAAGAATTCCAAGTAACCGGAACCCTCCTAGCTTGGCACCATCTTTCCATCCGCAATAAGGGAGACAAATCCCCTACTCCCAGCCACAACAATCAATAGATTTGAGGCAGGGGGATGGTTAATGCTCTACTATCTGCTGACACTCCTCTGAATCACTCACTATCTATCCAGAAACCCCTATCCCTAACATGAAGGAAATATGGGTTTAGTAGTCTGACCATGCTTTTATGAAAGGATGCTGGCATATGTGTTTTTTTACCAAATGCTATCATTATTTATTTACTTATTTAATTTTTAGTCCACCTTTCCCACAGTCTCCCAGATATGCACTTACATGGCATTTTTCCTGGCTTGCAAAACCAGGGCAACAGAACTTTATTGGTTGTACTGAAGATCTGCGGCTGATTATCTTTTTTTAGAAAATTATGGATGTTTGCAAAGATACCTTGCCATGTAATAAATATCCAGTTTTCTCTTGCTTTCTCTGTAGTTAAAGGTTCCTCATCCCATCGCTTGCATTCCTCTGATAAGAAAGGGCAACCCTGTCCTTTTGCATCATTCGTGCTGTGAAAATCTTCAACTTTGCCCCTGGTTCACTTCTCTCATGAACCACTTTTATGCCGTGTCAGTCATAGGTCAATGGAAAGGTGTTTGGAGGAAAGTGCAACAAAAGCAGTTCCAAAACACAGTGAGTGTCATAAGGAGGAAGTTCCAAATATTCATGTGAATTAACAGCTATCTTTTTATTTCAGGCATATCCATGCTATTTTCTTTCCATGTCAGAAGCAACTTGAGAAACTGCAAGTCGCTTCTGGTGTGAGAGAATTGGCCGTTTGCAAGGACGTTGCCCAGGGGAGGCCTGTATTGAAAATACATAGCAGTACTTAGCCAGAGCATTAATGGTAACTATGCCTGTTTGTATTACGGTTGGCCAATATACCTTTGTTGGTTCACAACCAGAGGGTGCTTGTGAGATAAGGCTATGAGCTAAGTTTCAGGAAATGAAACTAGAATTCACCTCTTTCTTCTGCCCCTTCAGGCAAGGAGCAAGGAATCATTCCATCCAAGGTCTTTGTACAGTTTAAGAGAAATATGATCGTAAAGTGCTTATTGCCAATTACTAAGCCTTGTGAAAGGCATCTCAGCCTTTTAGAATAGTGGAAAAAACCTCGAAACCTGGGAAATTTCCACATGAAGGTGCAATGGGGACGCAGTCAAGGTCAGGTTCAGCCTCAGGGCTTGATGTTTCCCATATTTGCTCCACGAGTTCAACAATGCTATTAATGCTGACATCATTTTGAATCAGGTACATAGGTACAGTTCCAACTTACCAGAAGACCAATTAGTCCAGCGGTTCTCAGCCTGGGGGTCGGGACCTCTGGGGGGTGTGAGGGGATGTCAGAGAGGTCGACAAAGACCAGCAGAAAACACACATTTTCCATTGGTCATAGGGGTTCTGTGTGTGAAGTTTGGCCCAATTCTATCATTGATAGGGTTCAGAGTGCTCTTTGATTGTAGGTGAACTATAAATCCCAGCAATTACAACTCCCAAATGTTAACATCTATTTCTCCAAAACTCCACCAGTGTTCACATTTGGCCATATTGAGTATTCATGCCAAGTTTGGTCCAGATTCATCATTGTTTGAATCCACAGTGCTTTCTGGCTGTAGGTGAACTACAACTACCAAACTCAAGGTCAATGCCCATCAAACCCTTGCAGATTTTCCTGTTGGGCATGGGAGTTCTGTGTGCCAAGTTTGGTTCAATTCTATCGTTGGTGGAATTCAGAATTCTCTTTGATTGTAGGTGAACTATAAATCCCAGAAAACTACAGCTCCCAAATCACAAAATCAACCCCCCCAACCCTGCCAGTATACAAATTTGGATGTATTGGGTATTTGTGCCTAATTTGGTCCAGTGATTGAAAATACATCCTGCATAAGATATCTACGTGACGATTCGTAACAGTAGCAAAATAACAGTTGTGAAACAGCAACAAAAATAATTTTATGGTTGGGGGTCACCACAACATGAGGAACTGTATTAAGGGGTAATGGCATTAGGAAGGTTGAGAAACACTGAATTAATCCCATGACATCAGGCCATTCAATGACTAAATGCTTGGCTCAGAAGGAAAAGGTATACATTGCATTCTCTTGTTCCCCAATTGTTTCCTGAATCACCCAGGGTTTTTATAACAATTGTTGTTGTTGTTGTTGTTGTTGTTGTTGTTGTTATATTTTTTATTCACCTTTCCTCATTGCTCGAGGCAGGTTACAGAACACTTAAAATATATAAACATTGTAAACATACCACAAATAGAAACAAAATCATAACAAATGAGCTAAATATAAATTTTATTAAATCAAAAGTTCTGGTTTTTGAAAGTAAATGTATAAAATATAAATGGTCTACTGACAAATTCACTCTAGAGCAGGTCAGAAGCTTCCAGTATTTGGGCCTAGCCTTCCATCACATCTTCTCCTGGAGAGGACACTCTGAAACAGTGATTCAAAAGGCAAAGTCCTGTCGAGCAGCTATAACAAGGTTTTATTACACCAAAGGAGGACAATATGTCCCGTAATCCCCAAACACACACTAATTTATTTATTTGTTTATTTATTTATTTCGGGCTTTTATATCCCGTCCTATCTCAACCTCCGCAGAGGGACTCAGGACGGCTAACAAATCGGCACCCCATTGTGCCCCATATCAAAAACATAAATATACAATTTAACAGCAATATAACAATAACAATATAAAACAATATAAAACAGTATAAAACAGTATAAAACAATATAAAAATTGGTGTTAAAAATCTTTAACACTAAAATAGCCTTTAAACTCCTCTTTGATGCTGCCATATGGTGTGAAAATTTGACTGTAAACCTAGATAGAGTGCAAGCAAGGTTTATAAGAAATCTTCTAATTGTGACTTCTTATGTATCAAACGTGGCCTTGCTCTTAGAAACAGGCACATTTCCATTGAGTACCAGGGCCTATGGTTAAAAACAATAGTATTTAAACTGGGAACAGGTTTACTACATCACCTCCCTAATGAAGCCTCCAAATCCCTTTGGGCAAGGAGGAGTGAACAGAAAGTGGCCTCAATTGAATTATCAACATCCCTTTTGCTCCATTTGGGATTCAAAATGGCACAAGAATCACTGAAGTAAAGGTTGCGGGACCTTGCCCTGGGAAAGCTTAAAGCCTGCTCAAATTCACCATGCCCCCTCCCCCCATATCTTCAACTTACCTACAGAGAGCCATTACCAGGCATACAAATACCTAAAAAGCCTTACAATGGTCAAATATTGCAAACTCTAATGTATTAATGACGTCAAGCATGCCCCCCCCCAACAAGGGATGGTGACTTATAGTTCTGCAAAGGACAAAGGTACTAGACTGCACAATAGGGGTTAAGTCTTGGTCAATTTGCCAAGACCTTAACAACAATGAGGACCCCATGAAACTTCGGGAATAGCTAGACCTTGGGGTCTCTGCCTCCTCTCGGGAGCTGTAGTTCTCCAAGGACGGGGAGCAAAGCTAGTTTCCAGAGACACCAGGTCCATTTGGGCCATTCAAGAATTCCTGCCAGGACCCTTGCATTTTAGCCATCCCCTATGGACACTCTTTCCCCCCACATGGACAAACCTTATGAAATCTTGCCTTTTATGAACTTTAGATGTATGAAATGTGTTTTCTGATTTCTTTGTGTGGCAGAAGCCTTTCCCCTTTTCTTCTGACCTTTGTTTCCCCTATATACATGAAGAAACTCCACAAAAGGGACTACAAAGCCCCAAACATTCCAGGATTTTTTTTTATCCACAACTTCCTTTTGCATGAACAATAGCCTGGGCAGCTGGTGGCCCTCGGAGGAATTGCCCAGCCCTCAGCTTGCCCCTTTGGCAAAAATCTTAATCATATTTCCTCCTGAAGGACAAAAGGTCCTCGAAAAACCTTTTGCCTTTGCTCTGATTAACTCAGCTATCTCCACCAAGAAACAATCACCCCAGTCTACACATGTTGATAGATCAGGCTAGCTTGAGATTTCCCCTTTGTCTCGCCAGCCACATGGCATTTCCTTTGTTTACTCCTTTCCCAGATTCCTTTGTGCTCCCTCATCCCGCCTCCATCTCTCCTGATTGGCTGTCGCCACCAGGTGGCAGAGGTCTCCCCATTGGTTCCTACGGACCACTGGAGCTTCCTGATTGGTCCAGAGGCACCAGGGGCGGGAGGGCCGCCTCGAGTTTTGAAACTTTCAAACCTGTATTTTGCTATAAATATGTCTCTGATCAATGTACTGGTATGCTTGCATGTGAATGATCCCTGCATTTGCATCCGACTCAGCTGAATTGCTCATTAAACCTCGATGCCCCTTCTTCGCCTTGGCAAGAGTCTCATTTCAATTATTAATATTAATAAAATTGCTGGAATCAGGCTTCTCTGACGGCTCGCCAAGGTCATAGACCCTCTTTGGTGCGGTCCCAGGGGTTTCTCTTACTGGGGAGACCCTCCTAAAGTCCATATTGACTTCATTTCCATCAGAGCTACTAAGAGGCAGATTGTCTGGAACTTTTTACGCCCAAAGACTATGTCCCTGTGAAGGAAATGAAGTAGAAACAATAGAACACATTTTACTGAAGTGCCGCTATTACACAGTGCAACATAACCTACTTTTATATCCAATTTTGCCCCGTATGACCAGTCATCCCCCGCAGGGGATTGTTAGATATCTTTTAGAGGACAAGTGCCACAGGGTGACCCTCATAGTGTCAAAATTCCTCGCAGTGGCAACAAGCCTGAGAAAGAAACTAACCTTGGATAGGGGTATTATTGAAACCATGTATACTAATTTTGGACAATGAGACGAGAAATTTTTTAATGATTGTTCTTCACTGATGGGTCTATGGACCATAATAAATTATTGATTGATTGACCCAGTCAGCCTGACATCGATACAAGGAAAGATTCCAGAGCAGAGCTTTAAAGAGCAATCTGTAAGCACTTAGAAACAAAATCATAATGACAAAAAATGAACACAGGTTTCTCAAAAACATGTCATACCAGATAAACCTTAACTCTTTTTTGGACAGAGTTACAAGCTTGGTAGACAAAGGGAATTCTGTGGATGTAGCATATTTCACTTTCAGGAAGGCCTTTGGCAAGGTCCCTCATGATATTCTCACAAAAAAGCAAGTAAAATGTGGGCAGACGGTGCTACTGTTAAGTGGATTGGAATTTGGTTAACTTGCCTGGATGTAATTTACCTGGCCGTGGAGACTTGAATTTATTTAGATTAGCCAGATATTCCAGTACTGCCTGTTGGTCTAGAGCAGGGGTCCTCAAACTTTTCAAACAGAGGGCCAGGTCACAGACCCTCAAACTGTTGGAGGGCCGGATTATAATTTGAAAAAAATATATGAATGAATTCCTATGCACACTGTACATATCATATTTGTAGTGCCAAAAACACTTAAAAACAATACAACAATTAAAACGAAGAACAATTTCAACAAATATAAAATTATTAGTATTTCAATGGGAAGTGTGGGCCTACTTTTGGCTGATGAGATAGGATTGTTGTTGTTGTGTGCTTTCAAGTCATTTCAGACTTAGTTTGACCCTGAGCAAGGGCCGGGTAAATGACCTTGGAGTGCCGCATTCGGCCCCCAGGCCTTAGTTTGAGGGCCCCTGGTCTAGAGAGTAGCACAAAAGTATACATATGTGGACCCTTGTAGTCTCTTTCAACTCTGTGACTCTGTTTCATGTGTTCACATGTGTTCACAAGTAAATACTCTAAATTTCATATTTATTCCTAGAATAGTTCATACGTGCATATTGGCACTGCTCCTGGGATTCAACCATCTTAATCTGACCTTGCACATGACCAAACAACTGTATTCTCATGTATAAATCAGCTGTCTAATGTGGAACTTGCTGGACAGATCCCATTTTCTCTGGGCAAAAAGTGATTCTATTACAGGGAAATCCCCTTTTTATTTCCCTGAAGTAATAGGTGGCTGGGAATGTTCTGTTTTTCCTCCTCTGCTCCCTCAGTTACAGTAACTGTACATGCAAATATTGCTAAGACTTATCGGAGGAAATCTGGAGCCCCATTATTCATCAGAAGAGTTAACCAGTCTCTTCCTACTCCTATGCCACTACTACCAACCTGAGATGTTTTGCTATCTCATGCAAATGCCAAATGGCACCTAACCTACTACTTACTACTTAGGCGATCCCTCGTTTTCTGAGGATGATTGTCTTCCAATATTCTTGTGGGTCCATATGTGGCTGTGGAGCCCTATTCTTGCTCTGCATCTTCTTCCGCAGTGAGGGCATTGGTTTCCAGGTGGAAGGCAGTCTCAGTCGGGGTTGGCTTGATGCGCCTTCCTCTTGGCATGCTTCTCCCTTTCACCCTCCATTCATGACTCTCCAAATTCTGCAGCACTGCTGGTCGCAGCTGACCTCCAGCTGGAGCAGTCAAGGGCCAGGGCTTCCCAGTTCTCAGTGTCTATGCCAGAGTTTTTAAGGTTGGCTTTGAGCCCATCTTTAAATCTCTTTTCCTGTCTACCAACATTCCATTTTCCGTTCCTGAGTTCGGAGTAGAGCAACTGCTTTGGGAGACGGTGGTCAGTCAGCCAAGATTCATGAAAGTGGTTCATTGTTTATAGCAACTCCTTCCAAGCATGTTGTTCAAATAAAACTCAAATAGATCCTTTCCAGTTATTGCTGTTAATGAGAATCTTGTGAATGACTGGTCTATGGTACAAAGCATAGCTAACACAGTGAGGCCATGTATATCTTGTAACAGTAAAAAATAACTAAACCAGTTACAGGTACAGCACAAAATTTAGGTCTGCATTTCAAAGACCTCCATTAAATTGCTCATCTCAACTGTAGGAAAGTTGAGTTCTCTTTCATGTGGTAGCCAATTTGTAGTTGTTGTTAACTGCCTTTGACTTCAACTTCTGGTGATCCCATGAATGAGGGACCTCCAAGTCACATTATCCTACACAGCCCTGCTCAGATTTTGCAGAGTCCACGCTGTTACCTCTCTGCTTTAGCCTATCAATCATGGAATTCTAGCTTTTGAAAATATCAAAAAAGGCAAATATAACAATTAAATCTCTCTATATAATTAAAGTGATGTGGGGGTGGTATGTTTGTGGATTATTTCCTATAGGCTCCCACCTCCAGAGAGTCCTGTGATCTCCACTGACAATGGATCTGGACCAAACTTGGCACACAAACCCCCATAACCAATATAAAAGACTGGAGGATTTGGGTGGGAGTTCACTCTGAATTTCAGGAGTAATAGTTCACTCACATCCAGAGAATACCATGAACCCAACTGGTAGGCTTCGACCACATGGCCGGCCTCCATTTTTTCTCTCTTCTGCCTTTTGTCTCCTCCTGTGAAGATGCATCTTGCCATTCTCCAGGCAAGATGTAGCTGAATGCATATTTTTCTGATATCTTTACCTTTGCCTTCATTAGAATATGAGAATATGAGATTTAGAAAGATAGTTAGCTCCAACAACTTTCCTATCCAGAACAATAAGTTGCCAAGCCAAATTCAAGGTGGAGGTTATGACCCTACGGTTCGGGCCCCACCTATCTTCACCATCACATCTCCCTCTCTGAACTGGCGCGAACTTTAAGATCTTCTGGGGAGGCCCTCCTTTCGCTCCCACCACCGTCACAAGCACGGTTGGTGGGGACAAGAGAGAGGGCCTTCTCGGTGGTGGCCCCCTTGCCTCTGGAATGCCTTCCTAGAAAAAATAAGACGGGCTTCATCCCTCACTTCATTTCCTAAGAGTGTGAAGACCCTGTGGTTTAAACAAGCCTTTGAGAATGACTAGTTCTAGCTCAGCCCCAGATGTTGTTGAATACGGCCATATCTTTTTCTACCAATTACCCAGGTTACTTCCTCCTATTAGGCCCCAGAAAAGAACAGCCATAGACTGTAGCTGTTGTTGTTGTTGCCTGCTATAGCATTGCACTTAATTCCCTGGGTTCTCTACAAATTGCACTAGCCTCGGCCTGACCTTTTAAAATTGCCTTGAACAAGTAGGATTATTTTAAATATATATGTGCTAATGTGATTTTTATGCCTATACTGTCTTGTTAATTTTATGTTTATGTTGTTTACCTTGTATGTAATGATGTTGTTACTTGGAAACCGCTCTGAGTACTCTCAGGGAGATAGAGCAGTACATAAATAAAGTTTTGTTGTTGTTGTTTTGCTTCAATAAATATTTTGAACTTATATTTTGGCTCTTCAATCCTGTGCCTAAGCAACAGAAGCATATCCCAATTTGCCATACGTACATTTCTGCTGATTGTGACGTGTGCTTCTAGCACTCTGCTGTCTTTTTGGTGAAATCACCCCAAGGGAGGGTTATTTTTATGTCTAACCACTCATAGATTCCCAACAATCTGGAACAAACTTAGCATGCATACCTGTCATGGCTATTGATGGGGCTTGGGTGGAATTGACCTTAATGTTGGGAGTAATAATTCATCCACATTCAAAGAGCACCAGGAACCCAACCAACACTTAATCTGGACCAAACATGATATGCCGATCCAATATGGCCAACTTTGCAGTTTAATCTGGGGACTTAAAGTTCACCTGCATCCAGAGAGTGCTGTGACTCCACACCAACGGATCTCAATGAAACTTGGCATGCATGCCCAGCATGGCAAATTTTGAATACTTGCAGTGTTTGGGGTGAATAGACCCAGAATGATGGGAGTTGTAGTTCACCCACATCATTATACATTTTCAAATGGGACCATTAATAAAAACCCAAAACAAACAATGACTACTTCTAATATTTATTATTACAAAAGGGACCTAAACCAGGCATCACTACCTAAGCAACTATAAGATAAAAGGAAAACAGTGGAGGAGAATCCCACCTCCTAGAATCATAGAATCCTAGAGTTGGAAGAGACCTCGACGTGGGCCATCAAGTCCAATCCCCTGCCAAGAAGCAGGAAAATCGCACTCAAAGTATCCCTGAGAGATGGCCACCCAGCCTCTGTTCAAAAGTCTCCAAAGATGGAGCCTCCACCACACTCCAAGGCAGAGAGTTCCACTGCTGAACAGCTTTCACAGTCAGGAAGTTCTTCCTAATGTTCCTGATGCCTTTGACTGCTGGTATGCTGACTCAAGTGAAAAGGACCCATCACATATAGTAGGCAATAAGAACATTGTGGGATTGGGAACTATTGATGGGTTTTAGCTATCAATAGCTAAGGACGAGAGAATCACAATAGGAGGCAGGATGGTAGTGGGATGTACACAGAATTGAGTGATAGGGACTGTCAGCAAAAGTGATAGTGTTGCTGCAATGCTAGTTTGCCTGCATCATGCGATAACTATAATATGCTTCTTTGGTACTCGCTGACCCATTTATTTCCCATTTAGTCCTTCAGGCAATTGTGTTTGGTGTATGTTTAAGCCCTGTTCCCGTAGCATCCAGTTCAAAACAATTTTACTTTTTCGCCTTAAGCATGATCCAAATTGCACCTGGTTTTGCTGGCTTTTTCTTGGGTTTAGTTCAAAAGTAGATCTTCTGCTTTTTTCACAATAATAGAAAGGCAATGGGTGTATACTTGAATTTAATAGCTTTTATTACATATTTTCTCTTTTTTGTAGAAAAATATTTATTAAACAAAACAGACGAAATGTTTTCATAATAGAAAACTATGTATAGGGCAAAGTGCACACACTCACACAAACTACATAATAAAATCTGAACTACACACTAAAAACTAAAATGCAAGAAAACAAATATACAGGAGGAGGAAAAATGAAATGATTAGCAACCTCCTGGTTGATGGTAATAATAAACCCATTTCCTACTTCCTAAATTTACCTACACAATGTAAGCAAAACTACTTTTATATGGACATCTAATAGCCAAATGGTTTCTAAAAATACAATTATGGTTGCCAATCATGCTGAAAAGCAAGTAATATTTTTTTCTATAACCAAACTCATCATTTTGTCAATTTCTTCCAAGCCATATATTTTCAATAGTCATTTTTTTGTGATTTACATATCTGCATTTTGTAACCTGTTCTGCTTTTGTTTTAGGGGAAACTGTGATTCTTGTGACCTTTTCCAGAAATGTGTGTGTGTATGTGAGTGCATGTATGTGTGTGTGTAGGTACTTTTTCCCCCCGTGTCAGGAGCCACTTGAGAAACTGCAAGTTGCTTCTGGTGTGAGAGAATTGGCCATCTGCAAGGATGTTGAGCAGGGCATGCCTGGGTGTGTTTGTTGTTTTACCATCCTTGTGGGAAGCTTCTCTCATGTCCCCACATGAGGAGTTGGAGCTGACAGAGGGAGCTCACCCATGCTCTCCCTGGATTCGAACCTCCAACCTGGCAGACTTCAGTCCTGCGGGCACAAGGGTTTAACCCATTGCACCACTGGGTGCTCCCCGGTACTGTAGGTAATGCCCATATATGAATATCTATGTTTCCTCTCAAAACATAACACACACAAACTCTCACATTTGGACTCAAATGATTCTGTTATTAACACAGAAATCCTTATGTGCCATGACACTCTTCAAATATATTTAGTATGTGTATTTGCCATGTAGATCATTTGATGATCAGAAATATCTTCACCTTCCTCCCTGGGATCAGTTTGATCTGACCATTTCCAGATTCGGTAGGGCTTTCCCCCTGAGTTCAATTTAAAAGTTGCTTCATGGGTAAAAAGAAGGTAAGTGTGGAATGTAACGTACTTCCTTATGTATTGGTTTTATGTTATTTTGTAACCTATCTTGCTTTGGGCAACAGTGTTGTATTGTGCTTCCTGTCACCTTTTCAGTGTGATGTCTATACAATGACAGGGCGGCCACTGAAAAAGTCCCAATAGAAAAAACTAGGTTTGGCCAATTATGAATCCCCATTGGCCCAGAGTCAATTGGGCACTAGCTATAAAGCAAGGGAGCTCTCTCACATCTTTACGTTGGCCACCAAAACATGGGTAAGTCCTATAAGTGGAACAGTCTTAGGAGGAGGGTATCTTTGGGGGCACTGAATGATGCTTATGATCTTTCTTATAGCCTTTTGTTATAAAAATGCCTTTAATTTATTTGACTGCCTATATGACTGAATATTTTTTTTAATCCAAAAACACTATATAGACTTATTCTAGGTTTTTTTTTCCATGCCAGGAGTGACTTGAGAAACTGCAAGTCACTTCTGGTGTGAGAGAATTGGCTGTCTGCAAGGACATTGCCCAGGGAATGCCTGGATGTTTGATATTTTACCATCCTTGTGAGAGGCTTCTCTCATGTGTCCACATGGGGAGCTGGAGCTGACAAAGGGAGCTCAACCTGCTTGCCTCGCATTCAAACTGCTGATCTGTCAGTCAGCAGTCCCGCCAGCACAAGGGTTTAACCCATTGCACCACTGGGGCCTCTCTTCTAGGAGTATTGAAGGTAGATCTTGGATGACATCCAGTTTGGATCCAACAGATCCAGTGCCTTCATTGTATTATTACGATATACTTCTTTGTCAGTTTCTTTACGGGCCCAAACAGCACATGACATTAACCATGTGGCTGATCCTGTAGTGCAAGATTTCTCTTCCATAGATTGCTAATGTGAACCCCTAATCCTCAAGGGAGAAGGAAAGAAGGTGGTCTTTCCTAGATACTAATCTGCATTGTGATGTCTCCTGCATGGGAAATTCACTTCCATGGATGTGGATAAGAGCATTTATCCAGGTCTTAAAAGGCACCTTGATCTTGATTGGGATTGCGGGAAGGAAAGGCTTAAAGCTCTATATTTCTCACAAAAGCTTAATTATCCAGATTTGTGGAAGCTTCAGCTCTTGTTTCTTAGAGCCCTTTCACACAGCCCTATATCCCAAAATATCAAGGCAGAAAATCCCACATTATCTTCTTTGAACTGGGTTATCTAAGGACCCTCACACACAGCCATATAACCCAGGATATCAAGGCAGAAAATCCCACAATATCTGCTTTGAACTGGGTTATCGGAATTCACACTACCATTTATTCCAGTTCAAAGTAGATAATCTGGGATTTTATTCAGCTGTGTGGAAGAGTCCACACTCAGATATTGTGGGATTTTCTGCCTTGATATTCAGGGATATAGGGGTGTATGGAAGGCCCTTAGGCCCCTTCCACACAGCTGAATAAAATTCCACATTTTCTGATTTGAACTGGGATATATGGCAGTGTGGACTCCAATAATCCAGTTCAAAGCAGATATTATGGAATTTTCTGCCTTCATATTCTGAGTTATGTGGCTGTGTGGAAGGGCCCTTAGATATGTATTCATGGTTATCATGGTTCTCTATGAGAAAGCAGTTGGCAACTGGAAGATGGCACATATTCTGTACAGGCAGTCCTCGAGTTACAAACATCTGACTTACAAACTACTAATAGTTAAGAACAAGTGTGAGACAACAGGAAGAAATCTAGCCTTAGGAAAGGGAATTCACTCCTGGAAGAGTTATTCTGCGTCGTGGTGTTACTGTTATTGTTTATTGCTTAAAAAGAAAAGGCACACTATAGCATTATTTATTTATTTATTTATTTATTTATTTACAGCATTTATATGCTGGCCTTCTCACCCCGAAGGAGACTCAGAGCGGCTTACAATATATATTTTCATACAATATATTATATTATTAGCATAGTACAACATAGAGAAGACAATTATGCTGGGGAAAGTGGAAGGCAAAAGGAAGAGGGGCCGACCAAGGGCAAGATGGATGGATGGCATCCTTGAAGTGACTGGACTGACCTTGAGGGAGCTGGGGGTGGTAACTGCCGACAGGGAGCTCTGGTGTAGGCTGGTCCACGAGGTCCCGAAGAGTCGGAGACGACTGAACGAATGAACAACAACAACATAGTACAACATAGTATAATACAATATAGTATTATATATTACTATATTGCACTATACCATTCTATTGTAATATTATTAGTAATATTACATGTAATTTAAATATATAATTATAATTATAATATTGCATTATTATTACTAGTATTATATTGTATTACATTACCTATTTTGTGATCACCCAAAGTGAATTATTTTCTAGAGAAATGCTGCAGAGTCAAATGTGCCAAGATAGAGAGCATATTCTACTAGTAGTTGTTTTACTGATTTGCTTTCTCTTTTTCTGGAGTCCCTGCTGGTGCAATGGGTTAAAGTGTTGAGCTGCTGAACTTGCTGACCGAAAGGTCACAGTTTCGAATCCGGGGAGCTGCATGAGCTCCCACTGTTAGCCCCAGCTTCTACCAACCTAGCAGTTCGAAAACATGCAAATGTGAGTAGATCAATAGGTACCGCTCCAGTGGGAAGGTAACAGCGCTCCATGCAGTCATGCCAACCACATGACCTTGGAGGTGTGTATCAGCGCTCCTTGTAGTCATGCCGACTGCATGACCTTGGAGGTGTCTATGGACAACGTCCGCTCTTTGGCTTAGAAATGGAGATCAGCACCAATCCCCAGAGTCGGGCACAACTGGACTTAATGTCAGGGGAAAACTTTTACTTTACCTTTCTCTTTTCCTGACAGGGTCATTTATTATCTCTCTTCCAGCTTTTCTTCCCTTGTTGCTGCTTGTGGCAAGCTTCATCTCCATAAACCATGCGAGCCACGAAGAAGAATGGGTGGGGTGCCTCCGCGACCCTGACTATGAAGAGCTGCTAAACACAGCTAAAAATGGGCTAAAGAAGACTTCAGATCCAAAGATTGTTGTGATTGTTGGGGCTGGAATAAGTGGACTCACTGCTGCCAAGTTACTGAAGGACGCTGGCCACCTGGTAATTAAACTCAATCATCTTTTCACGGTAGCGGAGGGACAGGGGACTGGTACCAGCAGCAAGGAGTAGCCTTCCTTGAATAGTACCTAGCATGCTATAATGATCAGGACATGGAGAGATTGGCATGCAGATTGGCACTTCATGCCGGCACCTAATGAAGACCTCATAAGAAACAAGTTTCAACTGTGGTTGAATATACTATGAGAGCCAGCATGGTGTAATGTTTTGAGGGTTGGACTCTAGAAATCAGGGTTCAAATCCCTACTTGGCCATGGAAACCCACTGGGTAACCTTGTACAAGTTACACTCTCTGTGACTCATAGGAAAGCAATGGTGAACCCCCTCAAAACAAGCCTTTCCCTCAAAAAACCCCCATGATGAATTCATCTTAGAGTAATCATAATTCAGAAATAATGTACTCCTTTGTAAAACTAGTATAACTAAGTATGCAGGTGTTATATGTTGTGTGCTAAAATGTGTGTTTCATTCAACAGAAATGTCTAATGTTTGATATTTATAACCATTGCTATAGGCCACATGCTTTGCATTTATGCCTATGTATGTTCTTTCTTTGGACCTTGAGGAAGGAGGTATCCTGTATGTTCCTTTGCAAGCTCCACCTTGATGCTTAATGAGGGGCAGCTAGGTCTTTGAGTAGTTGTGAGGTGCTCCTGGGCTCATTCAAATTATTTTAAAAATAGGAAGGAAGGAAGGAGGAGGGAGCAACATTGGACTGTGGGTACATTGGGGACAGAAGCTAAATTATATAAGCGGCACTAGAATCATAGAATCATAAGAGTTGGAAGAGACCTCATGGGCCATCCAGTCCAACCCCCTGCCAAGAAGCAGGAATATTGCATTCAAATCACCCCTGACAGATGGCCATCCAGCCTCATGTCTAAAAGCTTCCAAAGAAGGAGCCTCCACCACACTCCGGGGCAGAGAGTTCCACTGCTGAACGGCTCTCACAGTCAGGAAGTTCTTCCTTGTTCAGATGGAATCTCCTCTCTTGTAGTTTGAAGCCATTGTTCCGCGGAAGCAGAAAACAAGCTTGCTCCCTCCTCCCTGTGGCTTCCTCTCACATATTTATACATGGCTATCATATCTCCTCTCAGCCTTTTTTTCTTCAGGCTAAACATGCCCTGCTCCTTAAGCCGCTCCTCACAGGGCTTGTTCTCCAAATCCTTGATCATTTTAGTTGCCCTCCTCAGGACACATCCCAGCTTGTCAACATCTCTCTTGAATTGTGGTGCCCAGAATTGGACACAAGAGATCCCTGGACAAAAAAAACAAAAAAAAAACAGGTTGGGAACCACTGTTCTAAAGACTTTGCTGTTGCATCTTCCTAAGGCTGGATCTACACAGCCATATAATCCAGATTATCAAAGAAGATAATCCAGATTATCTGCTTTGAACTGGATTATATGAGTCTACAATGCCATACAATCCAATTCAAAGCAGACAATCTGAATTTTATATGAATGTGTAGATGGGGCCTATCTGGGTAGAATCTGAAGCCTTTTATCTTAAAACCAGCTTTGTTTAGGAACTATGATTTTGGAACTGTAATACTTTCCTTAGTGGTTCGTGGTCATGTTTGCTGTGCATCAGTATAATCCAGAGTTATGTGTTCTTCAGAAATAGCCTTCTAGAACAATCTGGCAAAGTGGTTTGAAATCAATCCATAGTTGTTTTTTTTATGTTCCTAGGTTTATATTCTGGAAGCCAGTGACCGCGTTGGGGGCCGGATAAAGACCTACCGAGAGAAGGACTGGTATGTGGATTTGGGCGCTATGCGCCTGCCCAAGCAACACCGGTAAGCTAAAAAGAGCTCAGTGCAGGATGCATTAAGCTGAAATGGGGTGGTAGTATTTTTTAAAGAAACAAGAATAACCATTTTATTGAGAGTGTTGACTGGTGGCGTCCATATCAACAGAGAAGTGCACTTGCTGTCGGTTTCCTTCTAAACTTCAAAGGAACTTTCCATGGTGCTGATTACAATCCCAATGTATAGACAGGCGTTTGTATAGCTGCTTTAAAGTTAAGGTTAAGGATATGAGTTTATGGGGTCAAGAGACACGGAAAGTAAGAGTTTTAGTGGGTTGACTATGAAATAGGGTTTTTGAAAATGTCTTTCTTTCCCAAGCTCAATACATGGATATGGGATGGGAGATCTGAGCAAAACCATCAATCATCATTTTTGAGCTTTATCTGGTAATGCAGGCTTTTAATTTAAGCTTGAATGGTGATTAAAATGTAAACATTGCAGAGTCTCACTCCACATTCATTAGGAACCCCCTGAAAGTGGGAAAATGCAAATAAAAAGCAGCTACTATTTCCTTTTACTTGACAGAACACCTCTCTATAAATCTCCAGATCACTGGTCCTCAACCTGTGGGTTCCCAGGTGTTTTGGCCTACCCTTCCCAGAAATCCCACCCAGTTTACCACCTGTTAGGATTTATGGGAGCTGAAGGCCAAAACATCTGGGGACCACTGCTCTAGGTCCTCTGATGGATGTTGACCATAGAATTGCATTATAGAACCTGTTGTGTATTTGTTCAGTTGCTTCCGACACTTCGTGACCTCATGGACCAGCCCATGCCAGAGCTCCCAGTCAGCCGTGGCCACCCTCGGTTCCTTCAAGGTCAAGCCAGTCAACAACAAAGCTTTATTTATATACCGCTCTATCTCCCCAAGGGGACTCAGAGCTGTTTCCAAGTAACATAATCAATACATACAAAGAAAACAGCATAAACATAAAGTCAACAAGATAATATAAGCATTAAAAACCACAATAGCACATATACTTAAAATAATCCTGTTCAAGGCAGTTTAAAAGGCCGGGCCGGGCTAATGCGATTTTAGAGGGCCCAGGAAATTAGGTAGAGTCTGTGGCTGTACATTTCCAGGGCCTAATAGAAGAAAGGGACCTGGGTAATTTCAACAGCATCTGGGGCAGAGCTGGAACTAGTCGTTCTCAAAGGTTTGTTTAAACCACCAGGTCTTCAGGCTTTTACGAAAGGAGGGGAGGGATGGGGCCTCTTCGTGGTGAATTCAAGCCTATCGTTCTTATTTCTTTCACATATGATTGTTTAAGATATTGCAAAGTATAATTGGTTTCTTCATTATTCCTTGTTGATATTTATGTTAAAATTCTCATCTTTTCTTGTTTCATATATTTTTTCAATAAAGTCCAGTCCATTTTCTTTTTAAGGTTACCTTGTCAATGTGTTAATTGTTGTGTTAGTTTGTCCATACTCGTGAATTCCACTATTTTTCTCAACCATTGTAGGCATTTCCTTTACTTTCCAATATCGCGCATATATTTTCCACAACCAGTTAAAGAGAATATCTTTGCTTCTTTCTGATATTACATCTATAATGCCCAATAGAAAGTATTCTGGTTTAAACTGAATTTTTTCCTGTAGGATTTTCTGGGTAGTTACATGAATTTCTTTCCGATATCCTTTTGCTTTTTTTTTCAATTCCACCACATATGGAAGAAAGTACCTTTTTCTGATTTGCATTACCAACAATTTGCTTTCCTGTTTTTATAGCACTCTGATTTTGTCAGGGCTGATGTACTATTGGTATATCATTTTATGCCAATTTTTTAATTTCATATGTGTATGTATACTTCAGTTTACAGTTCCAGATCTTCTCCCAATCATCCATTCCAACAGTATGTCCTATGTTTGCCACCCACTTCACCATACATTCCTTAACTGTGTCTTTTTCTGTTGACCATATTAATCTTGTGATTAACCAAATCCGCATAAGTCAAGCCTTCAAATGTGGAGGATCAAATATAGTTTTTCTCCATTTCAAATGTAAACATAATTAAATTATTTTTTTCTAGATTGTTGTAGGTTTTTCGGGCTATATGGCCATGTTCTAGAAGCATTCTCACCTGATGTTTTGCCTGCATCTATGGCAAGCATCCTCTGAGGATGCTTGCCATAGATGCAGGCAAAACATCAGGAGAGAATGCTTCTAGAACATGGCCATATAGTCTGAAAAACCTGCAACAACCCAGTGATTCCAGCCGTGAAAGCCTTTGACAATACATTATTTTTTTCTAGTTTATTGATGACTAACCAAACACATCACTTCCTTTGGAGTATCTTTTCTATCCCTGCACTTATGTAATGACCACATGCTTCTTTAGATAGGGATCAAGACAGCTGCCTCTGTTGACGCAGGGTTGACTAGAGGGTCAGGCACAATAAATGCCTGTACTTCATAACCTGCTATTATGCTACCCTTTTGTGTTTAGAAGTAGTATATTGATAAGCATCTGAAATAGGGGACAGTGAGCAAAGAGCCCCCATTGCATTAGAGACAGAACAATAGGTACTGACATGAGTCTTATTTCTGCCCTGTGTTATCTGTCCTTATAATTTTACTGATAGTTTATTGATCTTCAGTATGCCGCCATCATCCCTGGATGCAGAAGTTTCACAAACTCTCCTGTGACATTGTCTTGAGCTTTAAGAAAACCTTCTCTCTCTTCTGGTTTTTCCTCCCAGAATTATTCGTGAATACCTTAAGCAATTCAACCTCTCGTTGAACCCATTTGTCCAGACGGATGAGGATGCCTGGTATTTGGTTAGAAACCAAAGGCAAAAGGTGGCAGCTGTGCATTCAAATGGCAACCTTTTTGGATACCAGCTGGATCCCAGTGAGAGGGGAAGGAGCCCTGATGAACTCTATGCCCGAACACTGGATAAGGTACGTCCTTGGAAAGAAATACCTGGATAAATACCTTGGAAAGAAATACCTTTGCACACTAAGGGCTGAAACTAATGTACCAGCTGCACTTTTTTTCGTGTCAGGAGCAACTTGAGATTAGTCTGGCATGATTTGTTTTTCATAAATCCATGTTGACTATTAGCAATGACTGCATTCATTTCTAAGTCTTTGCAGACCACTTCCTTAGTCTTAATATGGACTGTCACCTTGTCGTGGTGAGGGGGCTTGCGCGTTCCGATGAACCTGTAGGCACAACAACTGGAGTCGTGCACTCCCAGGAGTGGCTGCGGGGGGGGGGGGGGGTTCCAGACCAAGCACAGTCCGAAGACCCAAAGACCTCAACGGCGGAGCAGGCGGAGGATAACATGGCACATGTTACAACGGCTGCGAAGGCGGAAGAAGGCTGCAACAGACTGAGAAGCCACGGTCATTGTGTTAAACTACATCACCAGTGGAACCTCACTCTGTGAAGTCTGTGTGTTGATCAGTTGTGCACTGACCTCCACACATTAAAAAAACCCACGCACAGGCGTCTTCCAAAGAAAATAAAAACAAACAACCAAAGTCCCATGGCAATCAGCGAGTGGCGACGGGGGCAGGACTGTGAAATCTGGAAGCCCGTAGTCACAGACTGGCACATGGACGGTGGATACGGACTCAGTCGTTCTACCTCAAGGTCCGAGGCAGTTAAGTAGTTCGGCAGCTGTATCCACAACTTTTGAGGATCCACTCTGCTCACCCCACATGGGGAGGGGGTTCAAAAAGGTGTCCTAAACATAGTCTGCTTCTCTTACCCCTGACACTGCAATGCAAGAGTCGGGCGAGACTTCGACCTGTGGCCAGGGACCATCGGAAAAGACGGGGTTGGAAACAGCAACTCAAATGGCATCCTGCTTCTCACCAAATGTGCGGAGCACAACCTTGTCATCACCAACACGCTCTTCCGCCAGAAAAACAAGTTCAAGACATCATGGAAGCACCCCCGGTCAAAGCATTGGCACCTCTTAGACTATGTAATCACACGCGCCAGAGACCGCCGTGACGTGCTCCTCACAAGAGCCATGACAGGTGCTGACGACTGCTGGACTGACCACAGGCTAATTCGATCCTCGATGGCTATCAAGATCGCTCCCAAGCGCAGACTCCAAGGAAGGAAGACAAGGCGCAAAATGAACACCCAAGCCCTTCAGGAGCCCTCCAGACGAGCCCATCTCCAAACAGCACTCAAGGACCATCTACCCACAGTAACACCCCGAAAATGTTGAGGAACATTGGAACAAACTGAAGACCTCCATCATCACAGCCTGCGAAGAAACTATTGGATATCAAACCAGGAAACATCAAGATTCATTTGACAAAAATGTCAACGAGATCCAACAGCTAATTGACAAGAAAAGGAAAGCCTTACAAACATGACAGAGAGACATCAACTGTGCTGCTAAGAAAATGATCTACGCCAGTGCAAAAGCTGAGGTCCAAAGAAGGACAAGAGAACTCAAGTACATCTGGTGGTCAAAGAACGCTGAAGAAATCCAACACCTGGCAGATACCCATGATGCTCAGGGATTTTTCAAAGCCACAAAGGTCATCTATGGACCAAGAAACCATGGCATACAGCCTCTACGCTCATCAGATGGAACCAAACTCCTGAAGGACCAAAAGTCAATTGCACTACGTTGGAAAGAACACTACCAAAGCCTCCTGAACCGCAGCTCCAATGTGGCCGAAGAGGTCCTCTCACAAATCCCACAACAACAAACCAGGGATGAACTTGCAGCACTGCCTAGTTTGGAAGAAGTCAGCAATGCCATCAGCCAACAGAAGAATAACAAAGCCAGTGGACCTGATGGGATCCCTGCTGAAATCTTTAAAGACGGAGGACCTGAGCTGACACAACAACTCCACCAGCTCATAGAAATAGTGTGGTTGACCGAGAAAATCCCAGCAGATTTCAAGGATGCCACCATCATCACCCTCTTCAAAAAGGGGAAAGAACAGACTGCGGAAACTATCGAGGTATCTCCCTTCTAACCTCCGCTGGGAAAATCCTCGCAAGAATCCTTGCAAACCGCCTTCTGCCCCTCTCAGAAGACACCCTCCCAGAATCCCAGAACGGCTTCCGCCCCTCCAGAGGAACCGTGGACATGATCTTCACTGCACGACAGCTCCAAGAAAAATGCAGAGAACAAAACCAACCTCTGTACATGGCATTCATCGACCTTGCAAAGGCATTCGACACAGTGAATCGCAGCGCTCTCTGGACCATCCTCCACAAAATCGGGTGCCCAAACAAATTTGTGAACATCCTGCGGCTCCTCCATGATGACATGATGGCAACAGTCTTGGACAGCAGTGGCTCCCAAAGTGACCCATTTAAGGTGGAATCAGGTGTCAAACAGGGATGTGTTATTGCCCCAACTCTATTCTCCATCTTCATCGCTATGATACTTCACCTTGATTGATGGGAAGCTTCCCACCGGAGTGGAAATCATCTATCGGACAGATGGCAAGCTATTACCTCAGCAGACTGAAAGCCAAAACCAAGGTTACAACAACATCTGTTATAGAACTCCAGTATGCTGATGACAATGTCATCCTGTGCGCATTCAGAAGAAGATCTACAAGCCACTCTAAACACCTTCGCAGAAGCATATGAGAAGCTCGGCCTGTCACTGAACATTGAGAAAACCAAGGTGCTGTTCCAGCAGTCACCAGCCAATCCCTCTCCAATGCCAGTATACAGCTTAATGGTGTAACATTAGAAAATGTGGACCATTTTCACTACCTTGGCAGCCACCTCTCCACCAAAGTCAACATCGACGCCGAAATACAACACCGCCTGAGCTCTGCAAGTGCAGCATTTTCCAGAATGAAGCAGAGAGTGTTTGAGGACCGGGACATCCGTAGGATACCAAGGTGCTTGTTTATAAAACTATTGTCCTCCCAACCCTGCTATACGCCTGCGAAATGTGGACTGTCTACAGACATCACATGCAACTACTGGAACGATTCCATCAGTGCTGCCTCCGGAAAATCCTGCAAATCTCTTGGGAAGACAAGCAGACAAATGTCAGCGTGCTGGAAGAAGCAAAGACCACCAGCATTGAAGCGATGGTCCTCCACCATCAACTCCTGGACCGGCCACGTTGTCTGGATGCCCGACCACCATCTCCCAAAGTTGCTCTACTCTGAACTCAAGAATGGAAAACGGAATGTTGGTGGACAGGAAAAGAGATTTAAAGATGGGCTCAAAGCCAACCTTAAAAACTCTGGCATAGACACTGAGAACTGGGAAGCCCTGGCCCTTGAGCGCTCCAGCTGGAGGTCAGCTGTGACCAGCAGTGCTGCAGAATTTGAGGAGGCACGAGTGGAGGGTGAAAGAGAGAAACGTGCCAGGAGGAAGGCGCGTCAAGCCAACTCTGACCGGGACCGCCTTCCACCTGGAAACCAATGCCCTCACTGCGGAAGAAGATGCAGAGCAAGAATAGGGCTCCACAGCCACATACGGACCCACAAGGAAACCCATAATGGAAGACCATCTTACTCGTCCAACGAGGGATCGCCTAAGTAAGTAAGTAAGTAATATTATTATAAATTATTACATGTATTCATGGGGGGATTGCATATACAGTATATCACTTCCCTTATCAGTTGCCTTCTTTCCTTTTGCACAGGTAACCAAAAATTGCACAGTTTTGAAGGAGAAATATGACTCTTACTCCACCAAGGTAAGGGAAAGTGAGCATTTGCTTGTCCATCAAAATAAAATATACTGTAACCTTTAGTATACTCAGGAAGTTTTGCCTCTTTTGTAGTAAGTCTATACTTTTTGTGCATATATATAACTTTGGTCACCAAATCTTGTTTTCCTGCAATTAGGAATACTTAATTAAAGAAGGAAATCTGAGTCGAGGGGCAGTGGATATGATTGGAGATCTTTTGAATGAAGATTCCGGATTCCACATTTCATTCCTTAACTCTGTCATGGAATATGTGATTTTTTCAGATGATGACAGGTAAATGGGAAGCATGTGCAATCTCTTGACTGACAAGAATTGGGGGAAATGTTTCTTTTTTTAATAGCAAGGTCATTATTTTATTTCTCTCTCAGACTGTCTAGCACTCACCTCAAAAAGTCCAATGCATCTGTTGGTAACCAGCTGACTCTTGGTGGCAATCTACTGTATTTCCAATATTTTTTGCTTAACACTGGCATGTATTAGCAACTAAGATACTAGTCTAAGGTGGGGGTGGCAACTGATGGAGTTGAGTGCACACATTCATTATAATAGAACACTAGAGGATTGCAACCAACTAGCCCTCTGGTCTTTCCTTTCTCCCTGGAATAATGCTAGACTTATCCACAGGTCATAGCAACATCCATACTTTTGCCCCATAATAGGATCCTCATAGTATGCTTACTGTATGTACTGACTTATGAGGATCCAGACCACAACCAGTTTTGGAGAGGAGGAAGATATTTTCTTGGACAGGATGACAATGTAGGGAAAGGAGGATTAGCACAACATGTGGAGATGACTGGTTAGAATTGAGACATACCTAGAATCATAGATTTGGAAGAAAACACAAAGGCCCTCCAGTCCAACCCTCTGCCATGCAGAAAACCACAACCAAAGCACCCCAGACAGATGACTCTGTTTGAAAGCTTCCAAAGGAAGAGCCTCCACTACACTCTGAGGCAGTGAGTTCCATTGTGGGACAAAGGACTCTTGTCTGCTGGAGCTAGGTGTCCTTTGTCTTTTATCTCACCCTGGTCATTCCATAGATATATAAACCCTTTTTCCTAGTTCCAGCAGACCTCACTACCTCTGAGGATGCTTGCCATAGATGCAGGCGAAACGTCAGGAGGGAATGTCTCTAGACCAGGGGTCCTCAAACTTTTTAAACAGAGGGCCAGGTCACAGTCCTTCAAACTGTTGGAGGGCCGGATTATAATTTGAAAAAAGCATGAATGAATTCCAATGCACACTGCACATATCTTATTTGTAGTGCAAAAAAACACTTTAAAACAATACAATAATTAAAACGAAGAACAATGTTAACGAATGTAAACTTATTAGTATTTCAATGAGAAGTGTGGGCCTGCTTTTGGCTGATGAGATAGGATTGTTGTTATTGTGTGTTTTCAAGTCATTTCAGACTTAGGTTGACCCTGAGCAAGGGCCGGGTAAATGACTTTGGAGGGGCGTATCCGGCCCTTGGGCCTTAGTTTGAGGACCCCTGCTCTAGACCATGGCCATATAGCCTGAAAAAAAATATTTATTTATTATTTATTTCAAAGTTTTATATACCGAGCTTCTCACCTCATAAGAGGGACTCAGCCCGGTTTCCAACCATAAAAACACATACAATCGGTAAAATATCAAAATACACATTACAATAAAACATTTAAAAAGCACATATATTTAAAACTACAGTGGTCAGTCGTCACACTAAAATCGAATATACACTGTCTTTCATCCAGATCATTGTCTCATTCCTCGAAAACCTGTCTCCACAACCACGACTTCAACTGTTTCCTGAATGTCAGGATTGTTGGGGCGGTTCTAACCTCTGGCAGGAGAGAGTTCCAGTCGCGGGGCCACTACCGAGAAGGCCCTGTCCCTCGGTCCCACCAGCCGCGCTTGTGAGGCCGGTGGGACCGAGAGCAGGGCCCCTCCAGACGATCTTAGTAATCTTGATGGTTCATAGGGGAGAATACGTTCGGAGAGGTAAACCGGGCCGGAGTCGTTTAGGGCTTTATAGGTTAACACCAGCACTTTGAATTGTGCTCGGAAGCTAATTGGCAGCCAGTGGAGCTGGTGTAACAGCGGAGTGGTGTGCTCCCTGTACCCAGCACCCATTAGTAATCTGGCTGCCTATAAAAAAAACCTACAACAACCCAGTGATTCCGGCCATGAAAGCCTTCGACAATACATACATGAAACTGATTTGTCAGGCAATACCCAGGAGGATAGCTGAGCCTAGGGCTTTGGATATTGTTACATTTTTGTTCAGGCTTGAGCTATGGAGGTGCTTAGAGAGAGAAGAAGTTTGAAGCAGAGAGAGACAGAGTTTGGAGTGTGCTCTTTCTTCATGCGCTGTGGAAGGAATTTATAGTCAAAGAAATACCATTTTAAATCTCTCATAAAAGGACATATTGCAAGTCGATGCAACTGATCACATAATTGTATATATGTTGTTCTGAATTATGAACAGTAAACTACTAGTTCTTAACTGTTCATCTGCGTGGCATATTTTCTTTCTCTGGCAAGGCAGATCAAACGTGAACTATACGCAGGGGTGGCTCAACCCATTACGCAAAGTAAGCATTTGCAGTATAGTTGATTTTGCTCAGGGGCGCTCTTGAGGCACTCTTGAGGGAAAATAGACCTTGACATATGTGAGTTGTAGTTACTGGGATGTATAGTTCACCTAAAAATCAAAGAGCATTCTGAACTCCACCAATGATGGAATTGAACCAAATATGGCACACAGAACTCCCATGACGAACAGAAAATATATATCAATGATTGGTTGGGGGGGGCGCACCAAAATACTGTTTGCTTACCATTGAAAATTACCTAGGGCCGCCTCTGACTATACGTAATTTATTTTACATTATGTCACAGAATCTCCTTTCCTGTTCTTCTGCTATTACTTTTTGGTTTTGTTGCACATAGAAATGTTGTCATGAGTTGATCCACTCATTGTGTTATGAGAGATCTTACCTTTATTCCTTTCTCTTGGCTTCTTTAGTTTTGAGGAAATCACAGGTGGATTTGACCAGCTTCCTAACGCCTTCTACCGAGCAATGCCTGGAACCGTCCGTCTCAACAGCAGAGTAGAGAAGATTGTTCAGTCGGGCAAAAAAGTCAGGGTGCTTTTCCGCAGACCGGGCAAAAGTGCCCTAACATGGCTGACTGCCGATTACGTCCTTGTCACAGCTACAGCCAAAGCCACCCGGCTCATCAAATTCCACCCTCCCCTTTCTCATGTAAAGGCCCATGCCTTGCGCTCCTTCCATTATGCAAGCTCAACTAAGGTTGTCTTGGCGTGCACCGACAGATTTTGGGAGAGAGAAGGGATTCGAGGTGGGAAATCCACCACCGACCATCCATCCCGATTGATCTACTATCCGAACCACGATTTCGCCAGTGGCATTGGGGTCCTCCTGGTTTCTTACACCTGGCACGGGGATGCTAATTTCTTTCTTCCCCTCAGCGATGAAAAGTGTGTAGATGTGGTGTTGGATGACCTGTCAGAAGTGCACAATATCTCCAAAGATTATCTCAAATCTGTCTGCAACAGGCACGTGATTCAGAAATGGGCCCTAGACAAATTTTCCATGGGGGCTTTTGCCTCTCCCACTCCCTACCAGACCAGTCACCTTTTTAAGAGCTTGTCTCAGAATGAAGGGAGGATTCATTTTGCCGGAGAGCATACAGCTCATCCTCATGCTTGGATTGACAGCGCCATGAAATCTGCCATCAGAGCAGCAAGTGCCATTCACTTTGGGACTAGTAAGCCAGCATTGTAGCTTTCGTTCTATCTACCCTTCAAGAGATGAGTTGGATACTTGGTGAACCTTCCATATTTTTAAACAACATTCCTATTTGTTCTAGGAATAATGATAAACACTAATCAAATGCCATCTTTCTGTCTTCCTTGAAGGTTTCAGGTTGAATATCCACAGTGCACTGAAAGCTTCCTTTTATGATTGCATACATGACTAATGGTGGTCAGGAACATTTACAGCCCCTCTGCTTAGTTTCAAAGTTTTTGTAGCAATAGTGGGCAGCAATGCAGCCACTGTCAAGAAATCATCAACAAGGGTGGGTCAGGTGATGATACAACTCTGCTGCTTCATAATCAGTGGAAATGTACTGCAAATCTGATTTTTTGTATTTAAAGGTAATAAATAAATATTTTAAAAGTAAAGTTTTTTATGTCATGGTATTATGATTTATTTATTTAGAACATTTGTATCCCGTCCCATTCTCGACCTCCGAAGAGGGACTCAGGGCGGCTACCAACAAGATAACACACCAATAAAACACATAATTATATAAAATGATAATAAATATACATTTAAAAACAGTTTGCCAAGTTTAAAACATGCTCCAAATAGTCCAAAAAATGTGGTCCATACAATCTCATCTAAGCCAATAATAACTGTCTGTTCTGTTAACGCTTGCTCCCACAGCTAAGTCTTAAGTGTCTTGCAAAAAGTCAGGAGGGAGGGACAGATCTAGTCTCTTTAGGGAGGGAGTTTTACAGCCAAGGGACCACCACGGAGAAGGTCTTGTCTCTCGTCCCCACCAAGCGCAACTGTGATGGTGGCGGGACCGAGAGCAGGGCCTCCCCAGATGATTAAGTTCCTTGATGGTTCATAGGGAGAGACACGCTTGGACATGTAAAGTGGGCCAGAGCCGTTTAGGGATTTATACCAGCACTTTGAATTGTGCTTGGAAGCTAATAGGCAGCCAGTGGAGCTGGTGTAACAAGGGCGTTGTGCACTCCCTGTACCCGAAGAATGACCTGACACCCAAGGAAAAATGCATCACCCTAGAACAGCGTTTCTCAACCTGGGGGTTGGGATGGCCATCTACTGAGAATGTTTTAATTATGTATCCCTGCATAGGTTCCACTGGATGGCCCTTGAGGTCTCTTCCAATTCTGTGAACATCTGGATTGCAGAGAATGCAAATGTCCATGACATCTTGTCACAGCTGTCCTCACTATGGGACTGTTTTGTAGTTTTAATGCAGTTGGACACCACTTTAACTGCAATGACTCAATGCTATGGAGTCAGGGAGTTTATTGTTTGGTGAGGTACCAACCCTATTTGACAGAGACAACTAAAGACCTTGTAAAATTACAAGATTCAACTATTGCAGTTAAACTGGGGTCAAACTGAATTAATTCTACAGTGTAGGTGCACCCTTTAGGCTCTAGAGGCCCCCGGGCCTCAAACTAAGGCCCGGGGGCCTGATACAGCCCTCCAAGGTAATTTACCTGGCCCTTGCTCAGGGTCTGAAATGACTCGAAAGCACACAACAACAACAACAACAACAACAACAACAATCCTATCTCATCAGCCAAAAGTAGGACCACGCTTCCCATTGAAATACTAATAAGTTTATATTTGTTAAAATTCTTCTTCGTTTTAATTGTTGTATTGTTTTTAAGTGCTTTTTGCACTACAAACAAGATATGTGCAGTGTGCACAGGAATTGATTCATGTTTTTTTTTCACATTATAATCTGGCCCTCCAACAGTTTGAGGGACTGTGACCTGGCCCTCTGTTTAAAACGTTTGAGGACCCCTGCTCTAGAGCAACAGAAAACAAGTTGTTTTCTCTTGCTCCAGAGATTCATGAGATGGGAGAGTGGGCAAGGCAGTGACTACAGAGCTGAGCATTGTCTCCCTTTGCTCTATCTCTCTCTTCCTCAGACACACTGCCTTCCTTCTTCCTCCACCTCTCCTGGATTTGAGGCAACCTAGAAAATGAGAGCAATTGACTAATTAGAAAATGCTACTGGGAGAAAAGGCGGCATAGCCTTCAGTCATTGTGAGAATCGATTTCTCTGTAATGCTTGTTATGTCTAGACTTCATGGGGTGGCCACTCCTATAACCACAAGTGGTCCCTTCAGAAGGGTTCTAGATCTGTGTTAGTAGTGTGATGGGGTTCAAGGGAATGGCCAGTTTGCAGCTAGCTGGCCTTCCAGCCAGGCAGGCTTACAGCATAGAGTGCAACATCACATGTGACAGGCCGGGCCTTCGCGTCCACCACACCTTGTTAATTTCTGCTTTCTTGTGCTGCAATTCATCACTTTGCTGTCACCTTCCCACAGCTGCCACTCTTCCATCAGGAACGCCACCCGAAACGGCTCTTCATTTGACCAACAAGAGGAACTACCTGGTGTCGATACTTTACGCAGTAACCAAAGATTGCAACAGTGGGATCATTGTTCATTAAGTTCCAGAGATGCCTAGATTTAAATACAGTTGGCCCTTCATATTCATAGATTCTGTATCAATGAATTCAATTATATTTTTTAAAATTTCAAAATCAAACCTTGATTTTGCTATTATATATTATATATTTCACTATGCCATTTTACTATATATAATACTGTATATAATGGTACTTGAGCACCCACAGATTTTTGTATCTGTGTATGTGGGTCGGGCTTTAGCACAGCAGGTTAACTGCCAGCTGCATTAAATCTTGCCAAACGAAAGGTTGACAGTTCAAAGCTCAGGTCAGAGTGAGCTCTTGGCCTTTAGCCTAGCTTCTGCCTACCTAACAGTTTCAATGTGAAACTACATGTGAGTAAATAAATAAGTACTACTTAAGTGGGGAGATATTTAAGGCACCCATGAGAAAATGCCAGAAAAATGCCAGTGATTTGATCAAGGAGGAAGTTTACAAACAAAGTTCTTCAGCAGAGAAAGTGGAGCAACAGCACACACCCCTTCCTCCATGGCCAGAACCAAGCACAGCCTCCAAGACCCTCCATTTACCATTCTTGCCAGACCAGAATAATTCTTTGGGAGAAATTATAAGTATAATTAATATCAAAAGAAGTAGATATATGCTATGTTTAAATTTAATGGCTTCTATTAGGTAAAGGTAAAGGTTTCCCCCTGACATTAAGACCAGTCATGTCCGACCACGCTCATCTCCATTACTAAGCCGAAAAGCCGTGTTGTCCGTAGACACCTCCAATGTCATGTGGCGGCATGACTGCATCATTACCTTCCTGCCAGAGCCGTACCTATTGATCTACTCACATTTGCCTGTTTTCAAACTGCTAGGTTGGCAGAAACTGGGGCTAACAGAGGGAGCTCACACCGCTCCCGGGATTCGAACCTGCAATCTCTCGATCAGCAAGTTCAGCAGCTCAGCAGTTTAACCCACTGCACCACCGGGGATTCCAATGGCTTCCATTATGTGACCCTTTTTGTTTCCTGTCCTGCTTTCTTCAACTGTGCAGCTTCCTATGACCGTTCCTGGGTAGGTGTGTACATGGGCAGTGTCCCATAACAGGGTGGCCACCAAAAAAGTTTCACATGAGAAAGCCAGTTTTGGCAAATCTTGAATAATTGCTGGCTTAGAGCGCATTGCACTCTGGCTATAAAACAAGGGAGCTCACTGACATCTTTACATTGACCATTGGAACATGGGCCAGCACCGTAAGTGAATGTATTTCCTTATAAAAATAATTTCAGGAGACATATCTTTTCCAACACTGAATGTTGACTGTGATATTCTGGATATGAAATTATAAGTATGATTTTTCTAAGCATTTTGTTTTGAATGTAATAGATGCATAGAGTTATGATTATGAGTACCACTTATTGCTATTATGTATGGATTAAGTTGGCTATGTGTATTGTTGAATGTTGTTACTATGCAAGTTTGCAAGACAATACTGGACAAAGTATTGTTGAAGGCTTTCATGGCTGGAATTATTGGAATTACGAACATTACATTTTTATTTATATGGATATACTGGGTTGTTGTAGGTTTTTTCGGGCTATATGGCCATGTTCTAGAGGCATTTTCTCCTGACGTTTCGCCTGCATCTATGGCAAGCATCCTCAGAAGTAGTGAGCTGACAAAATACTGGACAAAAATATGGAGATGCTTAAAGATATTCTATGGATGATTTCCATAGGGTGGAGCCATGGTAATGAAGGTGGAATCAGAATGCAATTATTCTATAATGCAGATGGTGTCCAGTATTGCATTCCACCTTTTTCTGGATGAGGAGCTGTGTTAACAACATTTTAAAAAAGAAATCCTGAGCAAAATCAAGCTTACTTACTTACTTACTTACTTAGGCGATCCCTTGTTCTCCAATTCTAGTGTCCTAGCGGTGGGTCCGTAGGTGGCTATGAAGCCCTATTCTTGATACGCATGTTCTTCTGCAATGAGGACATTGGTTTCCAGGTGGAAGATGGTCCCGGTCAGGGTTGGCTTGACACACCTTCCTCTTGGCACGTTTCTCCCTTCATGCCTCTACATTCATGCCTCTTCGAATTCTGCAACACTGCTGGTCACAGCTGACCTCCAGCCAGGGTGCTTGAGGGCCGGGGCTTCCCAGTTCTCTGTGTCTATGCCACAGTTCTTAAAGTTGGCTTTAAGCCAACCTTTAAAACTCTTTTTCTGTCCACCAACATTACATTTCCCATTCTTGAGTTAGGAGTAGAGCTTTGGGAGACGGTGATCGGACATTTGGACAACGTAGCCAGTCCAGTGGTGTTGATGGTGTAGGAGCTATGTAAATAAGGTCACATGGAACAAAGTCCATAATTGCTATGGTTGCTTTGCTTTGTCTCCACTTTTTCCATCTCCTTTCTGTTAGTGTGTCAGCTGCAGTATGTAAATGTGTCATGCAAATATAAGAAGAAACCTCTGAGGCTGCATCTACATTGCCATATAGAATATTAGAATCATAGCATCATAGAATCAAAGAGTTGGAAGAGACCTCATGGGCCATTCAGTCCAACCCACTGCCAAGAAGCAGGAATATTGCATTCAAAGCACCCCTGACAGATGTCCATCCAGCCTCTGTTTAAAAGCTTCCAAAGGAGGAGCTTCCACCACACTCCGGGGCAGAGAGTTCCACTGCTAAACGGCTCTCATAGGGCTTGTTCTCCAGACCCTTGACTTTTTAAAATGGGATTAATTAAATTTAACAAGGAAATTTTACAAGCATTTTATAGAACCTGAATCACCAGAAAATTAAAAATGTAACAATATGTGTAGCTCAAGAAAACAACATTATTAGCATTCTTTTTTGAGTTGCTTTCTTGTTGCCTTACTAAGTCATTCCATTATTTTTCTTGCCTAGCAGTCTTTCCATTCTTGCTCCTTCTGGCAACGCTGGTTTCCAGCAATTATGCTGAGAAACAAGAAGAGTGGATGGCGTGCTTTCGTGATCCTGACTACGAGGAGCTGCTAAATATCGCCAGGAATGGTCTCAACAAGACCTCCAAACCAAAGACGGTTGTGATTGTTGGTGCGGGAATCAGTGGACTTACTGCTGCCAAATTACTGAAAGATGCTGGACATCAGGTAACTATTGTTACTAAGGGTGCAGCTACACTGTAGCATTGATGCAGTTTGACATCACTTGAACTGCCGGGGCTCAATGCTATGGAATCCTGGGATTTGTAGTTTGTAGTTTGAAGCAGTAAGCACCCTTTGACAGAGGAAACAAACAACCTTGGAAAACTACAATTCTCATGATTATCGTTTATTCTGTTTGTTGGATCGTAGGGATAGTCTGGTTCAATTTCTTATATTTTCTGTTGCCTTTTGTCTTGGCTATCAGTTTTCCCCATTTCCCTTCCTATTTCCCCCTGGGGTATCCATTGATATATTTATTTTTCCTCTTTGTGATGTAATCTTGAAGCATATAGTCTGCTAAATATTTGTACCATTTTATATATCTCAATTTTTATGCTCTTTCCATCCCAGGACAACCGTAGCTTGGGCTGCAGCTAACATATATTTATAGTCGTCTCACCCCAATCTTTATTACCACTTTCCCCTTCCAGTTTCAGGGTAGAAAATTGGTTTTTTTTTTAATTCCACTCTATTTTTTTGCTCAAATAATTCCTCCATTTCCGCCTTTATTTTTCTCCAGAATTCTTTTACTTTGGCACAGTCCCACCACATATGGATAAATGTTCCAGTTTCCCCACATTCATGCCAACGGCTTTTAGATGTTCTTTTTGTAATATGGACTATTTGCTGGGGGGGGGGGTCCTTTACCATTTTCTGTTGAAGGCAGGAAAGCTTGGAGAAGAGAATGATGCTGGGGAAAATGGAAGGAAAAAGGAAGAGGGGCCGAAGCCAGTCAMTTTAAGGATAACATTCATCCATCAAAGGAAAGATGGATGAATGTTATCCTTAAAGTGACTGGCTTGACTCTGAAGGAGCTGGGGGTGGCCATGGCCAAGGGGGGGGGGGGTCTGGTATGGGCTGRCTCATGAGGTCACGAAGAGTTGGAAGCAACGGAATGAACAAACAACAAAAAATTTCCTTTGATCTTTAAATGTTTACTTTTTTATTGAATTTAGCCACAGTTCCAAGTCCTTTTGATTACAGTTTATTTCCTCTTTCCATACTTCTAAAAGGGTGGGTTTCTAATTACCTTGATTATCTATTAGATAATCAAGGTAATCCCACAATTAATCAAGGTAATCCCACAATTAATTTTCCCTTTCTCCATTTTCCATTGTAATATTTGAACTAAATCTGTCTCGAGTGTGAGGCATTAAAGAGTCACTCTCAACCAAAGGAATATGAGCTCAAGCAAAATTATTTTGCCAGTGCAGACAACACCTAAAATGACTTGTTACTATTATGCGCCCTCAAATTAATTCTGATTTAAGATCATCCAATAAGAGAGTCTTCTTGGCAAGATATATGCAGAAGAGGCTAGTTATTGCCTTCTTCTTGGGCAGACTATCCCAAGACCACCAAGGTAGTTTCTGTGACTGAACAGGGATTCAAACTTCCAGAGTCCTAGCTCTCAAATGACACTACATTGGTTCTCTAAGACACCTATTGCCTTACTTTAAATCTATGAAATTATCTTATGTTAAGCACACTATATTAGCCATTTCCATAATATTGATAGGAGCTCTGCAAAGCATGTAACATATTATACACACACACACACACACAGAGAGAGAGAGAGAGAGAGAGTATTTATATTCTCCCCTTCTCACCCTGCAGGGGACTCAGTATGGATCACAATGCAGATATACATGGCGAACATTCAATGCCATAGACACACAACATATGTAGACAGACACACAAAGGCTATTTAACTTTCCAGCTTCATGAGGGTATGCTTTGAATTCCAGCCATCGGGAGAGCTGTTGCTTCACCATCCACTTGTGACACCGATGGAGTACTTCCTCATTCTTTTGCACGCTGCTGGAGAGTTTTATGATGTCATAAATTAGTTAAATTAGCCTCCCAGCATAAGCAGTATCTACATTTCCTATTTGATAGATGCAACTGTCTTTTGGGTTGTAGAAGTTGACAGCAAGCTAGACAAATGGTCGAGAGCTTACTCTGACACGGGCTGGCTTTGAACTCATGACCTTTCGGTCAGTAGTGATTTTAATGTAGCTGACTCTCAACGAGCTGTGCAAGATATATATATAAAGAAGATATATATATATAAAGGAGATATATATATAAAGGAGATATATATAAAGGAGATATATATAAAGGATATATATATATGTGGGAATTTGAACTTGGGTCTCTGCAGTTGTAGTCCTACACTGAAGCCACTACACAAAACTTTGAAATAAGAGAACGCACAGAAAAGTATCAATTTCTCGAAAAAGAAATAAAACTTTAATTCTTGTATATACTAAAACTATCACTGGAGGAAGCAAGACTTTTGCAGCACAGGATTTATGGGCATTTCCTTTTTACACATTGCTTTCCTTGCAACTTGATCTGTATAAATCAGGATGACAAGGACCAAGTCTGGGATCTTCCACATACAAAGCAGGTGTATTATAACTTTTTTTGTTTATGGTTATAATGCATAGTTACATTTTATTTACTTCTAGAGCAGTGATTCTCAACTTGTGAGTCCCCAGATGTTTTGGCCTACAACTCCGAGAAATTACCAGTTGTTAGGATTTCTGGGAGTTGAAGGCCACAATATCTGGGGACCCACAGGTTGGAGACCACTGTTCTAGGGGGACAATAAGGACATGGCATGGCATTATATTTTTATTCCTAGGTTCATATTCTGGAAGCCAGTGACCATGTGGGTGGTCGGATAAAAACCTATCGCGAGAAGGATTGGTATGTGGATCTGGGACCTATGCGTGTGCCCAAGCACCACAGGTAAGCAAGAAGAGGCATGACACCAGCCATACTACAAGGCTACTCTTCTACTTGATGCTACACAGTGAGAGTGGAAGTAGACACTGATGTTTCTGATGTTTTAGAAACATCAGCAATCCATTAGAGTCGGTAGCAGTCCACATGAATCCACTCCAAACTAACCTGAACTTCAAAGGAGCTGTCCAAGGTGCTGAACCCTACCCACCAAGAGGTTCAGAATCATGGTTTGTTGTTGTTAATTGTTGTCAAGTCAGCTTTGACTTATAGTGACCTCATGAATGATAAATCTCCAAGTCATCCTATCATTTTGAACCCTGCTCAGGTCTTGCAGATTCAGGGCAGACGTGGCTTCCTGGATTGAGCCCATCACTTGCAATGTCATCTTCCTCTTTTTCTGCTGCCTCCTATCTTACCAAGCATTATCGTCTTTTCTAATGAGTTATCTCATATTAAGTTAAGTTTCCTCATCTTTCCCTGGAAATTTGAGTTTTAAGTACTCATCCTTGGGATTTTAGCTGCGATCTATGTGGGAATCAAAGAAATAAAGGAAGAGGGAGGTTGATCAGATTATATTACAAGGGAAGGAAACATATTCAGGGGAGCAGTGTTGGCCATGCAGCAGAATACAGATCCACAATACAGAGATAGCTTTACTGGTTAATCAAAATGCTGAAAATAAACAATGCAAGCTTTCAAAGCTTCAGTAACTTCTTCATCAGGCAAAGATGTTACAAATCAGATAGAAGAAAAATGATGATTATGAAGTCACAGGCCAACATTTTCTCCCAGATATTATTTCTATTGTCAAGTCTGGAGGGATACACAGCACAACAACAAGAACAACATAATATCTTGGTGTCTTGGTTTTTAGGCCTGTTCCTGAGGTTATTTGAGGCACTGATTCAGAACACTGCATTGGATGGACCACATCAACTCTAGTTTCTTAGATATGGTTATTGTAAATTTCTATGGGCAAGCAGATGGCAACTGCTATATGGCCATTTGTGGAAAAAGCAGGTCAAATATATCCAAAAACAGGGGAAATATTTGAGTCACCAAAATGTATGTTGGCCAGGGATATATCAGTACAGGTTGACATATTTTTCCATGTGTGGGCCATGGTCAAAGGGCAATAAAAGATAAGGAATAAAACCTCAAACTCCATTAGCAATGGAAGAGTAACTTCCCTTAAAGAAGACAAGAGAAGGTTTTGGTGGGGTGGATGAGAAATGAGGCTTCAAACATGAAGGCTGCTGTTTCCTTTTTCTCCCAGGTTCACGGCAAGGATGAGAAGGGATAGTGGTTTGAACAAAATTACAGATGGCATTGTATAGCTTCTTGGTGGCAAAGGTTAATTGAATTATGCATTCTTACAGTGCACATACATCTGTATACAGATGATAGATTAATAATAATAATAACAATAACAACAACAACAACAACAACCGCAACAACAACAATGGGTTGTTGTAGGTTTTTTTGGGCTATATGGCCATGGTCTAGAGCAGTGGTTCTCAACCTGGGGTCCCCAGATGTTTTTGGCCTACAACTCCCAGAAATCCTAACCTGGTAAACTGGCTAGGATTTCTGGGAGTTGTAGGCCAAAAACATCTGGGGACCCCAGATTGAGAACCACTGGTCTAGAGGCATTCTCTCCTGACATTTCACCTGCATCTATGGCAAGCATCCTCAGAAGTAGTGAGGTGACCTCATTACGTCTGAGGATGCTTGCCATAGATGCAGGATTCAGGTGAAACGTCAGGAGAGAATGCCTCTAGACTATGGCCATATAGCCCAAAAAAACCTACAACAATCCAGTGATTCCAGCCATGAAAGCCTTCAACAATACAACAACAACAACAACAACAACAACAACAATAATAATGGGAATCAGGAGCTGTTAGGCTAAAAAATAACCCTCTCTGGTGGCGATTCCACCAAAATATAGCAGAGTGCTGGATGTACAGTTCATAAGCAGCAGAAACTTGCATGTAGTGAGCAAGGATTGGTTTCCATTCAACAGGATTGAACAGGACTGCTGATCCACAACAACATGGGATCAAAATTAATGATTTATTAAAGATAAAAGAAATCCATTCTAGATAGGAAAGGTTCTTGGAGCTGACTAGCTTCACTGAGCTATCTTCTAAGGAAAAGGAAAAAGGAAAAATAAAAAAAGTAACTATATCTACTACATCTTGCCTTAGACAATGGCAAGATGCTTAATCACTCTAGAGAAGACAAAGGAGAAGAGGCCAGAAAATGGAGACAGGCAACATGGCCAGCCCAGGGCAATAAAAATACCTTTTAAAAGAGGAAGTTACGTTTCCCTGAAGAGATCACATTCCTAGGTATTCAAAGAGGAGGAGACAGTGGCATGCAAAGATGAATAAGGCAACCCCTTCTTAACCCCTTCTTAAAACAAACTAGCTAGAGGAAATTGGGGAGGAATCCCTCCGTCTATCTAGGCTAACTACTCATTGAGAGCTGGAGACTTTTGCAGTCAGTGATGAAGCCCAACAAATAATAACTACAGTAGTAATATTTCTTATGCATCAAGAAGCGTATGAATTGAGAATGAGTAGCTGATTAGGTGAGGAAAAATGAGAAAATATGTTTTTGAGATAGAATTATAAATAGTGAAACATGTAGATCTTATTCCTGTCCAAATCATGTGCCCATTTGATTTTTCCAGCCTTGTTGATTGACCTACAGCATCCCAGCATTTGAGGATATAAAAATATAATCTACACTTGTGTTTTCAGAAGTGTTTCCCTCTTTTTCTGTTTTCCAGAATTGTTTATGAATATCTGAAGAAATTCAACCTCACTTTAAACCCATTTGCTCCTAATAATGACAACGCCTGGTATTTATTTAAAAACAGAAGGGAAAAGGTGGCAGCTATAAAAGCAAATAGTAACCTCTTCGGATATCAATTGGATCCCAAAGAAAGAGGAAAGTCACCCGATCAACTTTATTTGGGAACATTGGATAAGGTATGTCCTTTCTGAACAAGGTTTTTTTTTACACCAGGTTAGTAGGATAAAAAAGGAAAGAAACTAGAATAGTGCCTTTTAGTGAAATTTAATGTTCTTTTAGTGAAATTTAAAATGGTCTTTCTTTGTCCTTGTGGAGAAACTTCCTTCCGCAGCCAAGAAGCAAATCAGTCTGTCTTTCTCTCCTTCTCTCTTTTCATTTCAGCATATCTCGAGCCTGAACAAAAAATGCAATGGTATCCAAAAGTCCTAGGCTCAGCCATCACCCCATGCATTGCCTGACCAATCAGCTTCATGCATCTTGTTTTACAATTGACACACACACACACACACACTCCTTGCATTCTCCAAAATCTCTCACTTGGTAAAAGTCTAGGAACCTTATCAAAAAGACCCATGGATTCCCTCATTATCAGGGCGAATCCATGGGCTCCTGGTGGGACATGTGGAGAAGCTGCTGCTCTATGCCCCACATCACCCATCTTACCTTGCCCCTCAACCCATGGGGTGAAGCATGGCTTCCCCCATTTCTGCCCAGGTTCCCCCATTTCTGGGCAGGCAACACAGGAAGGCTCTTGTGTTGCCACATTGTGATCATCAGGCATTGCTTCCTCTCCTTTTTTGGGCATGGAGCCTGACCAGAAGTGCATATACCTCGTGTAAAACGCTCCGTGCAAAAAATGGAGGGAAAGCTGTGTACGATGAGCAGATCAGCACATCTGATGAGGCAGCATGACTGACTTTGAAATTTAATCAGACTAAAGTCTCACAGTAATTGGTTTGCTCATTTTGTCTGTCTAAGAAAAGTGGTCTCTCCCACCTGTGTTTATTTTCCCCGGCCCTCTGTCAGGAGTTCTATGCAATCACAGAACTCCTTTTCTTGTGGAAGTGACAATTAGTGCCATGATACGGTAGCAAAAGAAGTCAATGGGATTTTGGCCTGCATCAATAGGAGCATAGTGTCTAGATCCAGGGAAGTCATGCTACCCTCTATTTTGACTTGGTTAGACCACACCTGGATTTATTTATTTATTTATTTACAGTTTTTATATTCCGCCCTTCTCACCCCGCAGGGGACTCAGGGCGGATTACAGTGTACACATATATGGCAAACATTCAATGCCAATTTTGACATACAAACATATACAGACATACACAGAGGCTATTTAACTTTTTCTGGCCGCCAGGGGAGCTGTCGCTTTCATTGTCCATCTGCGACACTGATGAAGCACTTCCGCATTCCCCGCATGCTTCCCCACTGGAATGCTTTGCTGGAGTCTTCTTTATGGCCTCATAAATCAGTTAATTTAGCCTCCCCACACTTTAAGGTGGTACCTAATTTTCCTACTTGACAGATGCAACTGTCTTTCGGGTTGCAAAGGTCGACAACAGGCTACACAATTGGTTGGAAACCCACTCCAACCCGGGCTGGCTTCGAACTCATGACCTTTTGGTCAGAGTGATCTTAATGCAGCTGACACTCAGCCAGCTGCGCCACAATCCTGGTGAATATTCTGTCAAATTCTGGGCACCACAATTGAAGAGAGATATTGACAAGCTGGAATGTGTCCAGAGGAGGGTGACCAAAATGATCAAGGGTCTGGAGAACAAGCCCTATGAGGAGCGGCTTAAAGAGCTGGGCATGTTTAGCCTGAAGAAGAAAAGGCTGAGAGGAGACATGATGAGGGCCATGTATAAATATGTGAGAGGAAGTCATAGGGAGGGGGAAGTAAGCTTGTTTTCTGCTGCCTTGGAGACTAGGACTACAAACTTCAAGAAAGGAGATTCCATTTAAACATTAGGAAGAACTTCCTGACTGTGAGAGCCATTCAGCAGTGGAACTCTTTGCTCCAGAGTGTGGTGGAGGCTCCTTCTTTGGAAGCTTTTAAACAGGCTGGATGGCCATCTGTCGGGGGTACTTTGAATGCAATTTTCCTGCTTCTCAGCAGGGGGTTGGACTGGATGGCCCACAAGGTCTTTTCCAATTCTATAATTCTATGATTCTATAAACTGTAAAATAAGATGCACTACACATTTGTAGTGGTCTCCTAGTCAAACAATAAAACATGCAGGTACTTTTGTTCTTTCCCAAATAAGCAGGAAGGCTTTGCTTTCTCCTTTGCTGCAGCAGGATACAAAGTATGTACAGACTTTACAGCTTCTTCTTCCTCACTACTCACAGCAGCAACTCTCCAAACCACCATTCACCCCTCATCAAACTTACGCAGTGTAACTACAACCTATATGCAGTGTTCCCTCACTTATCGTGGGTGTTATATTCCACTGCCCTACTCCCATTGCATTCTATCCACCACACCCTAATCAACTCTTTTACAAGTGATAAGGCCAGAGGTATTAATTCTGTAATAATTTAGAAAATGACAGGTAATTTCCAAATCCTGACAGCTTCTTAGTTCTTTTAGATTGGGAAGGTAAAAAACAACAAAATGCAATGGACCGATTTCTCTTCCTTGTTTGTGCCCTCATTCGTATGTACCTGTGTTTGATCTGGGACTGGCCAAAACCCTGCCTTTGACTTGTAGAGTCAAACACAACCTCTTTCATTTGGGACTTTTCACCTCATTTGTGGCGCATGACTCAGTTTCTCTTTTATTTCCTACACCTCATTTTTGTGTCTTGTGCAGTGTTTGCCTTCATCTAAACTCTGCCCAAATCTGACCCTCATCTGTTCAATTTTGTGTGCTTTAAAACTTGCCACATATTAATAATTAGTTTAATCCCTTTCAAAGTTGTCCAAGGTGGTGGCCTTTGGCAGTAAATCCCATCATTTAAAACTACGTCCTCTATGTAGAAATACTTCTTTTTTATCTGCCATGAAGATCCTGCCATTCAAGTTCATTGGATGCTTTCCGGATTCTTATGTCCTAAGGCAGTTTTCTCACTGCCCACTTTGTCGGTCCATTGCCTAATTTTATACAACTCTATTACATCTTTACTTTTGCGTTCTTGAAAGTAAAGAGCCTTACAGATTGTGCTCAACTTAGATGGGATGTAAGGAAAAGCTTATGCACATAAGATAAGCCAATCGTGTTGTCGAACGCTTTCATGGCCAGAACCACTGGGCTGTTGTGAGTTTTCTAGGCTGTATGTCCATGTTCCAGAAGCATTCTCTCCTGACATTTCGCCAACATCTATGGCAGGTTGTGAAGGTTGTGAAGCCAATAATTGCTAATATAGTTAATATGTTCTGACATGGATAACAAATGAACATATTGGTTGGTTCCCAGTAGACTACACTAGGAGCCACCAGTGATGCAATGGGTTAAACCCCTGTTTAACCCATTGCTGATGGAAAGGTTGGTGGTTCGAATCTGTGAGATGGAGTGAACTCCCGTCTGTCAGCTCCAGCTTCTCATGTGGCGACATGAGAGAAGTCTTCCATGGGATAATAAAACATCTGGGCATCCCCTGGGCAACATCCTTGCAGATGGCCAATTCTCCCACACCAGATGCGACTTGCAGTTTCTCAAGTCGCTCCGGACATGAAAAAAAGACTACACTCATTGCATAAATTGTTGAATGGTGAGTTCAACAATCAGCCACTCTGAGTTCCTGAATGAGGGAGAGAGGGTGGGGTATAAACAGAGGCGGCCCTAGGTAATTTTCAACTGTAAGCAAACAGTATTCCCCCCCCCCCAACCAATCACTGATATATATTTTCTGTTCGTCGTGGGAGTTCTGTGTGTGCCATATTTGGTTCAATTCCATCATTGGTGGAGTTCAGAATGCTCTTTGATTGTAGGTGAACTATACATCCCAGTAACTACAACTTGCATATGTCAAGGTCTATTTTCCCCCAAGAGTGCTTCAAGAGCAAAATCAACTATACTGCGAATGCTTACTTTGCGTAATGTTGAGCCGCCCCTGGGTATAAAGCAAAGTAAATAAACAAATAGATAGATTTCATTAATTCTAGAATCTTATGAATGATTAGATTCTTGCTGATATCTATGATTGTTGCTGTTTCTTTTAACTTGGAAACTGAATAAATACATAAAGAAGGTTGCATATACAGGGTTTCCATAAAGTCTCTTTAGGATTTAAAATACATCCTGTATTTTCTTATCCTGACCAGTTAAGAGTCGCCTTAGGGCTGAGAATGGCGGTATACAAATGAAGTAAATAATAAATAAATAAATAAATAAATAAGTTACTTTTATGGTCCTTTTCAGGTAACAAAAAACTGCACGCTTTTGAAGGCAAAGTATGATTCTTACTCCACCAAGGTAAGAGACATGGGCATGTGCTTGTCTTTAAAATATATTCTAATCTATGGTGCAATTGTTGTGTTCATTCACCATTTGTTATGCTATACAAATGGACAAAACTTCATCAAAGAGTCACCTTATTTGCTGTGTGATCTGATAGGAGCAAAACAAAGACTACAAGTGTAGTCTTTGCTTTGCTCCTTTCAATAAGCAGTGTAACTAATATAGAAATATGGAACATTTGGATGATGAGACTGGATCTTGATTTTAACTGAGATGAGATGATATGTTATGATGTTTATTGATTGTTATAATGTTATTCTTTTAACTTATTTTTGACTGTTTTTATCATGTTTATGTATTGTATTTGCTTTGTTAACCGCTCTGAGTCGCCCTGAGGGCTGAGAAGATCAGTATACAAATATAGTAAATAAATAAATAAATAAATACAAGTAAATTTGGGATTCACTCCATTAAGTATTTGGGATATTTATCAAAAATACATTGCTTTAGAATATAGATTTATGAAATGGCCTTACACAAATTTGATATTTATTTTCAGGCTGCCATCCTAAACATTTTAATGAATCAGTAAACTTCAGCATTTTTCATATGTTTGCTCTATATTACGAAGCAAATTGTAAGGGAGGAGGGAGCAAGCTTGTTTTCTGCTTCCCTGGAGACTAGGACACAGAACAATGGCTTCAAACTACAAGAAAGGAGATTCCATCTGAAAATTAGGAAAAACTTCCTGACTGTGAGAGCCATTCAGCAGTGGAACTCTCTGCCCCGGAGTGTGGTGGAGGCTCCTTCTTTGGAAGCTTTTAAACAGAGGCTAGATGGCCATCTGGCAGGGGTGCTTTGAATGCAATATTCTTGCTTCTTGGCAGGGGGTTGGACTTGATGGCCCATGAGGTCTCTTCCAACTCTATGATTCGATGATTCTATGTAAGGATTGTGTAGGTTGAACTTTGTTTAACTGAAATCATGTCCAATCATCAACAGCAAAGGACCCGTGGTGGCACAATAGGTTTAAACCCTTGTGCCAGCTGAATTGCTGACCTGAAGACCTGAAAGTCAGCGGTTCAAATCTGCAAGACGGGGTGAGCTCCCATCTGTCAGCTCCAGCTTCCATGCAGGGACATGAAAGAAGTCTCCCATAGGATGGTAACACATCCGGGTATCCCCTGGGCAACGTCCTTGCAGATGGCCAATTCTCTCACACCAAAATCGACTCCAATTTGCTTCTGACACAATAAAATTAAAATCAACAGCAAAGCTAGGCAATGGAAAGTAAATTTCATTATTCTCTTGTACACTTCTAAAGGCTTTTTCAGTATAAGGACAGCACGTTATGAGAAAGGCAGAGCAGGCAAAGGCTACGTGAATATAATGTTAATCATAGAGTAGTATTCTGGCTACTTAAATTCAAAACATGTTGTAAAAGTCATTTAAATAAGATACTAGTGTCAATGACTGCATTGATTGTTGTTCTGGCTAAAACATTTCTTTCAAAAGGGCCTTGTTTAGGGATGATATTGGGTTTACTCTCCTATCCTATTCCAAGTATGCTTTGCATGAAAGTCACTTTCTTTATGGACTTCTCACTGCTTTTACTCAAAGATAGTAAGGACTGATGGAGCATCACCAAGATACTCATTTCTGCAAAGAAGAAGGAATCTTTCACATGAAACAGAGTTTTATTTCTTTATTTATCATGTCAGAAGCAAATTGAGAATGCAATTATAATGTCAAATAAAAAAACACAAAAAAGATTAAAAACTTGGCATTATACTAAATTTCCTTTGACCAGAGGCTACCCACTTGGAGTGCCCCTGGTGTCGCTGTAAGAAGGTCCTCCATTGTGCATGTGGCAAGGCTCAGGTTGCATTGCAGTAGGTGGTCTGTGGTTTGCTCTTCCCCACACTCGCATGTCAGTATCCACTTTGTAGCCCCATTTCTCAAGGATAGCTCTGTATCTCATGGTGCCAGAACGCAATCTTCTCAGTGCCTTCCAAGTCGCCCAGTCTTCTGTGTGCCCAGGGAGGAGTTTCTCATCGGGTATCAGCCACTGATTGAGGTCCAGGTTTTTCGTCTGCCACTTTTGGACTCTTGCTTGCTAAGTTGTTCCTGTGAGTATATCTGTAGATCTTAGGAAGCTATTTATTGATTTAAGACGTTGGCATGCTGGCATGCAGACTTGCAGTATGGAACACAACATGAAACCCAATAATAGAAACATAGAGTTGTAAGAGACCACAAGGACCATCGTGTCAGGAACCGGTTTCCAGGCCTTGAGTCTTGGCGCAAAAAACCAGGATCCTGACATGTGATGCTGATAAGAATGTGCAGCTGGTGACCTTGGGGGGAAGCAGTTGGCATTTAGCGGGGAATATTGCGCGGGACTCTCGGTTGGCAGGAAAGGGGAATTCAATTGTGAGGGAGGGTATATAAGGGTTGAACCGCGGCTGCCGGTCAATCCTGGCTTTCTTCGTGTATGAATGTCCAGCAGTAAAAGTTCCTGATTGATTACGGATTGGCGTCTTGTGTCGTTATTGGGAGCGGCTGCTGTGAGCTTACACCATCGGGTCCAACCTCTGCCATGTTGGAAAATACAATTAATGTAAAAGATGAACATTATTAAGATGTGTAAATGGGTGGCAAAATGAAACCATATGAAATCAAGACAGTAGATTTACATTTAATACGAAAGGCCACATTCCAAAGGTTGATCACAGCCTGATCCAAAATATCTTTTTTTGTGATGTGGCTCATATCTTTTCAGAATTCAACCCTGTTTTGAGTTCAATTGGAAAAGGAAGTCCTACTGTAATCATTTTGTGCTTTAACAGCCATTCTCCACCATTTTACATTCCTCTCCCATCAGGAATACTTAATCAAAGAAGGAAATCTGAGCAGAGGAGCCGTGGATATGATCGGTGCGCTCGGAAATGAAGAGGCTGCATTCCATCTTTCGTTTTTTATCTCTATATTCAGCCATGTGATTTTTTCAGATGATAACAGGTAAATGGAAAGAGTTTGTGTTCTTTTGACTGATAAGAACAAATATTTTTCTTAGGACTAAAGGCATTATTTTATTACTGTCTCACACTGAGTAGCTCCAAATGTGAAAAACCATGGACAGCTCTGAAGGTAAGGCAAGGATGTCAGTAATAGTGCCAAGAAAATTAGCATAGTATGGTCTTAAGCAGCGTTTCTCAATCTGGAGGTCGGGACTCCTGGGGGGGGGGATCATGAAGGGATGTCAGAGGGGTCGCCAAAGACCATCAGAAAACACAGTATTTTCTGTTGGTCATGGGGGTTCTGTGAGGGAAGCTTGCCCCAATTCTCTCATTGATGGGATTCAGAATGCTCTTTGATTGTAGGTGAACTATCAATCCCAGCAACTACAACTCCTAAATGTCAAGGTCTATTTTCCCCAAACTCCACCAGTGTTCACATTTGGGCATATTGAGTATCCGTGCCAAGTTTGATCCAGCTCCATCATTGTTTGGGTCCACAGTCCTCTCTGGACTATCAAGTGGTACAATACCAGCTAAACAGTATAATTCCTCTAGTGTTGTGGGGCATAGACACCCTGTGATAATGTGGCATGTCTCATTAACAGCCACATCCACTGTTTTAACATGGTGTGATGTATTCCACACTGGGCATGCATACTCAGCAGCAAAGGAGCAAAGCGCAAGGGCAATATTGCAGTTGAAATGGCAGGGAGAAGGTTTGAAGAAAAGAGACAAAGAGAGGTCCCGATGTCTGAAAAGCAGGGTTTATTCTCGGTTGGCGCCAATCGGATATGGTCCCTCCTGGTAAGCCAGGAAAACAGGGTAGAGAACAAAGAAAAGGCTTGGTTTATATACCCTTTAAAATAATATGCATGCATCACACAGGCATCACAATGTGCGTCACAAAATTCTACTTTTACATTGACTTCAATGGCATATTTCAAACTCAATACCTATCAATCTTTATTTTGATCATTTTATCTGAGGAGGTGCTATTAATGAGGACCATCTCCAGAATGTCTACTAGACCCAATAGCAAGAGCTTCCATCCATCTTGAGATAAGTTCTTCCTGAAGCCTCTTGATGGCCAGCTCATTAATCTTACGATAAGGTGCCTGGTACCAAAATGGAAGGAGTCTCTTGAGATATGCCAGAGGCCTCTAGACATTACTTTCTTTAGACCCTGGCCTCTCTTGAAGCATCTAATTTTTGCAGCTTTTAAGAAGTCAAGTGAAGTGAAGGTCATGCATACATACATTTCTCTTTGCGATTTCATATATTTTCTAACTCCTATTTCAAATATGGTTACATCAAATATATATTTTCCAATATGTTTATTATGTAGTTTCATCTTGCCTTCATCACAATGACAATAAAACTGTTCTGTTCTATTCTATAATGAATGTGGTTTGACTCTACTTTAGGTACCATAGCTCAATGCTATGAAACCATGGGAGTTGTTGTTTAAATAGACGCCAGCACTCTTTGGCAGAGAAGGCTACAGACCTTGGAAAACAAAATCCATGATTCTATATCAGTGAGGCATGGCAGTTAACGTAGAGTCAATCTGCATTAATCCTTGACATAGTTTATGAAATGTGCTAAAGAATGTGTTTTGTTTTTGTTGCTTGCTGAGTTTTGCTCAATAACCTAATCTAGTCACTGTTATCCTTATTTCTTTTTAATTAATTGATTGATTAATTATCAATTAATTAAATTAATTATTTCTTTCCTGTTCCTAACTTGATCTTGATCTTAACAGCTAAAAACTGAAATGAGACCACTATACTGATCTGCAAACATCCTAGCATAGCTCGGAAAGAGAGATAAACGAAGTGTTTGTATTCTGTTTTTTAAAAATGACCGCTTGATGAATCGACCCATTCATTATTTTCATCTTTTTTTTTCTTCTTATCCTCTGGACTCCTTCAGTTTTGACGAAATCACAGGTGGGTTTGACAAGTTCCCCAACGCCTTCCTCCAAAAGCTGCCTGGAATAATTCGCCTCAACAACAAAGTAGAGAAGATTGTCCACTCAGGACGGAAAGCCACTGTGTTTTTCCGCAAGAAGGGCAAAAGCGCCTTGTCTTGGCTGACCGCTGACTACGTCCTTGTCACAGCTACACCCAAAGCCACCCGACTCATTGAATTCCAGCCTCCCCTTTCAAATGCAAAGGCTCATGGCCTTCGTTCTTTCAATTATGCAAGTGCCACTAAAATTGCCTTGGCCTGTACAGACAGATTTTGGGAGAGAGACGGGATTCGAGGTGGAAGGTCCATGACCGATCGGCCATCCCGAGCTATCTACTATCCAAACCACAATTTCACCAACGGCCTTGGGGTCCTCTTGGCTTATACCACCTGGGAGGATTCAAATTTCTTTCTTGCCCTCAGTGAGGAAAAGTGCGTTGATGTGGTGCTGGATGACCTATCACAATTGCACAATATCTCCAAAGACTATCTCAGATCTGTTTGCAGCAAACATGTGGTTTATAAATGGACCCTGGATGAATTCTCCATGGGGGCTTTTACTGTTCCTGCTCCCTACCAGTCCAGTCAGTTTTTCAAGGCATTGGTTGAGAATGAAGGGAGGGTTTACTTTGCAGGAGAACATTTAGCTCATCCGCATGCTTGGATTGAGAGTGGTATGAAATCTGCAATAAGAGCAGCAAGTGCCATTAATCTCAGGGCTGCTAAGCCTGCCTTGTAGAAGCTGGAAAAATGATCCTGTATCACAATGATCCATAAAATAAATGACAGAATAGATAGAGTTCCCACATTTTTAAAATACTGGGTATTTGTGGCAGTTGTTATGAAAGGGTGTGAGTATAATACCTATGTATTCAGCACATAAAGATAGATACTGTCAATTGCACGTATTCCCTATTAATTAAGGAATATATGCAGTTGACAAATGGAATGGCTATGGTTTATGATTTTGGATAATGTGGTTTTAATATTTTTGCTAGGATGTTTTAATGCTATGTCTTAATGTTTAAATATTGCTTATGTCTTATGTTTAAGGGTCTTTTAACTTATAGTTATATGTTATTGTTTAGATATTATGACTTTTTACATGTATGTTTGGCATCGAATTTTGCCATTAGCATGTTGTAAACCACTTTGACTCCTCCCAGGGTGAGAAAAGCAGTATATAAACTCATTAAATAAATAAATAAATAAATATTATGAAAAAAGTGCACATAACCGTTATTCCTTCAGTTCATTTTAGCAATATGCGGCTATTTTAGTTTGATTGTTTAATAGAATATATATCAGAGTATAGATTCCCAGTTAACTGGAACGAACCATTGGAACTCTCAAGCAACTGGCAAAAAATGGAAGAAATAATACTTTAAATACAAATTAAAATAAAATCAATTTTTATAATATAAACTCAGTTGTCATAATATAATAAAACTGCATTGCATTACATAAGGATTGTCTTTATATGTTTTTAATTAATTTCAATATTAATATCATGGCAATACAGAATTTATGGTGTATAGCAGACATGGGCAAACTTCAGCTCTCCAGGTGTTTTGTAGTTCAACTCCTCCAGCTCCTTTCTAATCAACATTTTTTCATGAAATTTGAACACAATTGTAGGTTTTTTATTATGTAGTTTTCTTTGTTTTTACCCCATGTAATTATCCTTAATAGTTTTTGAAATATTATTTTAAAAGCACCTGAAAGTAGTCACATCCCCGCTCTCTTGCTCTTTCGCCCTTCAGAGCTTTCTCTTATGTCCGCCTTCTTGCTCCTCCCACTAAGGTATAAAAGGAAGGCATGAAAGCAGATGCAGGCAATTCCAAACACAGCTGTCTTGCTGTGCAATTGTCTACTAGCTTGACTTGCTGTTCTGAGACTTAAAGCACTGTTAGTTGCTGTTAGTGTTTCATTTCATCCACATGACCCCAGAAGATGCCTAAACGCCTATCAAAGCTACTGAACATTTTTGAGTTCATGGCAAAAAAGAAAAAGTCAAATATTGAAGACCACAAAAGCAGCAGGTTGAGAACCATTGCTGCAGCTGGTACTGATGAAAGGGCCTGAGGCCAGGAATTGTGGGAGTTGAAGTCCAAAACACCTGGAGGACCAAAGTTTGCCCATGCCTGCAATATAGTATCACGGTATAGTATTAATTCAGCCTGTTTATAGTAGTAACTATCAATCAGTCTGAAACTACATTATTTGGCATCTACCCTTCCTCATGAATGCTGGTTAACTAAGAGTCTACTGTTGTACACACACACACACACACACAGAGTACCCAATCTTTAACTTTCTGCAATGCTTCGATTGTATCCCTGCTGGCAGGAGATTGGATTGGATAGCCTTTGTGGTCTCTTTCAATACTTCCACCTATTGTTATCATTGTTATTATTATTACTACTAATATCTCACTTTTATCTAAATTGAAACCTATGCACCTATTACATAGTCTTCCAAACTGTGTGTCACAACTCGTTAGTATATTGGCTACAGTTTGTGGGAGCGACTTGTGAACCTAATGAGAAACTTCTGAGTCCATGTGAATTAAGCAATAAATTATATACATATATATATTTAAAATATAAATGAAACACTTTCATGAGCTATTTTGTGTCCCCGTACATTTTATTATGATGTTTTAGGAGGGCTGAATGAAATGTAATGCCTCCACCTTCGTAACTCCTCAACAGATGGCAGTACTGGTATGCAGCAGTTACTGGCTTGTTCACTAGACTCTTCTCTACAGTTCCATTTTGGAAGGAAGCCTTTGCATTTAATGGTTGTGTTGTTAAAGTGCAAAGTATGGAATCCTTTGCAGACAGTGTGTCAATGCGACTTAAGCAATGGGCAGTCATTGAATTCTTGACAGCAGAAAGTGTCACCCCAAAGGAGATTAATCAGAGAATGCAAGCTGTTTATGGTGATTGTGTTGATGTGAGTGCTGTGCTTCGTTTGGCAAGTAAGTTTAAAGATGTTGAGGTGGGAACATCTGACTTGCATGACAAACAAAGAGTTGGGCATCCTGTGACAGCAACCACCGAGTTTCACAAGCAAAAGGTTGACAGATTGATTCAGGACGATCGTTGTATTACTCAGAGAGAAATTTCAAGCATAATTGGCATTTCACAAGAACGTGTGGGTCACATTATTGCTTTGCTTGGCTATCAGAAGATCTGTGCATGATAGGTTGCAGAAACAGAGTGTCCACTTCTTCCGTGACGGCTTCATCATTGCCAGAAATGTATCCAATTATCTGGTGATTATGTGGAAAAGTGAATAGTGTTGTATCTCTTATAAGGGTTTGGTTTAGCCTAGGCATGGGCCAACTTTGGCGCTCCAGGGGTTTTGGACTCCAACTCCCACCCCACCACCCCCCCCCACCCCCCCCCCCCACCACCACCACCCCCACCACCACCACCCCCCCCCCCCACCACCCCCCCCCACCCCCCCAAACCAATCCTGCCTCCCCCACCCCACAACACCACCCCCCCCCCCCCCCCCACCCCCCCCTCCCCCACCCCCCAAAACCTAGGCTTTCCTCTGGATCCCAACCCCACCATTCCTAACACCTGGGGCCCCTTCATTTCCCCCCTCAGCCACTTCAGGCTCTCCAGGTGTCTTGGACTTCAACTCCCACAATTCCTAACAGCCTCGGGCCCCTTCCTTTTCCCCTCAGCCGCTAAAGCGGCTCTCTCGTTCCTCTGAGTTCTTTGTGTCCTAAAATGCCTTACAAGGAAAAGGAAGGGGCCCGAGGCTGTTAGGAATTGTGGGAGTTGGAGTCCAAAACACCTGGAGAGCCCAAGTTTGCCCATGCCTGGTTTAGCTTCTGGTTTGCTAGTAACTTGAACTATTGTGCCACAATACGATGCATGTCTAAAAAAAAATGTGTCACCAACATAAAATGAGGTTGTATGTTTACCTGGTCCTATATCTCAGGATTGTAATCAACTACAGATGCGCTTGCGGGGGAGAAAGGAAAATGCAATGCTTAAAAAAGGTGTGTCACATGAAATGTTTGGAAAGCTCTGATCTATTACATGATAGAGATGAAGCACTAAGTCTATTGTGGTAGCTCTTTAAGCTTATGTGTGGTGCGTGCAATTGAAGAAGGGAAGAATGGATGCCCACATTTAAGTATTTCATTATATTTTGCCCGCTAGAGGGCTCTGGGTTTTCTTATAGGAAAAGGGGGGAAAAACGGAGGAAAACTGAAAGCCAGAGATTGGAGCAGAAAGGAACAAAGGATGGCATCCTTTTCAGCTGAATCGCTAATAAACCTCGGTGGCACTTCCTTCAACTTGGTGAGACCTTTTATTGGGAAAAATAAGGGATTGGGTGCTTCTTTGTCTCGCCAGGGGAAAAGAACTCTTTGATGAGTCCAATTGGTCTCTGCCTCCTGGCAAAGACCCCAAATTCCTCCTCTATAACAATAGAATAAACCCTTCTCTTACAAAAAAGCAAACCTTGATTTTTTTTTGTCATTTTATATAACAGTCTCCATTTTATTAACTACACCATTGTAAAGAATGGGACTTTTGCATCCACAGGAGGAGCTGGAATAAAACCCATAAGGCCGAACAGGGCATAGGGTTACAGCCTGTGTTAGATGGGGTTACACTCCCCCTGAAGACGCAGGTTCGCAGCTTGGGAGTGATCCTGGATTCATCACTGAGCCTGGAACCCCAGGTCTCGGCGGTGGCCGGGAGAGCTTTTGCACAATTAAAACTTGTGCGCCAGCTGCGCCGTACCTTGGGAAGTCTGATCTGGCCACAGTGGTCCACGCTCTTGTTACATCCCGAATAGATTACTGCAAACGCACTCTACGTGGGGTTGCCTTTGAAGACTGTTGGAACTCCAACTAGTCCAGCGGGAGGCAGCCAGATTGCTCACCGGGGCATCATACAGGGAGCATACCACCCCCCTGTTGTGTCAGCTCCACTGGCTGCCGATCCAGTTCCGAGCACAATTCAAAGGGCTGGTTTTGACCTACAAAACCCTATACGGTTCCGGCCCAGTGTATCTGTCCGAACGGATCTCCCTCTACATCCCACTCCAGAGTCTAAGATCTTCTGGGGAGGCCCTGCTCTTGACCCCGCCTCTATCACAAGTGAGATTGGTGGGGACGAGGAGCAGGGCCTTCTCGGTGGTGGCCCCCCGCCTGTGGAATTCACTCCCCGGGAATTAGATCTGCAACAACGCTCCTATCCTTTAGGAAAAAACTAAAAACGTGGATCTGGGACCAGGCGGGCAGATTCGGACAAGCGGGCAGATAAAGAAAGAACTTTTGACGATGATTAGGAATGATTAATGGATTAGACCTATGGAACTCTGGAAAACGAAACACTGAGCACGAGAATAGTATATATGATGTTTTATATGATGTTTTATATGATGTGTTATGTACTGGTTGTTTGACTGTTTTAACTGCGATAACTGTTTTAATTATGGTTTTGTATATTGTATGTAAATTTGTACAGGCATCGAATCGTGCCTTTTCTGTAAGCCGCCCTGAGTCCTCCTTCGGGGGTTGAGAAGGGCGGGGTAAAAGTACCCGAAATAAATAAATAAATACCAAATGTCAGCTTTATATTTTAAAAGATTTACCTACAGATACAGTATATGTTTACATCACTAGATTTTTCATTATTGTCATAAAACACAAACACAGTGTTTTGTGTATGGTGTAGTTGTACTTTTTTATTCCAGATATATTGGAGTTTAATTTTCACTCTTTTTATTCCATTGACTAGACTTTGACACCACTTTAACTGCTTTGACTCAGTGCTATGGGATCATGGGACTTCAATTTTACAAGGTTTTTATAGTTCTCTGGTGAAAAATTCTGGGGCCTCACCAAACTACAACAAAACCAGTGTTTTCAAAAAATCGACCCTCTTTTGTATTATGTTATACCACCCTGATGAGGAAACACAACATACAAACTATCTACAGACCCACCAAGAAAATCTAACAAATGCTGCATTCAGCAGAGGACAAGAGGGATCCTCTCACTTCTGCAGGAGTCTACCGTATACCATGCAGCTGTGGACAAGTCTACATAGGGACCACCAAACGCAGCATGGCCCAGACACAATTCAAGGAACATGAAAGGCACTGCAGACTACTTCAACCAGAGAAGTCAGCCATAGCAGAGCACCTGATGAACCAACCTGGACACAGCATATTATTTGAGAACACAGAAATACTGGACCACTCTCACAACCACCATGTCAGACTACACAGAGAAGCCATTGAAATCCACAAGCATGTGGACAATTTCAACAGAAAGGAGGAAACCATGAAAATGAACAAAATCTGGCTACCACTATTTAAAAAAACTCTAAAATTACATCAGCGTAACAACAGAGAGGAAACAATCAGGGACAGATAATCACCTCTCAACAAAAGATTCCCCCAGGCACTAACATGCCACACAAAAAACCAGGCCATCAAATGCTAATCAAGGTGGTCAGTTGAAACATTCACACCTAGCTCCAACAGACAGGAGTTCTTTGTCCCACCCTGGTCATTCACAGATATATAAACCCATTTTACTAGTTCCAATACTCACTACCTCTGAGCATGCCTGCCATAGATGCAGGCAAAAAGTCAGGAGAGCATGCCTCTAGAACATGGCCATATAGCCCGAAAAAAAACCTACAACAACCCAGTGATTCCAGCCATGAAAGCCTTCGACAATCCATTGAAATATTTCTCCAAACTTACTAATATAACTTTAATGTGTCCAGAGGAGAGGGACTAAAATGATCAAGGGTCTGGAGAACAAGCCCTATGAGGAGCGGCTTAAAGAGCTGGGCATGTTTAGCCTGAAGAAGAGAGAGTTGAGAGTAGACATGATAGCCATGTATAAATATGTGAGAGGAAGTCACAGGGATGAGGGAGCAAGCTTGTTTTCTGCTTCCCTGGAGACTAGGACACGGAACAATGGCTTCAAACTACAAGAAAGGAGATTCCATCTGAAAATGAGGAAGAACTTCCTGACTGTGAGAGCTGTTCAGCAGTGGAACTCTCTGCCCCGGAGTGTGGTGGAGGGTCCTTCTTTGAAGGCTTTTAAACAGAGGCTGGATGGCCATCTGTCAGGGGTGCTTTGAATGCAATATTCCTGCTTCTTGGCAGGGGGTTGGACTGGATGGCCCATGAGGTCCCTTCCAACTCTTTGATTCTATGATTCTATGAGGAAGAACTTCCTGACTGTGAGAGCTGTTCAGTAGTGGAACTCTCTGCCCCGGAGTGTGGTGGAGGATCCTTCTTTGGAGGCTTTTAAACAGAGGCTGGATGGCCATCTGTCAGGGGTGCTTTGAATGCAATATTCCTGCTTCTTGGCAGGGGGTTGGACTGGATGGCCCATGAGGTCTCTTCCAACTCTTTGATTCTATGATTCTGGAGACTTGGATTCATTTCGATTTGCTAGATATTCATGTACTGCCTTATTACCTAGACAATAACACTAAAGCATACATATGTGGACTCATTTTGACCCTGCGATTTTCAGTCAGTTGCTCAAGTAACACTCAAAAAGCTGATAATCATAGAAACTTTGAGCAATTCAGGAAATGGTTGGGGAACAAGAGAATGCAATGTTCACCTTTTTCCTTCTGAGCCAAACCTTTAGCCATTGAGTGGCCTGATGCAATGGGACTAATTGGTCTTCTGAGAATTTGCAACTGTACCTATGCACCTGATGCAAAGTGATGTCAGCATTAATAGTGTTGCTCAACTCATGGAGCAAAGATGAGAAACATCAATTCCTGAGGCTGAATTTGACCATGTCTCCTTCCCCATTGCACCTTCATGTGGCAATTTCCCAGGTTTCGAGGGTTTTTTTCACCATTCTGAAAGACTGAGATGCCTTTCACAAGGCTTAGTGACTGGCAATGAGTGCTTTGCAACAATACTTCTCTTAAACTGTACAAAGATGCCTTGCCTGAAGGGGTAGAGGAAGGAGGTGAAATCAATTTTCATTTCCTGAAACTTACCTCATTAACTTATCTCACAAGCACCCTCTGGTTGTGAACCAACGAAGGTAGAACTGGTTTGGTGCCTCTCACTCACAACCCTTGCCTTGCCCGCATTGACTTTCCATTTGCAGTGCCCAGCAGGCACAAAATAGTAAAGTTTCAGTGCCTGGAGCATGATATCCAGAGCAATAAAGCAACAGGAGAAGGGGAAGGGGGAGACGAAAAATAGCTCATTCATTTCCCACCTTTCTCCAATTGCCTCTGTGCTCTGGATATCATCACTCCAGGTGCCAAGTGATAAATACGGCCATTTCCATGCCCACTGGAAAAGGCAGATTCCTTCTTGATCCCAGGGAATGTATGATGATGGTATGTAATCAACTGTGCTGCTTCCTAATAAAAAGTAGATTACTCCTGAGTTTTGGGAATGCTCAAGAGCAGTGTTTCTCAACCTGAGGGTCAGGACCACTGTGGGGGTTGTGAGAGGGGTTTCAGAGGGGTCACCAAATATCATCAGAAAACATATATTTCTGATGGTCTCAGGAACCCTTTTGGTAGAGAAGACTGAAGAGCTCTCTGCCTGTCCTTCTCTTTCTTTTTGGTGTTGGTGAACTACAACTCCCAGAATTCAAAAGCAGCCTACCCTCCCCCCAACCCCACCAGTATTCAGTGCTGGCCATGTAGGTATTGTGCCAAGTTTGGTACAGATCCATTGTCGGCTGGGTTCAGCGTGCTCTTTGATTGTAGGTGAACTATAAATCCCAGCAATTACAACTCCCAAATGTCAAGTTCTATTTTCTCCCAACACCACTACTGTTCACATTTTGGGGTGTTGAGTATTCATGCCAAGTTTGGTCCAGATCCATCGTTGTTTGAGTCTATAGCACTTTCTGCATGTAGGTGAACTACAACTCCAAAACTCAAGGTCAGTGCCCACCAAACCCTTCCAGTATTTACTGTTGGTCATGGTAGTTCTGTGTGCCAAGTTTGGTTCAATTCAATTGTTGGTGGAGTCCAGAATGCTCTATGATTGTAGGTTAACTATAAATCCCAGCAACTATAACTCCCAAATGACAAAACCAACCCCCCCTCCCAACCCCACCAGTATTCAAATTTGGGCGTATAGGGTATTTGTGCCAAATATGGTCCAGTGAAGGAAAATACATCCTGTCTATCAGATATTTGCATGACGATTCATAACAGGAACAAAATTACAGTTATGAAATAACAACAAAATAATTTTATGGTTGGGGGTCATCACAACACAAGGAACAGTATTAAAGGGGTTGTGGCATTAGGAAGGTTGAGAAACACTGTGCTCAACAAAGAACAAAATAACCAAAACCACCGAAGTCCCACAAATCAAATCAAAATATGTGCTAAAATATATAGGCTTAAATTATATATGGCTTCCATTACACTACCTTTTCTATTGTATTTTGTAACCTGTCCTGCTTTGTGCAACTGTGCGGCATTGTGCTTCCTGTGACCTTTTCTGGATAGGTGTGAACATGGGCAGTGCCCCATAACCGTGTAGCCACTTGGAATGTTTGAGTTGAGAAAGCCAGTTTTGGCAAATCCTGAGTATCTGTTGGCTTAGAGTGTATTGCACCCTGGCTATAAAACAAAGGAGCTCACTGACATCTTTCCATTAATCATTGGAACATGGGCCAGCACCGTAAGTGAATAATTATGGGAGACATATCCTTGTCAACACTGAATGACTGAGATATTTTGGATATGAAATGATAACTAGGATATTTCTAACAGCATTTTGTTTTGATCACAACAGATGCATTGAGTTATGAGTACCACTTATTGCTATTATGTATGGAATAATTTGGCTGTGGGTATTGTGGGAAGGAAGAAGGAAGGAAGGAAGGAAGGAAGGAAAGGAGGAGGAAGAAGGAAGGAAGGAAAAGGGAGGGAAGGAGAAAGAGAGAGATAGAAGGAGGGAGGAAGAAGAGAAGGAAGGAAGGACAAGAGTAGAAGGAAGGAAAGGAAAGAGGAGAAAGAGAGGGAAGGAGGGAGAAAGAGAGAAGGAAGAAAGGACAAAAGAGTAGGAAGGGGAGGAAGGAGAAGGAGAGGAATAAGGGGGGAGGAAGGAAAGGAAAGAAGGAAGGAAGGAAGGAAGGAAGAAGGAAGGGGAGGAAGAGAGAGGGAAGGAAGGAAGGAGGAAAGAGAAGAAGGAAAGAAGGAAAAGAGAGAAGAAGGAAGAAGGAAGGGAGAAGGAAAGAAGGAGAGAAAGAAGGAAGAGGAGGGAGGAAGAGAGAAGGAAGGAAGAACAAAAGGGTAGAAGGGGAGGAAGAGGAGAAGAAAGAGAAGAGAGGGAGGAGGAAGGAAAGAGAGAAGGAAGGAAAGACAAAAGGGTAGAGTACCACTTATTGCTATTATGTATGGAATAATTTGGCTGTGGGTATTGTTGAAGGAAGGAAGGAAGGAAGGAAGGAAGGAAGGAAGGAAGGAAGGAAGGAAGGAAGGAAGGAAGGAAGGAAGGAAGGATGGTGTGAGAGAGGAGGGCCTGAGAAAAGAGTACAAGGGGCGCATCCAACCCCTGGGCCTGGGTTTGCACATACCTGATCTAATTGCATGCCGGGCACTGTGGTTTGTGGAGAAGGCCCTCCTCTCAATCCCACCCCTATCACAAGTGCGGTTGATGGGGACAAGAGAGGGGGCCTTCTCCGTGATTGCTCCCCGCCTCTGGAACTCCCGAAAGAAATAAAAATGATTCCCACCCTCCTCTCTTTCAAAAAGCTACTAAAACACACCTTTGCACTTTGGCATACAGGGAGAAGGAAGATTAGAGCTCTTTAGTAATGCAATTGAAAAGCAGGCTGGTCTGTCTGTACTTGTGGCCATTATGGTACAGTAAAGAACAACTAACAGACAAATGCTTACTGTGCTGACTACATTAGATGTTTTATTGTTGACCATGCTTTTAAATGTATTTGTATAGTGATTAGGTGTTCTATGTTTTTATCCTGATATTTAATCTTATTTGGTTAGTACAATGTTGCTATTATTCCATATTATGTTTATTGCTGTTAATGTTTTGGTATATGTCGGGCATTGAATATTTGCCTTTGTATGTGTAAACCACCCTGAGACGTCCCCCCCCCCCCGGGGGATGGGGAGAGAGGGTGGTCTAAAAATAAAGTTTATTATTATTATGACCATGTCATCTTGAAGAATGCAGTTTAGGGAAGGGGCATTTAGAAAGTAAGAGAGTTCTTGCAATTCACAAACCCCAGAAGTCCACTGGATGCAACCATGGCAGTTGAAATTGATGTCAAAGGACTATAAATGTGTCACTGCAAAGTGATGGCTTATTTTAATGGGATTAATTAAGTTTAGCAAGAAAAATTTACAAGCATTTTACAGAACCTGAATCACCACAAAATTAAGAATGTAACAAAATGTGTAGCTCAAGGAAACAAACTTATTAGCATTCTTTGTTGAATGTATTGTCAAAGGCTTCCATGGCTGGAATCACTGGGTTGTTGTAGGTTTTTGGCTATATGGCCATGTTCTAGAAGCATTCTCTCCTGACGTTTTGCCTGCATCTATGGTAGGCATCCTCAGAGGTTGTGAGGTCTCACAACCTCTGAGGATGCCTGCCATAGATGCAGGCGAAACATCAGGAGAGAATGCTTCTAGAACATGGCCATATAGCCTGAGAAACCTACAAGAATCCATTCTTTGCTGAGTTGCTTTCTTGTTGCCTTACTAAGCCATTCCACTTTTTTTCCTGCCTAGCAGTCTTTCCATTCTTGCTCCTTCTGGCAACGCTGGTTTCCAGCAATTATGCTGAGAAACAAGAAGAGTGGATGGCGTGCTTTCGTGATCCTGACTACGAGGAGCTGCTAAATATCGCCAGGAATGGTCTCAACAAGACCTCCAAACCAAAGACGGTTGTGATTGTTGGTGCGGGAATCAGTGGACTCACTGCTGCCAAATTACTGAAAGATGCTGGACATCAGGTAGTTATCATTACTAAGGGTGCAGCTACACTGTAGCACAGATGCAGTCTGTGATCATTTGAACTGCCAGGGCTCAATGCTATGGAATCCTGGGATTGGTAGAGTCTCGCTTATCCAACTTTCGCTCATCCAACATTGTTCTGTATTATCCAACACAGTCTGCCTCTCACCCAGATCCACAGCTATTTTGATACATTGTGAGGTTTTGGTGCTAAATTTGTAAATACAGTAATTACTACATAATGTTACCATGTATTAAACTGCTTTTTCTGACAATTTGTTGTAAAACATGATGTTTTGGTGCTTAATTTGTAAAATCATAATGTAATTTGACGTTTAATAGGCTTTTCCTTAATCCCTCTTATTATCCAACATTTTTGCTTATCCAACGTTCTGCCAGCCCGTTTATGTTGGATAAGCGAGACTCTACTGTAATTTGGAGTTATCAGCACCTTGTGGCAGAGGAAATGAACAACCTTGGAAAGCTACAACTCCCATGCAGTTATAATAGTATCAATTTGCATTGATTCTATTGTGTAGATAAGCTATACCCTAAGAAATACATGTCATTAAGGTTTTTCGGGCTGTATGGCCATGTTCTAGAAGCATTATCTCCTGACATTTTGCCTGCACCTGTGGCAAGCATCCTCAGAGGTTGTGAGGTTGTCGACAGCCTTCGACAATACATGTAATTAATTTCAATTAAAAAAAAGAGGAAGACAAACTGAATGTTGTCTACATGTGTACAAAAATATTGTACTCACTTCATATATGGTACTCGTATAAAATGCTACCAATTTGCATTTTGCAAGCATTCAATGCTTTTATTTTTTGAAAGAACATTTGTATGTTAATTGCATATTGGTGTTAGCACATCTCTGTCTATCAGCATTTAATTACCAGCCATGTTACATCATAGAATTGCCAATGACCTGTAAAGGCATTTGTATATAATGTGGACATATGTATATTCATATACATAAGGTGGGGAACAGAGTGGCCACAGCTTTGTGCACAAAACAATTTGAAATATAGCAGACATATAGGACTGTCCTTTAACACCAAAGTAAATTCGTATGGGAAAACATAGGTTTATGGGAATTTCCTTTCCACACTTTGTTTTCCCTGCTATTTGATCTGCATAATTTAGGATGACAAGGACCAAATCTGGGATCTTCCACATACAAGGCAGGTATCTTGTGAGTTTTGTTGTTTCTGGATATTATTATGCATAGTTACATTTTAATTACTTCTAGAGGAACAATAAAGACATGGCACCGTTGTCCAAAATCATGATTGCCTGAAATATGTTTTTCCTAGGTTCATATTCTGGAAGCCAGTGACCGTGTGGGTGGTCGGATAAAGACCCATCGTGAGAAGGATTGGTATGTGGATGTGGGACCTATGCGTCTGCCCAAGCACCACAAGTAAGCAAAAGGAGACATGACAGCAGCAATAACACAAAGCTATTCTTCTTCTGTGATCTCAACAAATAATGTTTCTAAATGACAATCTGAGTAGAAGCCTGTTTCTGAAACATCAGCAATACATTATTATTAACAGATGGTTTCCACATGAATCCACTAACCTGAACTTCAAAGGAGCTATCCAAGGTGCTGAACCCTATCCCAAAGAAGTTCAGAATTACGGCCTGTTGTTAATTGCTGTCAAGTCGACTTTGACTTATTGCAGCCCCGTGAATGGTAGACTTCCAAGTCATCCTATCATTATGAGCCCAGCCCAGGTCTTGCAGACTCAGGGCAGTCATGGTTTCCTGGTCGTGTTTGCTGGCATGGCTGAATGGGCGCCTTTATTACCTTCCCACCGAAGTGCTACCTATTGATCTACTCACATTTGCATGTTTTAAAACTGCTAGGTTGGCAGGAGCTAGGAATAACAGCGAGAGCTCACCCTGACCCGTGGCTTCAAACTACCAATTTTTAGGTCGGCAGATTCAACAGTTCAGTGGTTTAACCCATTGTACCACCATGGCCCCAGTGTGGAACACATTTCATCACATTAAAACAGTGAAGGTGGCTCTTAATGAGACATACCGCATTATCATGGGATGTCTACGCCCTACACCACTGGAGAAATTACACTGTTAAGCCAGTATTGCACCACCTGACATCTGTCGAGAAGTAGCAACCAATAGTGAAAAGACCAAGACAGTGACATCTCCAGCCCATCCCCTGTTTCAGTATCAGCCAGCACAGCAAGGACTTAAATCAAGAATAGTTTTCTTAGATCTACAGAGACACTCGCTGGAAAATCCCAGCAAGCGAGAGTCCAAAATTGGCAGGCCCAAACCCAGCACCTCAATCCATGGGTGATACCAGATGAGAGACTCCCCCTGGGCACACAGAAGACTGGGCGACTTGGAAGGTGCTGAACAGACTGCGCTCTGGCACCACGAGATGCAGAGCCAACCTTAAGAAATGGGGCTACAAAGTGGAATCCACAACATGCGAGTGTGGAGAAGAGCAAACCACAGACCACCTGCTGCAATGCAACCTGAGCCCTGCCACATGCACAATGGAGGACCTTCTAATAGTAACACCAGAGGCACTCCAGGTGGCCAGATACTGGTCAAAGGACATTTAATCAACTAGCAATACAACTGTTTTGGTTCACTCCTGACATGATAAATAAATAAATAAATAAATAAATAAATAAATAAATACCATGACTCCTTACACTAAAACAAAGCACTACTAAAATACATATCACAAATACACACATGCACCTTGCACCACTGTGAAGAAGAAGAAGTGTGTGGACTGATGAATAATTGATTAGAAGAAGGAAAATGAGAAAAGGTTTTATTGAGATTTCATAATAAATCGTGAAATATTTAGATCTTATTCCTGTCCTATACTATGTGCCCATCTCATTTCTGCAGGCTTGTTAATTGACCTTCAGCATGTCAGGATATAACAATATAATCTACAGTTGTGTTTTAAGAAGTGTTTCCCTCTTTTTCTATTTTTCAGAATTGTTCGCGAATACCTGAAGCAATTCAACCTTGCTTTAAACCCGTTTGTTCAGAATAATGACAATGCATGGTATTTATTTAGAAACAGAAGGGAAAAGGTGGCAGCGGTGAAAGCAAATAGTAACCTCTTTGGATATGAACTGGATCCCAAAGAGAAAGGAAAGTCGCCTGATCAACTTTATTTGGGAACGTTGGATAGGGTACGTCCTTTCTGAACAAGACTTTGGAGTTATATCTACTCTCCCTCCTCACATGCCCGATGCTGTTTAATTTAGAAGGGCATCATTGTCATTGTACCACTGCAATTGCCTGTGTCACAAATACCCTAAAGACACCAGATGCCAACTGATAATGGAAACTTAAGCAAGGTCAGCCCTGGTTAGTTCTTGGATGGTAGCCCACTAGTGAATACCAGGTGCTGTAGGCTGTTTAAAAGGAAGAAACTGATATAACTGTGTTGCGGTGGGTTTTTCGGGCTGTATGGCCATGTTCCATGGTCCTTTTAGATTGGGAAGGTAAAAAACAACATTCCCATTTCACTTCCTTGTTTGTGCTCTCATTCACATGTACCCCTCAATACCTGTGTTTGATCTGGGCCTGGCCAAAGCAAACACAACCTCTTTCATTTGGGACTTTTCATCTCATTTGTGATGCATGACTCAGTTTCTCTTTTATTTCATACACGGTTCCTCATTTTTGTGTCTTGTGTAGTGTTTGCCTTCATCTAAACTCTGCCCAAATCTGACCCTCGTCTATTCAATTTTGTGTACTTTAAAAATTGCCACATATTAATAATGAGTTTAATCCCTTTTAAAGTTGTCCAAGGTGGTGGCCTTTGGCAGTAAATCCCATCATTTAAAACTATGCTCTGTATGTAGAAATACTTATTTTTATTAATCTGTCGTGAAGATCCTGCCATTCAAGTTCATTGGATGCCTTCTGGATTCTTATGTCCTAAGGCAGTTTTCTCACTGCCCACTTTGTCGGTCCATTGCCTAATTTTATACGAACCTACTACATCTTTACTTTTGGGTTCTTGAAAGTAAAGAGCCTTACAAATTGTGCTCTTCCTCGATGGGATAGAAGGAAAAGCCTTGTAAAACAACAAAAGGCACATAAGATAAGCCAATCACTGGGTTGCTGTGAGTTTTGCGGGCTGTATGGCCATGTTCCAGAAGCATTCGCTCCTGTCATTTCGCCCACATCTATGGCAGCCATCCTCAGAGGTTTTGAAGCCAATCATTGCTAATATAGTTAACATTTTCTGACATGGATAACAAATGAACATATTGGTTGGTTCCCAGTAGACTACACTCATTACATAAATTGTTGAACTGTGAGTTAACAATTAGATAAATCCCATTAATTCTAGAATCTTATGAATAATTAGATTCTTGCTGTTATGACTGTTGCTGTTTCTTTTAACTTGGAAAATTGGATAAACACATAAAGAGGGTTACTTTTGCTTATCAGTTATCTTTATTATTCTCTCCAGGTAACAAAAGATTGCACGGTTTTGAGGGCAAAGTATGATTCTTACTCTGCCAAGGTAAGAGACATGGGCATGTGCTTGTCTTTAAAATATATTCTAATCTATGCTGCAATATATTGTGTTCATTTGCTTGTTTGTTATGCTGTACCTTTGGACATACTTCATCCAAGAGTCACCTTATTTGGTGTGTGATCTAATAGGAGCAAAGAAAAGACAACAGTAAAAAAATTGGGATTCAATCCATGAACTATTTGAGATATTTATTTTAAAAAATGCAGATTTATGAAATGGCTTTGCACAAACTTGATATTTATTTTCGGACTGCCACTCTAAAGATTTTAATTGAAATAATCAGTAAACATCAGCATGTTGTGATGAAGTGGGATGGGAATATTAATTGAGTAGTATTCTGGCCACTAAATTTGAAATATTTTGTAAAAGGCATTTCAATCAGTTCATAGGATCATACAGTTGGAGGAGACTTTGAGGGCCATCCAGTCCAAGAAGCAGGAAAGTTGCATTAGTGTCAATAAATGCAGCGATTGTTGTTCTAGATAAAACATTTTTTTTCTCGAAAGGGCCTTGTTTAGAGGTGCTATTGGGTTTACTTCCCTGTCCAATTCCAAGTATGCTTTTGCATAGAAGTTACTTCTTTATGGACTTCTTACTGCTTCTACTCCAAGATAGTAAGGCTGACAGAGCATCACCAAGATGCTCATTTCTGCAAAAAAGAAGGATTTTTTCACATGAAACAGAATCATAGAAACATAGAGTTGAAAGAGACCATTCGGCACAACCCCTTGCCATGCTGGAAAATGCAATAAAACAATGTAAAGATGAACACTGTCCCGAGTCACCAACAGTTTGAAGGACTGTGGCCTGGCCCTCTGTTTAAAAAGTTCGAGGACCCCTGATCTAAGATGTGTAAATAGGTGGCAATTTTCTTTTCCGTGTCAGGAGCAACTTATGAAATTGCAAGTTGCTTCTGGTGTGAGAGAATTGGACATCTGCAAGGACATTGCCCAGGAGATTATGGGGGCATTTGCCTAAGACCTCTGGAAGACATCAAGTTTAGGAGTGCCATTTTCTTCTATGATGTTTTACCATCCTGTGGGTGGCTTCTTTCATGTCTCCACACGAGAAGCTGGAGCTGAGAGACAGGAGATCACCCCACTCCCCGAATTTGAACCAGCGACCTTTCAGTCAGCAGTCCTGCCAGCACAAGGGTTTAACCCATTGAGATTGAGACAGTAGATGCAAACTGAATCAGAAAGGCCATGTCCCAAAGCTTGATAACAAAGCTTGGTCCAAAATGTGTGTGTGTGTGTGCGCGCGCATAGCAATGTAGCTCATATATTTTCAGTACAACAAGAGGCGAAAGAAAATCTAAAATCGTGGTATGTATTTAACGTCTATGGGAGAAAATATGGTATATAACTAGGTTGGTTAAAAGCAGCAACAACTGCGATACAGCTACAAAAACCATCCATCATCCATTCCTTTAGAAAATGTATTCAATTGCATTCAGTCTCTGTTTTGCTGGCAGAAATATTTCTTGAGCAGAATGCTACTAATGGTGGAAATGGGTAATAGAAAAAATCCTAGTTATTTTTCTCCTCTCATAGCCTCCAGGGCAATCCCTCCCAATCTTCTGGGGGGTGCTACAGCCTTCTATAGTAGGCTTTGAAGGCAAGGATATAGGGGACTACAGGAGGGGAAGGAGAAAGTCCACAAAACCGCTTCTGTTGCACCTACAGAATTCAACCCTGTGTTGGGTTCAACTAAAAAAGGAAATCCAACTTAATCATCTTGTGCTTTAACAACTATTCTCTGCCATATTTCATTTCCCTCCCATCAGGAATACTTAATCAAAGAAGGAAATCTGAGCAGAGGAGCCGTGGATATGATCGGTACACTCTCAAATCAAGAGGCTTCATTCTATCTTTCGTTTTTTAACTCTGTATTCAGTCATGTGACTTTTTCAGATGATAACAGGTAAACAGAAAGGGTTTGTGTTCTTTTGATTGACGTAGATTGAACAAATATTTTTCTTAGGACTAAAGGCAACATTTTATAGGTCCCTCACACTGAGTCGCCCAGACGTGAAAAACCAATGGCCAAGAGGTAACATCAGCTAACTATTAATTAAGATAGTCTATTTCTTAGCTGTTTTACTAAATAGAGAACTTGATCTTGGCATAAGGGTATCCTATTTTAAATATACTACTGTGGTATTTTTGCTCTTAAAGTTACACAACAGTCAGAACCATCATGATGCAGTGGTTTGGATGCTAGATCATCTTTCTCAGGATCATGGTTCAAATGCCTGTTCAGCCACGAAAACCCATTGGGTGACCCTGGACAAGGCACAAGCCCTGTGATAGCCTTGCCTTAGAGTCTCCATATGTTAGAAATGACTTGAAGGCACACAACAACAACAACAACAACAACAACTCAATTTTGAAGTATTCAAACTAGTGGATATTAACTATGTTCCTGTTTGTATATCAGCCGAAAGGCCCTTCCACACAGCCCTATAACCCAGAATATCAAGGTATAAAATCCCGCAATATCTGCTTTGAACTGGGTTATCTCAGTCCACACTCAGATAATGTAGGATTTTCTGCCTTGATATTCTGGGATATAGGGCTGTGCGGAAGGGCCCTAAGAGATATCGGTCCAGTCATTCATATCAGCAGGTATAAAAGTCTGGTTCCTGAAGCATCCCCCCTCATATTTGGATTGGATTTGATGCTGTCACACCTTTGCCTATTTTGGTTTTAACCATTATGTACAGTTAATTATTCATTCCTCTGCAAGTTATCTAGCTAGATGTCTTCTGAGATTCCATTTGATGACCATTAGCTTTAAATATCTGTTAGTGAACCTTAAATAGTATATTTATATACTAGAAATATTATCTGAAAGAATTAAAGAGAATAGGGGACTTTTGAACAGCTGAGTTTGGTGGAGTTGAAGAAGCAAAGGCCATGAGAAGGGATTTGTTAAGAATCAAGGAATTGAAAGAGACCTTGTGGACCATCCAGTCCAGCCCCATACCATGAAGCAGGAAAATCGCATTCAAAGCACCCCTGACAGATGGACATCCAGCATCTGTTTAAAAGCCTCCAAAGAAGGAGCCTTCACCATACTCCGGGGCAGAGAGTTCCACTACTGAACAGCTCTCGCAGTCAGGAAGTTCTTCCTCATGTTCAGGTGGAATCTCCTTTCCTGTAGTTTGAAGCCATTGTCCCATGGCCTGGTCTCCGGGGCAGCAGAAAACAAGCCTGCATCCTCCTCCCTGTGACTTCCCCTCACATATTTGTACATGGCCATCATGTCTACTCTCAGCCTTCTCTTTTGAAGTCTAAACATGACCAGCTCTTTAAGCCACTCCTCATAGGGCTTAATAAGGGCAGAAAGATAGAGAGAAAGAACCCCCATGGGCAACTTTAAAAATAAAGATGACAATGTCAGTAATAGGGGAAGGAAAACTAGCACATCTCTATGGTGTATTGAGGCTCAAGGTTATGAAACTATAGAAATTGTAGTTTTATGAGGTACCAGAACTCTTTGGCGGAGAAGACTAAATTCCTTGTAAAAATGAATCTCAAGCTGAGCCATGGCAGTTAAGGTGGTGTCAATGTGTATTCATTCTTGACACAGTTTACGAAATGTACCAATAATACACTTTGCCTTTGTTGCTTGCTGAGTTCAGTAAATGAATCCATTCACTGTTATCATTGTTCTTTTCCTGTTCCTCCCTTGATTTTAACAGTTTTTGAAAAATTTAACTGAAATGAGAACAATATACTGATCTGGAAACAGCCTAGCATAGTTCAGTAAAATAAATAAACAGAGTGTTTTTATACTTTTTTTAAAATACAGGTATTACAGAAATGTAATTTGTTTGACTGCTTGATGAATCGACCCATTTATCATTTTCATATTTTCTTTCTTCCTATTTTCTGGACTGCTTTAGTTTGGATGAAATCACAGGTGGGTTTGACAAGTTCCCCAATGCCTTCCTCCAAAAGCTGCCTGGAATAATTCGCCTCAACAACAAAGTAGAGAAGATTGTCCACTCGGGACGGAAAGCCACTGTGTTTTTCCGCAAGAAGGGCAAAAGTGCCTTGTCTTGGCTGACCGCTGACTTCGTCCTTGTCACAGCTACGACCAAAGCCACTCGACTCATTGAATTCCAGCCTCCTCTTTCTAACACAAAAGCCCATGGCCTTCGTTCCTTCCATTATGCAAGTGCCACTAAAATTGGCTTGGCTTGCACAGACAGATTTTGGGAGAGAGACGGGATTCGAGGTGGAAGGTCAATGACCGATCGGCCATCCCGAGCTATCTACTATCCAAGCCACAATTTCACCAACGGCCTTGGGGTCGTCCTGGCTTCTTATACCACCCGGGAGGATTCGAATTTCTTTCTTGCCCTCAGTGAGGAAAAGTGTGTTGATGTGGTGCTGGATGACCTATCACAATTGCACAGTATCTCCAAAGACTATCTCAGATCTGTTTGCAACAAACATGTGGTTCAGAGATGGAGCCTGGACGAATTCTCAATGGGGGCATTTGCTGCTCCGGCTCCCTATGAGTTCAGTCATTTTTTCAAGGCATTGGTCCAGAATGAAGGGAGGGTTTACTTTGCAGGAGAACATTTAGCTCATCCCCATGCTTGGATTGAGAGTGGTATGAAATCCGCAATAAGAGCAGCAAGTGCCATTAATCTCAGGGCTGCTAAGCCTGCCTTGTAGAAGCTGGAAATATGAGCCCATGTCACACCTATCCATTAAAAAAATGTCAGAATGGATAGACTTCCCCCACTTTTAAAGTACTGGGCGTTTGTGCCAGTGGTTATGAAAGAGAAACATGACGTGGCCAAGCTTTAGTATAATACGATCTTGCAAGTTTAGGTGTCTGAGTAAATAGGCACACAAACAAAGTTCAGCACATTTTGATATCCTCCTTTTCTTGGCCACTCATTCACTCCCTCCTTGGTTGGTTACAATCTTTGACAGTGCTTAAGCCAACTCCCTAACTTTCTAAAATAACAAGACTTTCTTCCTTATGCTAGATACACCGTTTTATCAAAGTTGCAACAAAGTGTGCAAGCATACACCTGCAAAAAAAAAAAACACATTTTTATCTCTATCAAAGTCACAGGAAGGCCAGTATACACTCCCAGGATTCATCATTGTTTACAAAAGGAACATTTTACCATCTCTAAAAACAGAGAAGGCAACATTTCAACATCAAACGTCTCCAACCACATATTTGTAAAAGCAACATTTCTTCTCACAATATTAATCAAGTGCCATCCCTTGTCAACATGTTTTTAAAACTGGAATCCCTTCTGATTTTTAATATTTCATTAATGAGGAGCCATGAAGTTAGAGAATATATCTAGCCTTCTCTGTAGTCTCAGTGTTTTCCCTGGTACTATTGGCACTAACGATATTTCATTTTCAAGAAATAGCTACTAACTTCACAGTGGTACTTACATGTTCCTGTCAGATACTGCAATAAAAATAACTAGAAATAAACATTCATAACAACCCATTTTTCTATGGTGATGATTCTATTGTTGATGCAGTGAGAAGAATGGCTAATTAAATGCATCACCCCCAAAAGAACAAGTAGTATCTGTGGGCTAAGGCCAAATTACTGCTTGCAGACTTGGTCCACTTCTTCCAGGCCCAATTATGCTACAGTAGAGTCTCACTTATCCAACCTTCGCTCATCCAACTTTCTGTATTATCCAATGCAGTCTGCCTCCCACCCAGATCCACAGCTGTTTCAATACATTGCGATGTTTTGGTTCTAAATTCATAAATACAGTAATTACTACATAACGTTACCGTGTATTGAACTGCTTATTCTGTTTATTTGTTGTAAAACATGATGTTTTGGTGCTTAATTTGTAAAATCATAATGTAATAATAATATTTATTTATTTGATCAGTCATATGACTATTTCAAAATAAAATCATAATGTAATTTAATAGGCTTTTTCTTAATCCCTCCTTATTATCCAACATTTTCGCTTATCCAATGTTCTGTCAGCCCGTTTATGTTGGATAAGCGAGACTCTTCTGTACTTAGAAGCCAAGATGAATAAACTGATGTTGTTGTACTTTGGGCATAGACACTAATGGAAGTTGTAGCTAAACAGAGCTTGCAAATTTTGCAATAGTGTGGGGAGGAGGGGAGGAGTGGCTTTTACCAATAGTATATTTATATGTAAGAAAGAGACTGGGCATTGGTTCATCCCTCAGTATGTTGTCAACCCATACCAACCCCCTTCTCAAAGTTCTGTGAACAATAAAGAGACTGCAAATAAGAAATATGTTTGTTTTAAAAAAAACATTTTTAAAAAATGTTTATTGTTTTCAAATGCTGGCTGAGATCTTTTGGCACGGTATCCAGTGTGCCGATTACCACTGGAACCACTTATACTGGCTTATGCCAGAGACTTTGCAGTTTGATTTTAAGGTCCTGATAACAACTGAGTTTTCCTGTTGTTTTTCCTCAATGCAACTGTCACCCGGTATGGCAACATCAATAATCCATTTTTTTTTCATTTTCCACAATCGTGATGTCTGGTGTATTGTGTTCCAAAACTTTGTCAATCTGCATTTGAAAATCCCACAGTATTTGTGTGTTCATTTTCTACTACCTTTTATGATCCCACTAGTTCTTTACTGCTGGCAGGTGATATTTGTGACATGTTCCAACAAATCATTTGGGCCACAGAGTTGTGCCTCTGTTTGTAGTCCATCTATGCAATTTTCTTGCAGCAGCTGAGGATATGATCCATGGTCCCATCAGCTTCCTTGCACAGTCTGCATTTTGGGTCATCAGCTGATTTTTCGATCCTGGCCTTAATTGCATTGGTTCTGATGGCTTGGTCCTGGCCTTCTGTCTCCTTCTTCAGTGTTCCATTCATGAGCCATAACCAGGCCTTCTCCTCGTCAACTTTTCCTTCGGTTTTGTCAAGGAACTGCCCATGCAATGCTTTGTTGTGCCAGCTGTCAGCTCTGGTTTGTAGTGCAGTTTTCTTGTACTGATTCTTTGAGAAGTTTCTGATTATTGACTTAAATCAAAGCAGGTTCTTTGCTTTCCTCTACATATTCTGCCAGGGTGTGTTTTTCTTCTTCAACTACTTGTTTTACTTGTAAAAATCCTCTGCCACCAGACCTTCTAGGCAGATAGAGCCGGTCAACATCACTGCGAAAATACATTAAATTATGAATGGTCATGAGTTTTCTTGACCATTTCTGCCTGTGTCCAATTTATGATGTCAAGAAGCAGGAAAATCACCAGATATTATTATTATTATTATTATTATTATTATTATTATTATTATTATAGGTCCTCCAAGGGAACACTATGATGTGGTGCTGGACGACTTATCAGAATTCCACAATATTTCCAAAGATCACCTCTAATCAGTTTGCAAGAGGCAACATAATATAAAATGGGTCCTGTACAAGTTTTCCATGGGGGCCTTTGCTTCTCCCACCCTACATCAGATTGGCCAGTTTTCAAGGCCTTATCTCAGAATGAAGAGAGGAGAATGCACAGGAGAACACACAGCTCATCCTCATGCTTTATTATTATTATTATTATTATTATTATTATTATTATTATTTCAAGCATTTCTACCCCTCCCTTCTCAACCCCCAAAGGGGGACTCGGGGCGGCTTACAAAAGGCACAATTCAATGCCAGCAATACACATAGTAAGATAAAATACATAGTAGCAACAATTATAAATAGTTAAAACAATCCAATTATCCAATAACAACTAATAAAAGCCAATCTAGTGCTTGAGTTGACACGACAATGAAATCTGCTATAAGGGCCACAGTTAGCCTGTATCTCGGTCTGTATGGAGAAAATGACTAAATGGTGTGCTGTGGTTTATTTAAGATCCTTGTGTGTGTGTGTCTCAAACTACTGTTGAACTTTTGGATTGCCCAAATGTTTTCTCAGTTCCTTTGGTGCTCCATGGATGTGGGGCATGTGCTGCATATGAGGAGGAGAAAGGGATTTATGTTCTGCTAAACCATTGTAGGCTCCAAGTAAAAAAAAAACAAAAAAAACAGAAACCATTCTTTCTCCACTCCAATAAAACTAGTCTGAAGTAAAGCTGGGAAAAGTTACTTTTTACAGTCTTCCCTTGCCCACATATTCCCCAAGCAGCACGGAAAGATGAAAGTGGAACTCTTCAGATGATAGGTAAAGGTTTTCCTCTGACATGAAGACCAGTTGTGTCCGGGTTGGTGCTCATCTCCATTTCTAAGCTGAAGAGCTGGCATTGTCCATAGACGCCTCCAAGATCGTGTGGCCAGCATGACTGCATGGAATGCCATTACCTTACTGCCAGAGTGGTACCTATTCATCTACTCACATTTGCATGTTTTCGAAATGCTAGGTTGGCAGAAGCTGGGGCTAACAGTGGGAGCTCACTCCGCTCCCCGGATTCTAAGCTGTGACCTTTTGGTTAGCAAGTTCGGAAACTCAGCAGTTTAACCCACTGTGCTACCAGGGGCTCCGTCAGATGATATTGGACTACAATTCTGATATTTCCTTTACATTTAAAGAACAAGAGTGATCATGGCTAAGATCCCATAATGCCCCGGAGGAGCAGAAAGCTCCATCAAGTGTAGCTGCCTACGTGTGTCCTTAGGCCACATTTCTGCACCCAGACTCACAAACAAAATGTCAATCAACTTTATTACAGTCACAGGTTACTCATAAAAAGGACAAAAACAGAACATAGCAGGCAATCAAGGTTAAAAATCCCAGGTAGCAGAATGTGCATACATGCGCATATATAGCATTTCAACCACCAACTTTCAGACCAATAACAGATAACAATCATTTTAAATGAAAATTATAAGATTTGTCCTTGCACTTTTTTCAAAACTGGATCTGTAAGTTGGAAATAAATATTCTCAAAATAGAGTACAACCCCACATATCTGCAAAACCAGTAGTCATAGTTTTACTTAACCATGTCCAAAAATATGTTCTCTGTAGGCATTCTCTAGGTTCTTCAGTGCAATTCTATGGTGTGCCTCATTGCAATATGGTTTGCTCCTATCCACAGTTTCACGTTTCTAATGTAAGTCCAGAAACGTATCCATTGTGGATATGGAGGGCATAGTATTTAGCCAAATGTGGTCAACCAAAAGAAAACGTCATCCTCTCTTGTCCTACCACGGAGATTGGTGTTGTGTGAAGGAGGTACTGGAAATACTCCTTCATTCTTTCCAATATAGTAGACATGTTTAGAACTAGCTGCAGTTTCTGAGTTATCTTCAAAGGCAATCCCATGTAGAGTGCACAGCACTAGACTAACTGGGAAGTTTCCAGAGTGTGGATTACTGTGGCTAAGTTATCTGTATCTAGGAAAGGCAGTGCTAAACTACACAGATATTTGAGGGCTCTTCTTACGTTCTTATCACCCTTCACATTGGCCATGCTGGCTAGGGCTGACAGGATTGCAGCCTAACATATTCTCCATGACTATTTGGGGAGAATTAATTCAGTGATCTTAGAAAACCCTTCTTCCTATCCCAATACCAGGGTTTGAAAGGAGTGCATGGAGGTTGTGTGTGTTCAGTAGGAAGGGTAGCATTTCCTAGAGAGAATCTGCCCTTGACTTCTTTTATATTCTCTGAAATGCTCTCCCTCCAACTTCTCACATTTGAGCTCTGGGTATTAGAATAATCCAGGGGTAGAAGAGGAAATCAAACCTTTATTGACTTCTAATGTTCCCTAAAACTCCCATCCGTACCATCAGAGGGCACTCAGGAGAAGCTCCAACGTTAACTAGTACATTGTGTAAGAGTTCTGCAGGTAGGACTTCACTGTGCTTTTCCATTCATGAGCCCAGGCATGGGCAAACTTTGGCCCTCCAGGTGTTTTGGATTTCAACACCCACAATTCCTAAGTACCTCAGGCCCTTCCTTTTACCTCTCAGCCACTCAAGCAGTTGGGGGTGGGGGGAGGGCTTGAGCTGTTGGGAATTGTGGGAGTTGAAGTCCATAACACCTGGAGGGCCAAAGTTTGTCCATGCCTGCACTAGGCTCACCCCAGATTCACTTTTTTGGGGGGAACAGCCTTCTTCATGGGTATTTATTTGCTATTATTTATTTATTTACTGCATTTATAACCCGCCCTTCTCCCTGTTGCCTCAGCACTATGAGGGTTTCGTGAGACTAGTCACTCTCGCTGCCTCATGGTTTTGAGGAAACAGTGAAATAATAGTGAGGCCACGGACCACATTTTCGTTCTTGCGGACCACTGGTGGTCCACAGACCACAGGTTGGGAACCACTGTTCTAGGTAAACTCCACTTGCATATGTCTCTAATGGGATGCCAGACTCTGTTTTTCTTCTTAGAATGGATATGTCTACCCAGGAATTCTGAGGACAGGACTTCTTGGCCAGTCAAACCAGGAATCGCTGTCTGTAGAGAATAAATAGATTTTATTTGTTATTTTCGAGATCTTAGCAATGATTAACCTTATTGGAAGAAATGTTATGCTTGCTTAAATATTTTCTACTGTAGTAAATACCAGTCTGTGTCCTGCTTCCCCCTTCCCGAACCTTGAGGACATTGGTATACGTGACTTTTGGGAAGTCATACAGGTAAACCCACATCATACATGCAAATCCAGACCTTCTAATATAGTTGCCTCCTAGAAGGAAGAGATGAAGGGAAGATGAGCTTTATGGACTTTTCCTAGAGTCTGAAAAGATAATCTCCTTAAAAGGGTTTTGATATTTGCTTACGTACAAGTATGTTATATGTAAATTCCCGTTTTTCTCCTGCTTTTTCTCTGTTGGAGGCTGGTGGCTTTGATATCAGTAGTGTGTTGGACATGTTTGGGTTTTAATCTGAACTTTCAGGAGCTATCCAAGGGGCTGAACTGTATCTTTGAAATAGGAAATGGCTTATTTCAAAGTTGAGGGGTTTTTTGAATATTAAGTCAACGGAAAAGAGTGTAAATGCACCAAACTCCAAAATAAAAAAGGAAGGAAGTGCACAAGTAACTGGTATATAATACAACGTAAACAATATATTTCCAAACTATTAGTAGAAATAGAACAGAGAATTTGTATTGATCCCTTTTGACAGTAGACTAGACATGAGACCAGTGGTTCTCAACCTATGGATGCCCAGATGTTTTGGCCTTCAACTCCCAGAAATCCTAACAGCTGGTAAACTAGCTAGGATTTCTTTGAGTTGTAGGTCAAAACACCTGGGGACCCACAGGTTGAGAACCACTGCACTAGACAGTCTTCTTCAGAATTTACCAGAAACGAGAAGTTAATACATATTAATCTTCATCCCATTACTTGTATACTTTGTATGCCTACTGTGCAATAAGGATCTCTGGACCATAATAAAATGTTATCTTATTAATTCGCTTAGCGGTGTGTATGTATCTGTGGTGGGTTATAAAAAGAATAACAGAAATGCCATTATGGGTGTCTACCTCAGCTCCCCGTCCCCCCAGCCAGACATACATGATGTGTTCCTGGAATAGATGAACACTGTGGTTTCTTCCATTAACATTCCATTATTGGGAGCAGTGTGGATGTGGTCAGATTATCGCTCCACCAGGGATTCCCAAGAGTAGCCAGAGACCACTTCTTGCAATATGGCAGGTAAGACAAGTTTTCTAATATGTTTCAATTTCACTTAACCACATTTTCTGATTTCTGATTTTTATTTGCCATTATATCATCAAGTTTCTGGTAATTAGCGATGTACAAATCAAACACAATGTGTAATATGTGACATGTGCATCAGCATTTCATGTCCTCTTACCTGCTCCATCATCTTTGGAGCAATTCTTCTGGGGTTTTTTTTTCATACTAGCAAATTCGGAATGGAAAGTAATATGACTGATACACATATTGCTTCAAGGCATGCTAGAGCAAGGCAGCTTAGATGCATTAGTATATTTTTTTTAAAAAAAATGTTATTCTCCCATCTCTTTTATTTGCATCTCTTCTATCACTTTCAAACATGATAAAGTTTTTTCACCAGGACTGAAAGAGCAAACAGTCCGGTTTCCCAAAGTGCTATCATACTGATTTGTGTCCATGAAATAGTAAATATCTCAATAATAATAATAATAATAATAATAATAATAATTATTATTATTATTATTTATTTATTTATTTATACCCCACCTCCATCTCCCCCAAGGGGACTCAGGGTGGCTTACATAAGACCGCACCCATCAATACAGAAAAACACAATATAAACACAAATACACACAAATAAATAAATTACATAAGATGCAAAATCAACACAATAGCATAAAATCAAACAGTAAAACACAGATGATCACACTGAGCAGGGCCAAATTCAAGGATAAAATTTTAAAATGCAATGCTTAAAAAAGGTGTGTCACATGAAATGTTTGGAAAGCTCTGATCTATTACATGATAGAGATGAAGCACTAAGTCTATTGTGGTAGCTCTTTAAGCTTATGTGTGGTGCGTGCAATTGAAGAAGGGAAGAATGGATGCCCACATTTAAGTATTTCATTATATTTTGCCCGCTAGAGGGCTCTGGGTTTTCTTATAGGAAAAGGGGGGAAAAACGGAGGAAAACTGAAAGCCAGAGATTGGAGCAGAAAGGAACAAAGGATGGCATCCTTTTCAGCTGAATCGCTAATAAACCTCGGTGGCACTTCCTTCAACTTGGTGAGACCTTTTATTGGGAAAAATAAGGGATTGGGTGCTTCTTTGTCTCGCCAGGGGAAAAGAACTCTTTGATGAGTCCAATTGGTCTCTGCCTCCTGGCAAAGACCCCAAATTCCTCCTCTATAACAATAGAATAAACCCTTCTCTTACAAAAAAGCAAACCTTGATTTTTTTTTGTCATTTTATATAACAGTCTCCATTTTATTAACTACACCATTGTAAAGAATGGGACTTTTGCATCCACAGGAGGAGCTGGAATAAAACCCATAAGGCCGAACAGGGCATAGGGTTACAGCCTGTGTTAGATGGGGTTACACTCCCCCTGAAGACGCAGGTTCGCAGCTTGGGAGTGATCCTGGATTCATCACTGAGCCTGGAAGCCCAGGTCTCGGCGGTGGCCGGGAGAGCTTTTGCACAATTAAAACTTGTGCGCCAGCTGCGCCCGTACCTTGGGAAGTCGGATCTGGCCACAGTGGTCCACGCTCTTGTTACATCCCGATTAGATTACTGCAACGCACTCTACATGGGGTTGCCTTTGAAGACTGCTCGGAAACTCCAACTAGTCCAGCGGGAGGCAGCCAGACTGCTCACCGGAGCGGCATACAACCCCCCTGTTATGTAAGCTCCACTGGCTGCCGATCCAGTTCCGAGCACAATTCAAAGTGCTGGTTTTGACCTACAAAACCCTATACGCTTCCGACCCAGTGTATCTGTCCGAACGGATCTCCCTCTACGTCCCACTCCGGAGTCTAAGATCTTCTGCTGCTCTCGACCCCGCCTCTATCACAAGTGAGATTGGCGGGGACGAGGAGCAGGGCCTTCTCGGTGGTGGCCCCCCACCTGTGGAATTCACTCCCCGGGGAAATTAGATCTGCAACAACGCTCCTATCCTTTAGGAAAAAACTAAAAACGTGGATCTGGGACCAGGCATTCGGACAAGCGGGCAGATAAAGAAAGAACTTTTGACGATGATTAGGAATGATTAATGGATTAGACCTATGGAACTCTGGAAAACGAAACACTGAGCACGAGAATAGTATATATGATGTTTTATATGATGTTTTATATGATGTGTTATGTACTGGTTGTTTGACTGTTTTAACTGCGATAACTGTTTTAATTATGGTTTTGTATATTGTATGTAAATTTGTACAGGCATCGAATCGTGCCTTTTCTGTAAGCCGCCCTGAGTCCTCCTTCGGGGGTTGAGAAGGGCGGGGTAAAAGTACCCGAAATAAATAAATAAATAAATACCAAATGTCAGCTTTATATTTTAAAAGATTTACCTACAGATACATCACTAGATTTTTCATTATTGTCATAAAACACAAACACAGTGTTTTGTGTATGGTGTAGTTGTACTTTTTTATTCCAGATATATTGGAGTTTAATTTTCACTCTTTTTATTCCATTGACTAGACTTTGACACCACTTTAACTGCTTTGACTCAGTGCTATGGGATCATGGGACTTCAATTTTACAAGGTTTTTATAGTTCTCTGGTGAAAAATTCTGGGGCCTCACCAAACTACAACAAAACCAGTGTTTTCAAAAAATCGACCCTCTTTTGTATTATGTTATACCACCCTGATGAGGAAACACAACATACAAACTATCTACAGACCCGCCAAGAAAATCTAACAAATGCTGCATTCAGCAGAGGACAAGAGGGATCCTCTCACTTCTGCAGGAGTCCACTGTGTACCATGCAGCTGTGGACAAGTCTACATAGGGACCACCAAACGCAGCATTGCCCAGACACGAATCAAGGAACATGAAAGGCACTGCAGACTACTTCAACCAGAGAAGTCAGCCAGAGCAGAGCACCTGATGAACCAACCTGGACACAGCATATTATTTGAGAACACAGAAATGCTGGACCACTCTCACAACCACCATGTCAGACTACACAGAGAAGTCATTGAAATCCACAAGCATGTGGACAATTTCAACAGAAAAGAGGAAACCATGAAAATGAACAAAATCTGGCTACCACTATTTAAAAAAACTCTAAAATTACATCAGCGTAACAACAGAGAGGAAACAATCAGGGACAGATAATCACCTCTCAACAAAAGATTCCCCCAGGCACTAACATGCCACACAAAAAAACTACCAGGCCATTAAATGCTAATCAAGGTTGCCAGTTGAAACATTCACACCTAGCTCCAACAGACAAAAGTTATTTGCCCCACCCTGGTCATTCCACAGATATACACACCTAGTTCCAACAGACCTCACTACCTCTGAGGATGCTTGCCATAGATGCAGGCGAAACGTCAGGAGAGAATGCCTCTAGAACATGCCATATAGCCCGAAAAAAACCTACAACAACCCAATAATAACTTTATTTATACGCCACCACCATCTCTCAGAAGGACTGGAATGTGTCCAGAGGAGGGTGACTAAAATGATCAAGGGTCTGGAGAACAAGCCCTATGAAGAGCGGCTTAAAGAGCTGGGCATGTTTAGCCTGAAGAAGAGAGAGTTGAGAGTAGACATGATAGCCATGTATAAATATGTGAGAGGAAGTCACAGGGATGAGGGAGCAAGCTTGTTTTCTGCTTCCCTGGAGACTAGGACACGGAACAATGGCTTCAAACTACAAGAAAGGAGATTCCATCTGAACATTAGGAAGAACTTCCTGACTGTGAGAGCTGTTCAGCAGTGGAACTCTCTGCCCCGGAGTGTGGTGGAGGTTCCTTCTTTGGAGGCTTTTAAACAGAGGCTGGATGGCCATCTGTCAGGGGTGATTTGAATGCAATATTCCTGCTTCTTGGCAGGGGGTTGGACTGGATGGCCCATGAGGTCTCTTCCAACTCTTTGATTCTATGATTCTATGAGGAAGAACTTCCTGACTGTGAGAGCCGTTCAGCAGTGGAACTCTCTGCCCCGGAGTGTGGTGGAGGCTCCTTCTTTGGAGCTTTTAAACAGAGGCTGGATGGCCATCTGTCAGGGGTGATTTGAATGCAATATTCCTTCTTCTTGGCAGGGGTTTGGACTGGATGGCCCATGAGGTCTCTTCCAACTCTTTGATTCTATGATTCTGGAGACTTGGATTCATTTCGATTTGCTAGATATTCATGTACTGCCTTATTACCTAGACAATAACACTAAAGCATACATATGTGGACTCATTTTGACCCTGCGATTTTCAGTCAGTTGCTCAAGTAACACTCAAAAAGCTGATAATCATAGAAACTTTGAGCAATTCAGGAAATGGTTGGGGAACAAGAGAATGCAATGTTCACCTTTTTCCTTCTGAGCCAAACCTTTAGCCATTGAGTGGCCTGATGCAATGGGACTAATTGGTCTTCTGAGAATTTGCAACTGTACCTATGCACCTGATGCAAAGTGATGTCAGCATTAATAGTGTTGCTCAACTCATGGAGCAAAGATGAGAAACATCAATTCCTGAGGCTGAATTTGACCATGTCTCCTTCCCCATTGCACCTTCATGTGGCAATTTCCCAGGTTTCGAGGGTTTTTTTCACCATTCTGAAAGACTGAGATGCCTTTCACAAGGCTTAGTGACTGGCAATGAGTGCTTTGCAACAATACTTCTCTTAAACTGTACAAAGATGCCTTGCCTGAAGGGGTAGAGGAAGGAGGTGAAATCAATTTTCATTTCCTGAAACTTACCTCATTAACTTATCTCACAAGCACCCTCTGGTTGTGAACCAACGAAGGTAGAACTGGTTTGGTGCCTCTCACTCACAACCCTTGCCTTGCCCGCATTGACTTTCCATTTGCAGTGCCCAGCAGGCACAAAATAGTAAAGTGTCAGTGCCTGGAGCATGATATCCAGAGCAATAAAGCAACAGGAGAAGGGGAAGGGGGAGAAGAAAAATAGCTCATTCGTTTCCCACCTTTCTCCAATTGCCTCTGTGCTCTGGATATCATCACTCCAGGTGCCAAGTTATAAATACTGCCATTTCTGTGCCCACTGGAAAAGACAGATTCCTTCTTGATCCCAGGGAATGTATGATGATGGTATGTAATCAACTGTGCTGCTTCCTAATAAAAAGTAGATTACTCCTGAGTTTTGGGAATGCTCAAGAGCAGTGTTTCTCAACCTGAGGGTCAGGACCACTGTGGGGGTTGTGAGAGGGGTTTCAGAGGGGTCACCAAATATCATCAGAAAACATATATTTCTGATGGTCTCAGGAACCCTTTTGGTAGAGAAGACTGAAGAGCTCTCTGCCTGTCCTTCTCTTTCTTTTTGGTGTTGGTGAACTACAACTCCCAGAATTCAAAAACAGCCCCCCCCCCAACCCCACCAGTATTCAGTGTTGGCCATATGGGTAGTGTGCCAAGTTTGGTGCAGATCGATTGTTGGCTGGGTTCAGAGTGCTCTTTGATTGTAGGTGAACTATAAATCCCAGCAATTACAACTCCCAAATGTCAAGTTCTATTTTCTCCCAACACCACTACTGTTCACATTTTGGGGTGTTGAGTATTCATGCCAAGTTTGGTCCAGATCCATCGTTGTTTGAGTCTATAGCACTTTCTGCATGTAGGTGAACTACAACTCCAAAACTCAAGGTCAGTGCCCACCAAACCCTTCCAGTATTTACTGTTGGTCATGGTAGTTCTGTGTGCCAAGTTTGGTTCAATTCCATCATTGGTGGAGTTCAGAATGCTCTTTGATTGTAGGTTAACTATAAATCCCATAACTATAACTCCCAAATGACAAAACCAACCCCCCCTCCCAACCCCACCAGTATTCAAATTTGGGCGTATAGGGTATTTGTGCCAAATATGGTCCAGTGAAGGAAAATACATCCTGTCTATCAGATATTTGCATGACGATTCATAACAGGAACAAAATTACAGTTATGAAGTAACAACAAAAATAATTTTATGGTTGGGGGTCATCACAACACAAGGAACAGTATTAAAGGGGTCGTGGCATTAGGAAGGTTGAGAAAAACTGTGCTCAACGAAGAACAAAATAACCAAAACCACCCAAGTCCCACAAATCAAATCAAATCAAATCAAAATATGTGCTAAAATATATAGGCTTAAATTATATATGGCTTCCATTACACTACCTTTTCTATTGTATTTTGTAACCTGTCCTGCTTTGTGCAACTGTGCGGCATTGTGCTTCCTGTGACCTTTTCTGGATAGGTGTGAACATGGGCAGTGCCCCATAACCGTGTAGCCACTTGGAATGTTTGAGTTGAGAAAGCCAGTTTTGGCAAATCCTGAGTATCTGTTGGCTTAGAGTGTATTGCACCCTGGCTATAAAACAAAGGAGCTCACTGACATCTTTCCATTAATCATTGGAACATGGGCCAGCACCGTAAGTGAATAATTATGGGAGACATATCCTTTTCAACATTGAATGACTGAGATATTTTGGATATGAAATGATAACTATGATATTTCTAACCATGCATTGAGTTATAATTATGAGTACCACTTATTGCTATTATGTATGGAATAATTTTGTGGGTATTGTGGAAGGAAGGAAGGAAGGAAGGAAGGAAGGAAGGAAGGAAGGAAGGAAGGAAGGAAGGAAGGAAGGAAGGAGAAAGAGAGAGAGAAGAGGGAGGGAAGAGAGAAGGAAGGAAGGACAAAAGAGTAGAAGGAAAGGAAAGAGAAAGGGAGAAAGAGAGGGAAGGAGGGAGGGAAGAGAGAAGGAAGAAAGGACAAAAGAGTAGAAGGGGAGGAAGGAGGAAGGGATTATGTATGGAATAATTTGGCTGTGAGTATTGTTGAAGGAAGGAAAGAAGGAAGGAAGGAAGGAGGGGAAGGAGGGGAAAGGAAGAGAAGGAAGGAAGGAGGAAAGAGAAGGGAGAGAAGGAAAAGAGGAAGGGAAGGAAGAAGGAAGGAGGAAGGAAGAAGGAAGGGAGAAAGAAGGGAAGAGGAGGGAGGGAAGAGAGAAGAAGGAAGAAAAGAGTAGAAGGGGAGGAAGGAGGAAGGGAGAAAGAGAGAGAGGGAAGGAGGAGGGAAAGAGAGAAGGAAGGAAAGACAAAAGGGTAGAGTACCACTTATTGCTATTATGTATGGAATAATTTGGCTGTGGGTATTGTGGAAGGAAGAAAGGAAGGAAGGAAGGAAGGAAGGAAGGAAGGAAGGAAGGAAGGAAGGAAGGAAGGAAGGAAGGAAGGAAGGATAGGATGGTGTGAGAGAGGAGGGCCTGAGAAAAGAGTACAAGGGGCGCATCCAACCCCTGGGCCTGGGTTTGCACATACCTGATCTAATTGCATGCCGGGCACTGTGGTTTGTGGAGAAGGCCCTCCTCTCAATCCCACCCCTATCACAAACATGTCTGGTGGGACAAGAGGGGGCCTTCTCCGTGATGCTCCCCATCTCTGGAACTCCCTTCCGAAAGAAATAAAAACGGCCCCCACCCTCCTCTTTCAAAAAGCTACTAAAAATGCACCTTTGCACTTTGGCATACAGGGAGGAAGAGGACTAGAGCACTTTAGTAATGCAATTGAAAAGCAGGCTGTTCTGTCTGTACTTCGTGGCCATTATGGTACAGTAAAGAACAACTAACAGACAAATGCTTACTGTGCTGACTACATTAGATGTTTTATTGTTGACCATGCTTTTAAATGTATTTGTATAGTGATTAGGTGTTCTATGTTTTTATCCTGATATTTAATCTTATTTGGTTAGTACAATGTTGCTATTATTCCATATTATGTTTATTGCTGTTAATGTTTTGGTATATGTCGGGCATTGAATATTTGCCTTTGTATGTGTAAACCACCCTGAGACGTCCCCCCCCCCCCGTGGGGAGAGAGGGTGGTCTAAAAATAAAGTTTATTATTATTATGACCATGTCATCTTGAAGAATGCAGTTTAGGGAAGGGGCATTTAGAAAGTAAGAGAGTTCTTGCAATTCACAAACCCCAGAAGTCCACTGGATGCAACCATGGCAGTTGAAATTGATGTCAAAGGACTATAAATGTGTCACTGCAAAGTGATGGCTTATTTTAATGGGATTAATTAAGTTTAGCAAGAAAAATTTACAAGCATTTTACAGAACCTGAATCACCACAAAATTAAGAATGTAACAAAATGTGTAGCTCAAGGAAACAAACTTATTAGCATTCTTTGTTGAATGTATTGTCAAAGGCTTCCATGGCTGGAATCACTGGGTTGTTGTAGGTTTTTCAGGCTATATGGCCATGTTCTAGAAGCATTCTCTCCTGACGTTTGCCTACATCTATGGTAAGCATCCTCAGAGGTTGTGAGGTCACAACCTCTGAGGATGCTTGCCATAGATGCAGGCGAAACATCAGGAGAGAATGCTTCTACAACATGGCCATATAGCCCGAAAAAGCCTACAACATTCTTTTTTGAGTTGCTTTCTTGTTGCCTTACTAAGTCATTCCATTATTTTTCTTGCCTAGCAGTCTTTCCATTCTTGCTCCTTCTGGCAACGCTGGTTTCCAGCAATTATGCTGAGAAACAAGAAGAGTGGATGGCGTGCTTTCGTGATCCTGACTACGAGGAGCTGCTAAATATCGCCAGGAATGGTCTCAACAAGACCTCCAAACCAAAGACGGTTGTGATTGTTGGTGCGGGAATCAGTGGACTTACTGCTGCCAAATTACTGAAAGATGCTGGACATCAGGTAACTATTGTTACTAAGGGTGCAGCTACACTGTAGCACAGATGCAGTCTGTGATCATTTGAACTGCCAGGGCTCAATGCTATGGAATCCTGGGATTGGTAGAGTCTCGCTTATCCAACTTTCGCTCATCCAACATTCTGTGTCATCCAACACAGTCTACCTCCTGCCTGGATCCACAGCAGTTTCAATAAATTGTGATGTTTTGGTGCTAAATTTGGAAATACAGTAATTACTACATAACTTTACCATGAATTCAACTGCTTTTTCTTTTGATTTGTTGTAAAACATGATGTTTTGGTGCTTAATTTGTAAAATCATAATGTAATTTGATGTTAAATACTTTTTCCTTAATCCCTCCTTATTATCCAACATTTTTGCTTATCCAACGTTCTGCCAGCCCGTTTATGTTGGATAAGCGAGACTCTACTGTAATTTGGAGTTATCAGCACCTTGTGGCAGAGGAAATGAACAACCTTGGAAAGCTACAACTCCCATGCAGTTATAATAGTATCAATTTGCATTGATTCTATTGTGTAGATAAGCTATACCCTAAGAAATACATGTCATTAAGGTTTTTCGGGCTGTATGGCCATGTTCTAGAAGCATTATCTCCTGACATTTTGCCTGCACCTGTGGCAAGCATCCTCAGAGGTTGTGAGGTTGTCGACAGCCTTCGACAATACATGTAATTAATTTCAATTAAAAAAAAGAGGAAGACAAACTGAATGTTGTCTACATGTGTACAAAAATATTGTACTCACTTCATATATGGTACTCGTATAAAATGCTACCAATTTGCATTTTGCAAGCATTCAATGCTTTTATTTTTTGAAAGAACATTTGTATGTTAATTGCATATTGGTGTTAGCACATCTCTGTCTATCAGCATTTAATTACCAGCCATGTTACATCATAGAATTGCCAATGACCTGTAAAGGCATTTGTATATAATGTGGACATATGTATATTCATATACATAAGGTGGGGAACAGAGTGGCCACAGCTTTGTGCACAAAACAATTTGAAATATAGCAGACACTATAGGACTGTCCTTTAACACCAAAGTAAATTCGTATGGGAAAACATAGGTTTATGGGAATTTCCTTTCCACACTTTGTTTTCCCTGCTATTTGATCTGCATAATTTAGGATGACAAGGAGCAAGTCTGGGATCTTCCACATACAAGGCAGGTATCTTGTGAGTTTTGTTGTTTGTGGATATTATTATGCATAGTTACATTTTAATTACTTCTAGAGGAACAATAAAGACATGGCACCGTTGTCCAAAATCATGATTGCCTGAAATATGTTTTTCCTAGGTTCATATTCTGGAAGCCAGTGACCGTGTGGGTGGTCGGATAAAGACCCATCGTGAGAAGGATTGGTATGTGGATGTGGGACCTATGCGTCTGCCCAAGCACCACAAGTAAGCAAAAGGAGACATGACAGCAGCAATAACACAAAGCTATTCTTCTTCTGTGATCTCAACAAATAATGTTTCTAAATGACAATCTGAGTAGAAGCCTGTTTCTGAAACATCAGCAATACATTATTATTAACAGATGGTTTCCACATGAATCCACTAACCTGAACTTCAAAGGAGCTATCCAAGGTGCTGAACCCTATCCCAAAGAAGTTCAGAATTACGGCCTGTTGTTAATTGCTGTCAAGTCGACTTTGACTTATTGCAGCCCCATGAATGGTAGACTTCCAAGTCATCCTATCATTATGAACCCAGCTCAGGTCTTGCAGACTCAGGGCAGTCATGGCTTCCTGGTCGTGTTTGCTGGCATGGCTGAATGGGCGCCTTTATTACCTTCCCACCGAAGTGCTACCTATTGATGTACTCACATTTGCATGTTTTCAAACTGCTAGGTTGGCAGGAGCTAGGACTAACAGCAGGAGCTCACACCAGTTCACAGCATCAAACTGCCAACCTTTAGGTCAGCAAATTCAACAGTTCAGTGGTTTTACCCATTGTGCCACCACGGCCCCAGTGTGGAACACATTTCATCACATTAAAACAGTGAAGGTGGCTCTTAATGAGACATACCGCATTATCATGGGATGTCTACGCCCTACACCACTGGAGAAATTACACTGTTAAGCCAGTATTGCACCACCTGACATCTGTCGAGAAGTAGCAACCAATAGTGAAAAGACCAAGACAGTGACATCTCCAGCCCATCCCCTGTTTCAGTATCATACACGTCAACGACTTAAATCAAGAGATAGTTTCCTAAGATCTACAGAGACACTCGCTGGAAATCTCAGCAAGCGAGAGTCCAAAAGTGGCAGGCTCAAACCCAGAACCTCAATCAATGGCTGATACCAAATGAGAGACTCCCCCCTGGGCACACAGAAAACTGGGGACTTGGAAGGCGCTGAACAGACTGCGCTCTGGCACCACGAGATGCAGAGCCAACCTTAAGAAATGGGGCTACAAAGTGGAATCCACGACATGCGAGTGTGGAGAAGAGCAAACCAGACCACCTACTGCAATGCAACCTGAGCCCTGCTACATGCACAAAGGAGGACCTTCCCATAGCAACACCAGAGGCACTCCAAGTGGCCAGCTACTGGTCAAAGGACATTTAATCAAATACCAAGTTTGCAAACTTTGTGGTTTGTTTGTTTGTTTGTTATTGTAATGCAATACAACTGTTTGGTTCACTCCTGACACGATGAATAAATACATACCATGGCCCCTTACACTAAAACAAAGCACTACTAAAATACATATCACAAATACACACATGCACCTTGCACCACTGTGAAGAAGAAGAAGAAATGTGCAGACTGATGATGAGTAATTGATTAGAAGAAGGAAAATGAGAAAAAGTTTTATTGAGATTTCATAATAAATCGTGAAATATTTAGATCTTATTCCTGTCCTATACTATGTGCCCATCTCATTTCTGCAGGCTTGTTAATTGACCTTCAGCATGTCAGGATATAACAATATAATCTACAGTTGTGTTTTAAGAAGTGTTTCCCTCTTTTTCTATTTTTCAGAATTGTTCGCGAATACCTGAAGCAATTCAACCTTGCTTTAAACCCGTTTGTTCAGAATAATGACAATGCATGGTATTTATTTAGAAACAGAAGGGAAAAGGTGGCAGCGGTGAAAGCAAATAGTAACCTCTTTGGATATGAACTGGATCCCAAAGAGAAAGGAAAGTCGCCTGATCAACTTTATTTGGGAACGTTGGATAGGGTACGTCCTTTCTGAACAAGACTTTGGAGTTATATCTACTCTCCCTCCTCACATGCCCGATGCTGTTTAATTTAGAAGGGCATCATTGTCATTGTACCACTGCAATTGCCTGTGTCACAAATACCCTAAAGACACCAGATGCCAACTGATAATGGAAACTTAAGCAAGGTCAGCCCTGGTTAGTTCTTGCATGGTAGCCCACTAGTGAATACCAGGTGCTGTAGGCTGTTTAAAAGGAAGAAACTGATATAACTGTGTTGCGGTGGGTTTTTCGGGCTGTATGGCCATGTTCCATGGTCCTTTTAGATTGGGAAGGTAAAAAACAACATTCCCATTTCACTTCCTTGTTTGTGCTCTCATTCACATGTACCCCTCAATACCTGTGTTTGATCTGGGCCTGGCCAAAGCAAACACAACCTCTTTCATTTGGGACTTTTCATCTCATTTGTGATGCATGACTCAGTTTCTCTTTTATTTCATACACGGTTCCTCATTTTTGTGTCTTGTGTAGTGTTTGCCTTCATCTAAACTCTGCCCAAATCTGACCCTCGTCTATTCAATTTTGTGTGCTTTAAAAATTGACACATATTAATAATGAGTTTAATCCCTTTCAAAGTTGTCCAAGGTGGTGGCCTTTGGCAGTAAATCCCATCATTTAAAACTATTCTCTGAATATAGAAATACTTATTTTTATTAATCTGTCATGAAGATCCTGCTATTCAAGTTCATTGGATGCCTTCCGAATTCTTATGTCCTAAGGCAGTTTCTTACTGCCCACTTTGTTGATCCATTGCCTAATTTTATACGACCCTACTACATCTTTACTTTTGGGTTCTTGAAAGTAAAGAGCCTTACTTTCAAGAACCCTTCCTCGATGGGATATAAGGAAAAGCCAATCACTGGGTTGCTGTTTTGTTTTGCGGGCTGTATGGCCATGTTCCAGAAGCATTCTCTCCTGTCGTTTCGCCCACACCTATGGCAGCCATCCTCAGAGGTTTTGAAGCCAATCATTGCTAATATAGTTAACATTTTCTGACACGGATAACAAATTAACATATTGGTTGGTTCCCAGTAGACTACACTCATTACATAAATTGTTGAACTGTGAGTTAACAATTAGATAAATCCCATTAATTCTAGAATCTTATGAATAATTAGATTCTTGCTGTTATTACTGTTGCTCTTTCTTTTAACTTGGAAAATTGGACAAAGACATAAAGAGGGTTCCTTTTGCTTATCAGTTATCTTTATTATTCTCTCCAGGTAACAAAAAATTGCACGGTTTTGAGGGCAAAGTATGATTCTTACTCCACCAAGGTAAGAGACATGGGCATGTGCTTGTCTTTAAAATATATTCTAATCTATGCTGCAATATATTGTGTTCATTTGCTTGTTTGTTATGCTGTACCTTTGGACATACTTCATCCAAGAGTCACCTTATTTGGTGTGTGATCTAATAGGAGCAAAGAAAAGACAACAGTAAAAAAATTGGGATTCAATCCATGAACTATTTGAGATATTTATTTTAAAAAATGCAGATTTATGAAATGGCTTTGCACAAACTTGATATTTATTTTCGGACTGCCACTCTAAAGATTTTAATTGAAATAATCAGTAAACATCAGCATGTTGTGATGAAGTGGGATGGGAATATTAATTGAGTAGTATTCTGGCCACTAAATTTGAAATATTTTGTAAAAGGCATTTCAATCAGTTCATAGGATCATACAGTTGGAGGAGACTTTGAGGGCCATCCAGTCCAAGAAGCAGGAAAGTTGCATTAGTGTCAATAAATGCAGCGATTGTTGTTCTAGATAAAACATTTTTTTTCTCGAAAGGGCCTTGTTTAGAGGTGCTATTGGGTTTACTTCCCTGTCCAATTCCAAGTATGCTTTTGCATAGAAGTTACTTCTTTATGGACTTCTTACTGCTTCTACTCCAAGATAGTAAGGCTGACAGAGCATCACCAAGATGCTCATTTCTGCAAAAAAGAAGGATTTTTTCACATGAAACAGAATCATAGAAACATAGAGTTGAAAGAGACCATTCGGCACAACCCCTTGCCATGCTGGAAAATGCAATAAAACAATGTAAAGATGAACACTGTCCCGAGTCACCAACAGTTTGAAGGACTGTGGCCTGGCCCTCTGTTTAAAAAGTTCGAGGACCCCTGATCTAAGATGTGTAAATAGGTGGCACAATTTTTTTTTGTCAGGAGCAACTTGAGAATTGCAAGTTGCTTCTGGTATGAGAGAATTGGACATCTGCAAGGACATTGCCCAGGAGATTATGGGGGCATTTGCCTAAGACCTCTGGAAGACATCAAGTTTAGGAGTGCCATTTTCTTCTATGATGTTTTACCATCCTGTGGGTGGCTTCTTTCATGTCTCCGCACGAGAAGCTGGAGCTGAGAGACAGGAGATCACCCCACTCCCCGAATTTGAACCAGCGACCTTTCAGTCAGCAGTCCTGCCAGCACAAGGGTTTAACCCATTGAGATTGAGACAGTAGATGCAAACTGAATCAGAAAGGCCATGTCCCAAAGCTTGATAACAAAGCTTGGTCCAAAATGTGTGTGTGTGTGTGCGCGCGCATAGCAATGTAGCTCATATATTTTCAGTACAACAAGAGGCGAAAGAAAATCTAAAATCGTGGTATGTATTTAACGTCTATGGGAGAAAATATGGTATATAACTAGGTTGGTTAAAAGCAGCAACAACTGCGATACAGCTACAAAAACCATCCATCATCCATTCCTTTAGAAAATGTATTAAATTGCATTCAGTCTCTGTTTTGCTGGCAGAAATATTTCTTGAGCAGAATGCTACTAATGGTGGAAATGGGTAATAGAAAAAATCCTAGTTATTTTTCTCCTCTCATAGCCTCCAGGGCAATCCCTCCCAATCTTCTGGGGGGTGCTACAGCCTTCTATAGTAGGCTTTGAAGGCAAGGATATAGGGGACTACAGGAGGGGAAGGAGAAAGTCCACAAAACTGCTTCTGTTGCACCTACAGAATTCAACCCTGTGTTGGGTTCAACTAAAAAAGGAAATCCAACTTAATCATCTTGTGCTTTAACAACTATTCTCTGCCATATTTCATTTCCCTCCCATCAGGAATACTTAATCAAAGAAGGAAATCTGAGCAGAGGAGCCGTGGATATGATCGGTACACTCTCAAATCAAGAGGCTTCATTCTATCTTTCGTTTTTTAACTCTGTATTCAGTCATGTGACTTTTTCAGATGATAACAGGTAAACAGAAAGGGTTTGTGTTCTTTTGATTGACGTAGATTGAACAAATATTTTTCTTAGGACTAAAGGCAACATTTTATAGGTCCCTCACACTGAGTCGCCCAGACGTGAAAAACCAATGGCCAAGAGGTAACATCAGCTAACTATTAATTAAGATAGTCTATTTCTTAGCTGTTTTACTAAATAGAGAACTTGATCTTGGCATAAGGGTATCCTATTTTAAATATACTACTGTGGTATTTTTGCTCTTAAAGTTACACAACAGTCAGAACCATCATGATGCAGTGGTTTGGATGCTAGATCATCTTTCTCAGGATCATGGTTCAAATGCCTGTTCAGCCACGAAAACCCATTGGGTGACCCTGGACAAGGCACAAGCCCTGTGATAGCCTTGCCTTAGAGTCTCCATATGTTAGAAATGACTTGAAGGCACACAACAACAACAACAACAACAACAACTCAATTTTGAAGTATTCAAACTAGTGGATATTAACTATGTTCCTGTTTGTATATCAGCCGAAAGGCCCTTCCACACAGCCCTATAACCCAGAATATCAAGGTATAAAATCCCGCAATATCTGCTTTGAACTGGGTTATCTCAGTCCACACTCAGATAATGTAGGATTTTCTGCCTTGATATTCTGGGATATAGGGCTGTGCGGAAGGGCCCTAAGAGATATCGGTCCAGTCATTCATATCAGCAGGTATAAAAGTCTGGTTCCTGAAGCATCCCCCCTCATATTTGGATTGGATTTGATGCTGTCACACCTTTGCCTATTTTGGTTTTAACCATTATGTACAGTTAATTATTCATTCCTCTGCAAGTTATCTAGCTAGATGTCTTCTGAGATTCCATTTGATGACCATTAGCTTTAAATATCTGTTAGTGAACCTTAAATAGTATATTTATATACTAGAAATATTATCTAAAAGAATTAAAGAGAATAGGGGACTTTTGAACAGCTGAGTTTGGTGGAGTTGAAGAAGCAAAGGCCATGAGAAGGGATTTGTTAAGAATCAAGGAATTGAAAGAGACCTTGTGGACCATCCAGTCCAGCCCCATACCATGAAGCAGGAAAATCGCATTCAAAGCACCCCTGACAGATGGACATCCAGCATCTGTTTAAAAGCCTCCAAAGAAGGAGCCTTCACCATACTCCGGGGCAGAGAGTTCCACTACTGAACAGCTCTCATACTTAGGAAGTTCTTCCTCATGTTCAGGTGGAATCTCCTTTCCTGTAGTTTGAAGCCATTGTTCCATGTCCTAGTCTCCAGGGCAGCAGAAAACAAGCCTGCATCCTCCTCCCTGTGACTTCCCCTCACATATTTGTACATGGCCATCATGTCTACTCTCAGCCTTCTCTTTTGAAGTCTAAACATGACCAGCTCTTTAAGCCACTCCTCATAGGGCTTAATAAGGGCAGAAAGATAGAGAGAAAGAACCCCCATGGGCAACTTTAAAAATAAAGATGACAATGTCAGTAATAGGGGAAGGAAAACTAGCACATCTCTATGGTGTATTGAGGCTCAAGGTTATGAAACTATAGAAATTGTAGTTTTATGAGGTACCAGAACTCTTTGGCGGAGAAGACTAAATTCCTTGTAAAAATGAATCTCAAGCTGAGCCATGGCAGTTAAGGTGGTGTCAATGTGTATTCATTCTTGACACAGTTTACGAAATGTACCAATAATACACTTTGCCTTTGTTGCTTGCTGAGTTCAGTAAATGAATCCATTCACTGTTATCATTGTTCTTTTCCTGTTCCTCCCTTGATTTTAACAGTTTTTGAAAAATTTAACTGAAATGAGAACAATATACTGATCTGGAAACAGCCTAGCATAGTTCAGTAAAATAAATAAACAGAGTGTTTTTATACTTTTTTTAAAATACAGGTATTACAGAAATGTAATTTGTTTGACTGCTTGATGAATCGACCCATTTATCATTTTCATATTTTCTTTCTTCCTATTTTCTGGACTGCTTTAGTTTGGATGAAATCACAGGTGGGTTTGACAAGTTCCCCAATGCCTTCCTCCAAAAGCTGCCTGGAATAATTCGCCTCAACAACAAAGTAGAGAAGATTGTCCACTCGGGACGGAAAGCCACTGTGTTTTTCCGCAAGAAGGGCAAAAGTGCCTTGTCTTGGCTGACCGCTGACTTCGTCCTTGTCACAGCTACGACCAAAGCCACCCGACTCATTGAATTCCAGCCTCCTCTTTCTAACACAAAAGCCCATGGCCTTCGTTCCTTCCATTATGCAAGTGCCACTAAAATTGGCTTGGCTTGCACAGACAGATTTTGGGAGAGAGACGGGATTCGAGGTGGAAGGTCAATGACCGATCGGCCATCCCGAGCTATCTACTATCCAAGCCACAATTTCACCAACGGCCTTGGGGTCGTCCTGGCTTCTTATACCACCCGGGAGGATTCGAATTTCTTTCTTGCCCTCAGTGAGGAAAAGTGTGTTGATGTGGTGCTGGATGACCTATCACAATTGCACAGTATCTCCAAAGACTATCTCAGATCTGTTTGCAACAAACATGTGGTTCAGAGATGGAGCCTGGACGAATTCTCAATGGGGGCATTTGCTGCTCCGGCTCCCTATGAGTTCAGTCATTTTTTCAAGGCATTGGTCCAGAATGAAGGGAGGGTTTACTTTGCAGGAGAACATTTAGCTCATCCCCATGCTTGGATTGAGAGTGGTATGAAATCCGCAATAAGAGCAGCAAGTGCCATTAATCTCAGGGCTGCTAAGCCTGCCTTGTAGAAGCTGGAAATATGAGCCCATGTCACACCTATCCATTAAAAAAATGTCAGAATGGATAGACTTCCCCCACTTTTAAAGTACTGGGCGTTTGTGCCAGTGGTTATGAAAGAGAAACATGACGTGGCCAAGCTTTAGTATAATACGATCTTGCAAGTTTAGGTGTCTGAGTAAATAGGCACACAAACAAAGTTCAGCACATTTTGATATCCTCCTTTTCTTGGCCACTCATTCACTCCCTCCTTGGTTGGTTACAATCTTTGACAGTGCTTAAGCCAACTCCCTAACTTTCTAAAATAACAAGACTTTCTTCCTTATGCTAGATACACCGTTTTATCAAAGTTGCAACAAAGTGTGCAAGCATACACCTGCAAAAAAAAAAAACACATTTTTATCTCTATCAAAGTCACAGGAAGGCCAGTATACACTCCCAGGATTCATCATTGTTTACAAAAGGAACATTTTACCATCTCTAAAAACAGAGAAGGCAACATTTCAACATCAAACGTCTCCAACCACATATTTGTAAAAGCAACATTTCTTCTCACAATATTAATCAAGTGCCATCCCTTGTCAACATGTTTTTAAAACTGGAATCCCTTCTGATTTTTAATATTTCATTAATGAGGAGCCATGAAGTTAGAGAATATATCTAGCCTTCTCTGTAGTCTCAGTGTTTTCCCTGGTACTATTGGCACTAACGATATTTCATTTTCAAGAAATAGCTACTAACTTCACAGTGGTACTTACATGTTCCTGTCAGATACTGCAATAAAAATAACTAGAAATAAACATTCATAACAACCCATTTTTCTATGGTGATGATTCTATTGTTGATGCAGTGAGAAGAATGGCTAATTAAATGCATCACCCTCAAAAGAACAAGTAGTATCTGTGGGCTAAGGCCAAATTACTGCTTGCAGACTTGGTCCACTTCTTCCAGGCCCAATTATGCTACAGTAGAGTCTCACTTATCCAACCTTCGCTCATCCAACTTTCTGTATTATCCAATGCAGTCTGCCTCCCACCCAGATCCACAGCTGTTTCAATACATTGCGATGTTTTGGTTCTAAATTCATAAATACAGTAATTACTACATAACGTTACCGTGTATTGAACTGCTTATTCTGTTTATTTGTTGTAAAACATGATGTTTTGGTGCTTAATTTGTAAAATCATAATGTAATAATAATATTTATTTATTTGATCAGTCATATGACTATTTCAAAATAAAATCATAATGTAATTTAATAGGCTTTTTCTTAATCCCTCCTTATTATCCAACATTTTCGCTTATCCAATGTTCTGTCAGCCCGTTTATGTTGGATAAGCGAGACTCTTCTGTACTTAGAAGCCAAGATGAATAAACTGATGTTGTTGTACTTTGGGCATAGACACTAATGGAAGTTGTAGCTAAACAGAGCTTGCAAATTTTGCAATAGTGTGGGGAGGAGGGGAGGAGTGGCTTTTACCAATAGTATATTTATATGTAAGAAAGAGACTGGGCATTGGTTCATCCCTCAGTATGTTGTCAACCCATACCAACCCCCTTCTCAAAGTTCTGTGAACAATAAAGAGACTGCAAATAAGAAATATGTTTGTTTTAAAAAAAACATTTTTAAAAAATGTTTATTGTTTTCAAATGCTGGCTGAGATCTTTTGGCACGGTATCCAGTGTGCCGATTACCACTGGAACCACTTATACTGGCTTATGCCAGAGACTTTGCAGTTTGATTTTAAGGTCCTGATAACAACTGAGTTTTCCTGTTGTTTTTCCTCAATGCAACTGTCACCCGGTATGGCAACATCAATAATCCATTTTTTTTTCATTTTCCACAATCGTGATGTCTGGTGTATTGTGTTCCAAAACTTTGTCAATCTGCATTTGAAAATCCCACAGTATTTGTGTGTTCATTTTCTACTACCTTTTATGATCCCACTAGTTCTTTACTGCTGGCAGGTGATATTTGTGACATGTTCCAACAAATCATTTGGGCCACAGAGTTGTGCCTCTGTTTGTAGTCCATCTATGCAATTTTCTTGCAGCAGCTGAGGATATGATCCATGGTTTCATGACCTTCCTTGCACAGTCTGCATTTTGGGTCATCAGCTGATTTTTTCGATCCTGGCCTTAATTGCATTTGTTCTGATGGCTTGCTCCTGGGCTGCAAGAATCAGGCCTTCTGTCTCCTTCTTCAGGTGTTCCATTCATGAGCCATAACCAGGTCTTCTCCTTATCAACTTTTCCTTCAATTTTGTCAAGGAACTGCCCATGCAATGCTTTGTTGTGCCAGCTGTCAGCTCTGGTTTGTAGTGCAGTTTTCTTGTACTGATTCTTTGAGAAGTTTCCTATTATTGACTTCAATTAAAGCAGATTCTTGGCTTTCCTTGACATATTCTGCCAGGGTGTGTTTTTCTTCTTCAACTACTTGTTTTACTTGTAAAAATCCTCTGCCACCAGACCTTCTAGGCAGATAGAGCCGGTCAACATCACTGCGAAAATACATTAAATTATGAATGGTCATGAGTTTTCTTGACCATTTCTGCCTGTGTCCAATTTATGATGTCAAGAAGCAGGAAAATCACCAGATATTATTATTATTATTATTATTATTATTATTATTATTATTATTATAGGTCCTCCAAGGGAACACTATGATGTGGTGCTGGACGACTTATCAGAATTCCACAATATTTCCAAAGATCACCTCTAATCAGTTTGCAAGAGGCAACATAATATAAAATGGGTCCTGTACAAGTTTTCCATGGGGGCCTTTGCTTCTCCCACCCTACATCAGATTGGCCAATTTTCAAGGCCTTATCTCAGAATGAAGAGAGGAGAATGCACAGGAGAACACACAGCTCATCCTCATGCTTTATTATTATTATTATTATTATTATTATTATTATTATTATTTCAAGCATTTCTACCCCTCCCTTCTCAACCCCCAAAGGGGGACTCGGGGCGGCTTACAAAAGGCACAATTCAATGCCAGCAATACACATAGTAAGATAAAATACATAGTAGCAACAATTATAAATAGTTAAAACAATCCAATTATCCAATAACAACTAATAAAAGCCAATCTAGTGCTTGAGTTGACACGACAATGAAATCTGCTATAAGGGCCACAGTTAGCATGTATCTCGGTCTGTATGGAGAAAATGACTAAATGGTGTGCTGTGGTTTATTTAAGATCCTTGTGTGTGTGTGTCTCAAACTACTGTTGAACTTTTGGATTGCCCAAATGTTTTCTCAGTTCCTTTGGTGCTCCATGGATGTGGGGCATGTGCTGCATATGAGGAGGAGAAAGGGATTTATGTTCTGCTAAACCATTGTAGGCTCCAAGTAAAAACAAAAAAAAAAAAAAACAGAAACCATTCTTTCTCCACTCCAATAAAACTAGTCTGAAGTAAAGCTGGGAAAAGTTACTTTTTACAGTCTTCCCTTGCCCACATATTCCCCAAGCAGCACGGAAAGATGAAAGTGGAACTCTTCAGATGATAGGTAAAGGTTTTCCTCTGACATGAAGACCAGTTGTGTCCGGGTTGGTGCTCATCTCCATTTCTAAGCTGAAGAGCTGGCATTGTCCATAGACGCCTCTGACCTCATGTGGCCGGCATGACTGCATAGAGTGCCATTACCTTCCCGCCAAAGTTGTACCTATTGATCTACTCACATTTGCATGTTTTCGAAATGCTAGGTTGGCAGAAGCTGGGGCTAACAGTGGGAGCTCACTCCGCTCCCCGGATTCTAAGCTGTGACCTTTTGGTTAGCAAGTTCGGAAACTCAGCAGTTTAACCCACTGTGCTACCAGGGGCTCCGTCAGATGATATTGGACTACAATTCTGATATTTCCTTTACATTTAAAGAACAAGAGTGATCATGGCTAAGATCCCATAATGCCCCGGAGGAGCAGAAAGCTCCATCAAGTGTAGCTGCCTACGTGTGTCCTTAGGCCACATTTCTGCACCCAGACTCACAAACAAAATGTCAATCAACTTTATTACAGTCACAGGTTACTCATAAAAAGGACAAAAACAGAACATAGCAGGCAATCAAGGTTAAAAATCCCAGGTAGCAGAATGTGCATACATGTGCATATATAGCATTTCAACCACCAACTTTCAGACCAATAACAGATAACAATCATTTTAAATGAAAATTATAAGATTTGTCCTTGCACTTTTTTCAAAACTGGATCTGTAAGTTGGAAATAAATATTCTCAAAATAGAGTACAACCCCACATATCTGCAAAACCAGTAGTCATAGTTTTACTTAACCATGTCCAAAAATATGTTCTCTGTAGGCATTCTCTAGGTTCTTCAGTGCAATTCTATGGTGTGCCTCATTGCAATATGGTTTGCTCCTATCCACAGTTTCACGTTTCTAATGTAAGTCCAGAAACGTATCCATTGTGGATATGGAGGGCATAGTATTTAGCCAAATGTGGTCAACCAAAAGAAAACGTCATCCTCTCTTGTCCTACCACGGAGATTGGTGTTGTGTGAAGGAGGTACTGGAAATACTCCTTCATTCTTTCCAATATAGTAGACATGTTTAGAACTAGCTGCAGTTTCTGAGTTATCTTCAAAGGCAATCCCATGTAGAGTGCACAGCACTAGACTAACTGGGAAGTTTCCAGAGTGTGGATTACTGTGGCTAAGTTATCTGTATCTAGGAAAGGCAGTGCTAAACTACACAGATATTTGAGGGCTCTTCTTACGTTCTTATCACCCTTCACATTGGCCATGCTGGCTAGGGCTGACAGGATTGCAGCCTAACATATTCTCCATGACTATTTGGGGAGAATTAATTCAGTGATCTTAGAAAACCCTTCTTCCTATCCCAATACCAGGGTTTGAAAGGAGTGCATGGAGGTTGTGTGTGTTCAGTAGGAAGGGTAGCATTTCCTAGAGAGAATCTGCCCTTGACTTCTTTTATATTCTCTGAAATGCTCTCCCTCCAACTTCTCACATTTGAGCTCTGGGTATTAGAATAATCCAGGGGTAGAAGAGGAAATCAAACCTTTATTGACTTCTAATGTTCCCTAAAACTCCCATCCATACCATCAGAGGGCACTCAGGAGAAGCTCCAACGTTAACTAGTACATTGTGTAAGAGTTCTGCAGGTAGGACTTCACTGTGCTTTTCCATTCATGAGCCCAGGCATGGGCAAACTTTGGCCCTCCAGGTGTTTTGGATTTCAACACCCACAATTCCTAAGTACCTCAGGCCCTTCCTTTTACCTCTCAGCCACTCAAGCAGTTGGGGGTGGGGGGAGGGCTTGAGCTGTTGGGAATTGTGGGAGTTGAAGTCCATAACATCTGGAGGGCCAAAGTTTGTCCATGTCTGCACTAGGCTCACCCCAGATTCACTTTTTTGGGGGGAACAGCCTTCTTCATGGGTATTTATTTGCTATTATTTATTTATTTACTGCATTTATAACCCGCCCTTCTCCCTGTTGCCTCAGCACTATGAGGGTTTCGTGAGACTAGTCACTCTCGCTGCCTCATGGTTTTGAGGAAACAGTGAAATAATAGTGAGGCCACGGACCACATTTTCGTTCTTGCGGACCACTGGTGGTCCACAGACCACAGGTTGGGAACCACTGTTCTAGGTAAACTCCACTTGCATATGTCTCTAATGGGATGCCAGACTCTGTTTTTCTTCTTAGAATGGATATGTCTACCCAGGAATTCTGAGGACAGGACTTCTTGGCCAGTCAAACCAGGAATCGCTGTCTGTAGAGAATAAATAGATTTTATTTGTTATTTTCGAGATCTTAGCAATGATTAACCTTATTGGAAGAAATGTTATGCTTGCTTAAATATTTTCTACTGTAGTAAATACCAGTCTGTGTCCTGCTTCCCCCTTCCCGAACCTTGAGGACATTGGTATACGTGACTTTTGGGAAGTCATACAGGTAAACCCACATCATACATGCAAATCCAGACCTTCTAATATAGTTGCCTCCTAGAAGGAAGAGATGAAGGGAAGATGAGCTTTATGGACTTTTCCTAGAGTCTGAAAAGATAATCTCCTTAAAAGGGTTTTGATATTTGCTTACGTACAAGTATGTTATATGTAAATTCCCGTTTTTCTCCTGCTTTTTCTCTGTTGGAGGCTGGTGGCTTTGATATCAGTAGTGTGTTGGACATGTTTGGGTTTTAATCTGAACTTTCAGGAGCTATCCAAGGGGCTGAACTGTATCTTTGAAATAGGAAATGGCTTATTTCAAAGTTGAGGGGTTTTTTGAATATTAAGTCAACGGAAAAGAGTGTAAATGCACCAAACTCCAAAATAAAAAAGGAAGGAAGTGCACAAGTAACTGGTATATAATACAACGTAAACAATATATTTCCAAACTATTAGTAGAAATAGAACAGAGAATTTGTATTGATCCCTTTTGACAGTAGACTAGACATGAGACCAGTGGTTCTCAACCTATGGATGCCCAGATGTTTTGGCCTTCAACTCCCAGAAATCCTAACAGCTGGTAAACTAGCTAGGATTTCTTTGAGTTGTAGGTCAAAACACCTGGGGACCCACAGGTTGAGAACCACTGCACTAGACAGTCTTCTTCAGAATTTACCAGAAACGAGAAGTTAATACATATTAATCTTCATCCCATTACTTGTATACTTTGTATGCCTACTGTGCAATAAGGATCTCTGGACCATAATAAAATGTTATCTTATTAATTTGCTTAGCGGTGTGTATGTATCTGTGGTGGGTTATAAAAAGAATAACAGAAATGCCATTATGGGTGTCTACCTCAGCTCCCCGTCCCCCCAGCCAGACATACATGATGTGTTCCTGGAATAGATGAACACTGTGGTTTCTTCCATTAACACTCCATTATTGGGAGCAGTGTGGATGTGGTCAGATTATCGCTCCACCAGGGATTCCCAAGAGTAGCCAGAGACCACTTCTTGCAATATGGCAGGTAAGACAAGTTTTCTAATATGTTTCAATTTCACTTAACCACATTTTCTGATTTCTGATTTTTATTTGCCATTATATCATCAAGTTTCTGGTAATTAGCGATGTACAAATCAAACACAATGTGTAATATGTGACATGTGCATCAGCATTTCATGTCCTCTTACCTGCTCCATCATCTTTGGAGCAATTCTTCTGGGGTTTTTTTTTCATACTAGCAAATTCGGAATGGAAAGTAATATGACTGATACACATATTGCTTCAAGGCATGCTAGAGCAAGGCAGCTTAGATGCATTAGTATATTTTTTTTAAAAAAAATGTTATTCTCCCATCTCTTTTATTTGCATCTCTTCTATCACTTTCAAACATGATAAAGTTTTTTCACCAGGACTGAAAGAGCAAACAGTCCGGTTTCCCAAAGTACTATCATACTGATTTGTGTCCATGAAATAGTAAATATCTCAATAATAATAATAATAATAATAATAATAATAATTATTATTATTATTATTTATTTATTTATTTATACCCCACCTCCATCTCCCCCAAGGGGACTCAGGGTGGCTTACATAAGACCGCACCCATCAATACAGAAAAACACAATATAAACACAAATACACACAAATAAATAAATTACATAAGATGCAAAATCAACACAATAGCATAAAATCAAACAGTAAAACACAGATGATCACACTGAGCAGGGCCAAATTCAAGGATAAAATTTTAAAATGCAAAATCTAAAAAGTGTGTTTACCACTTGGAAAGCTCTGACCTATTGCAGACTGTAAAAGGCGAAAGAGTCAGTCTGTTCAGTTAGCTCTCTAAGCTCATGGGTGGTGCGTGCAATTGATGAAGGGAACAATGAATGTCCACATTTAAGTAGTATCTTTTGCCCGCTAGAGGGCTCTGGGTTTTCCTACAAGAACATAAAAAACTGATGTATTCCCTCTTTGTCTGGACAGCAAGCGGTTTCATCCATTTTCCGGGTTAAACAGAGATGGTTGGTGGTGGTGCTGTGATGCAGTGATGCTTCCTTTCCATCAATTGCACTGTGATGCAGTGATGTTTCCTCTCCATCAATTGCAGGGAGGAAATAGTTTTTGTTATACTGTCAGGATTTCCTCTGCCTAAAGGAAAGACTGTATCCATCAGGGACCAGCACCTAGGTATGCTGCTGTGTTAAAAAGCTCTGGAGCACAAGGCTAAAGCTGGGCCAGGGAGGGAGAACCTATCTTCTGCTTTATTCTGGAGGTAGGTGCAAATCCCTTTCCTCCCCAAATCTTAGCTAATGGCAGAAAAGGGAGGAAAATTGAAAGCCAAAGATTGGACCAGCAAGGAACAAAGGATGGAGAGAAAGCGAAGTCTGCGGATCTTTGCAGCAATGATTACACTATGTAACACAATTTTTGTTCCTGGATTATACATGTCATTTCCTAATTGGTTCTAGACATGGAAAAAGTGTATTAAACTGCAAAAACCTAGAACATTTTGCTTTAGTTTTTCAATTAATATCTCATCGAGTCTCAACCAATTCAACACAGTTTGTGGAAACCACAAAAAGCGAAGCTTCTGGAGTACAACTACTTTCAAAGTAAGTACAATGCAATGAAACAGAAATAACACTTTCAAACCAGGAACGTAATTTTTTTCAAATTTTGTTACACAGTGTAATCTTTGGGAAAGAATATGGGAAAGAGATGATTTCACGGGATGGTTATACTTGAGAATTGTCAATAGATTTTTGCTTGCTTTTTTAACCAGAAAAGAATAGTGAGGGAAAAATATTTAACATCCCTGGCAATGATCAGTCATTATTATTTTGTTATACCCTGTTTTTTCTCTCCACAAAGGAGACTCACGCTTTAACGGACTTTGATCTGCATCCTTTTTCTCCCTGTTGTTCCTTTTGAATTAAAAGAAACAGAAGGAGTGGGAAGAGAGGTAGAGTCAGCTCTCCTTCTGTCTTGGGATTTTAAAAAAGGCATTTTCAAGGACTAGGTTCCAATCCATAGATTCTGCCATCCACTGCTTGGAATTCTTCTTTTTTTAAATTCCAAAAAGCAAAACTTTTGACATTTTATATAAGAATCTCCATTTTAGAGGTAAAAGTTTCCCCTAACACTAAGTCTAGTCGTGTCTGACTCTGGGGGTTGGTGCTCATCTCCATTTCTAAGCTGAAGAGCCGGCGTTATTCGTAGACACCTCCAAGGTCATGTGGCCAGCATAACTGCTTAGAGCGTCATTACCTTCCCGCCGGAGCGGTACCTATTGATTGGAAGAAGCTGGGTCTAACAGCAGGAGCTCACCCCGTTCCCCGGAGCAGACATGGGCAAACTTCAAACCGCTCAGCAGTTTAACCCACTACACCATCAGGGGCTCCTTAGTCTCAATTTTACTACACCCTTATAAAATAATGGGACTTGAACATCCATGGATTTTGGTATCCTTTGGAAGAGCCAGAACAAAACCCAGCAGGTACCAGAGGCCCATAGATACAGATGAACGTTTACATCACCAGATTTTTCATTATTATCATGACACACAGTTTTGTACATGGTACCGTTTTGCTATTTTATATTCTAAGCATATTGGAATTTAATTTTTGGAATTTTTAATCCATTGACTAAAATTAATTCGATTTGACAACACTTTAACTGCTATGACTCATTGCTATGGGATCATGGGACTTCAATTTTATAAAGTCTTTAGCCTTTTCTGGTAAATAATTCTGGTGCCTCACCAAACTACAACTCCCAGGATTCCATAGCACTGAGTCATGGCAGTTAAAGTAGTCTCAAACTCATCATCATCATCATCATCATCATCATTTAATTACTTATTAATCGCCCTCTATCCAAGATGCTCTAGGCGATTTACAAGCTAAATTGTAAAGGATAAAAATACTACATTAATTCCACAGCGTAGGTGCACCTCTTGTCTATATTGTTCTTAGATTTCCTTTTTACTGCTTCGTTAGTTTTGTTCCAGCTTATGGCAAATAAAATGTATTTACTTCCTTTTCTTTTCATTTCCCTTCTTCTCCTGTAAGAGGCTGCATTTCCTTTGCTCTGAGAATGGCTCTTCCCAAGAAGCTGTTTTCAAGAGATAGTGCAAAAGAAAGTGGGTATTTTAGTCCCATTGTTCAATTGGGTGTCTGGTCTAGAATGGAATGGCCTCCCTCAGCCTCAGGTGACACCCCAGAAACCTGTCTCCCTGTGAAGGAAGAACAGACAGACATCTGTACAGACATCGAGGTGGACTATGTCACCCTGCTCAAGGACAGAGAAGAAAGCAGCAGACAGAGCTTTCGTTCAGATACCGTTCCTTTGGAAGAAACCCCCCGACAGACTCTATTCCGGCTAACGGAAGCAGCCCACTGGTGGTTACAACCTGAGAACCGGACCAAGGGGGAGATTGTGGACATGGTGGTCTTGGAGCAATTTCTACACGTGCTTCCTTTGGGAATGCAGTCCTGGGTGAGAGCCAGGAAACCAAGCAGCAGTGAGGAGGCAGCTCAGCTGGCACAGACCTACCTGGGACACCAGGTATAACACAGTCTTACATCAAAAACATTTTTGTCTTGATGTTTAGGCCTGTTCCTGAGATTATTTGGTGTGCTGATACAGAAAACTGCATCACCTCTAGATTCTTAGATACGATGATAATAATAATAATAATAATAATAATAATAATAATAATAATAATAATCGGTGCTGACAAAATTACCACCTGACAGCTAAAGAAGGCCACCTTACTGGGATCTGCACACATTATTCACCCATACATCACACAGTCCTAGAACCTTGGGAAGTGTCCGACGTCTGATCCAATACTACAGCCAGCTGAGTGATCTTGTCTGCTGTGGACTAATCTTGTTGTGTTTCAAATAATAATAATAATAATAATAATAATAATAATAATAATAATTTTATTGCTTATTCACCTCTCCTCATGGCTCGAGGCGGGTTACGACATTTAAAAACACTCTGTAAAATACACATATTAAAACCTGTTTCCAAACAATACATATTAAAATACACAAACCAAAAATTTGACATGTTTCTTGGGTAGGCCTTGTGTCTTAAATTCCAACAGCTGATCTAGCTGTTGGAGCGCTTCCAGCAAGTCATTCCACAGTCGTGGAGCAATTGACCAATGAAAAGGTCTTCTAGCTGGTGGTTCTGACAGGCTGGAGCAGATGTCCCCCAGAAGACCTCAGTATTTGGGGCAGATTGTATGAGAGAGGGCGATCCTGAAGGTAACCTGGACCCAAACCACGTAGGGCTGTAAAACCAATGCCTTGTACTTTGCCCAGAAACTAATTGGAAGCCAGAGGAGTGACTTTAGGATAAATGCAATATATTCACTCCTGGATGTTTCTGTAACCAATTTGGCTGCCATATTTTGAACCAACTGGAGTTCCTGAACTTGATACAAAGGCAGCCCAATGTAAAGCTCGTTGCAGAAGGCCATCAAGGGTCCTAATCTGGGGATGGAGATGTGTCAACCAGTTCTGAATGGGGTTACACTCTCCCTGAAAGACTGTCCGCATCTTGGGAATGCTCCTGGATCCATCTCTCCAGATGTCAACCCAGGTACATGCAACGGTCAGGAGTGCTTACTACCAGCTTTGGCTGATCCGCCAGCTGCGTCCCTATTTTATTTATTTATCGTGTCATCCGCAACCAGAACATTGTATTACATTTCTAACAGAACAAAACAAACAGACAGATAAAAAAACCCCACAAATTTTGCAAACTCGGTAGCTGATTAAATGTCCTTTGACCAGTATCTGGCCACTTGGAGTGCCTCTGGTGTTGCCGCAAGAAGGTCCTCCATCGTGCATGTGGCAGGGCTCAGGTTGCATTGCAGCAGGTGGTCAGTGGTTTGCTCTTCTCCACACTCGCATGTCCCTATCACCATAGTGTTATTCAACCATATGCTTAGTAGTAATAAAAATAGTGGCCAAAGTCAGATGCATTGACATCCTTTTCCACTTTGCTTCTCACCATCTTCTAGTGGCCCGTGGCGTTTCAGGATATGGCTGTATATTTCACACGAGAGGAGTGGGAGCTTTTGGAGGAGGATCAAAGAGCTTTATATTACAGTGTGATGCAGGAGAATTCTGAGAATGTGGCCTCATTGGGTAAGGATCCCTTTTTCCCCATTAGGACAAATTTACATGCCCTGTTGAACCCTTGGCAGTGGTGGGAAGTTTTAGGCAGCCTGTGTTGAATTAAAGTATTTTGGAAACTGCACAAGATGGCTTTAAGGCCATTTCTGCCCCCTCATCCAAAGCATATACAGCCAAATTCAGTAAGCTAGAAATAATCAATAGCGGATTGGGATGGGAAAGGTCTGGAAAGTGCAGTAAAGAGCAGACATGGGCAAACTTCAGCCCTCCAGGTGTTTTGGATTTTGACTCCTACAATTCCTAACATGTGGAGGATCAACATTGGCCCATATCTGGTATAGAAGCATCCTATGCTTCTTCAGGGTTGATCAATAGCCCTGTAGAATGAACACCACTTTAACTGTCATGGCTCAATGGTATGGGATCCCAGGATTTGTAATTTTACAATGTCTTTAGCTTTCACCGCCAAAGAATGATGATACCATACCAAACTACACCTGCCAGGATTCTGTAACAGTGAGCCATCTTGGATATTGGGAAAGGAAATCAGGAATGGGTGGCCATCTTGAAGAACATTCTTTTTCAAAATTTGTTTTTTTATCCTGTTAGAAATTGAGCCCTTGACTTGTACCAGTAATCCTGGACCAAAACAAAAACACAGGTCATACAAAGCTGGTTTCAAACTCAAGGTTGTGGAAAGAGCAGAAGAAAGCAATAACAGTATTGCATGTAAGGAATTCTGTGTTGATGAAAAACAAGTGGAGGAGCAATGGCCAATCTCGATAAAATAGTGAAGAGTAGAGGCATTACACTGTCAACAAAGATCCACATAGTTAAAGCAATGGTATTCCCCGTAGTCATCTACGGATGTGAGAGCTGGACCATAGGGAAGACTGAGTGAAGGAAGATAGACACCTTTGAACTTTGGTGCTGGAGGAAAATCCTGAGAGTGCCTTGGACCGCAAGAAGATCCAACCAGTCTATACTCCAGAAAATAAAGCCCAGCTGCTCACCGGAGGGAAGAATATTAGAGGCAAAGATGAAGTACTTTGGCCACATAATGAGAAGACAAGAAAGCTTCGAGAAGATAATGATACTGGGAAAATGGAAGGAAAAAGGAAGAGGGGCCGACCAAGGACAAGATGGATAGATGGCATCCTTGAAATGATCGGCTTGACCTTGAAGAAGCTAGGAGTGGTGACGGCCGACAGGGAGCTCTGGCATGGGCTGGTCCATGAGGTCACAAAGAGTCGGAAGTGACTGAACAAATAAACAACAAGAAGTAGGGAATTCTGTGTTGATGAAAAACAAGTGAGGGAGTGGCGGAAAATGAAAGCTGTCTTGGAAAAGATTCCAAAGTCAATAAAAGCTCATATAGGGCTCTAGAGACTGAATTGCATAACTGGGTTATGGAATATTGTCAAAATGGTTACTATGTAACACGCATAGGAATTTGCTTACATGCCCTTCAGATGGCTAAAGATGACCAATTTAATGCACCAGGCATTAAAGTTTTGTTGCGTCAGCAGGATGATATACACACTTCATGAACAGGTTTGCCCTATGTTTGTGGCAAAGAACAAATGTTTCACAAAATTGCCAAGAGATCATGATGGAAAAGTGATGTCATTCCATTCATTCATCATAAAACAAAGAAGGATCCATAACTATAACCTAGAAGATATTGGGAATATGGATAAACACCTATGACCTTTGATCTTCCAAGCAACAGAACTGTGGCAAGTTTGGGAGACAAAACTATTTTCCTCAGAACCATGGGAAATGGAAAAAAAAAACATTTCACAGTCATTCTGTCATGTTTGGCTAATGGAACTAAGCTGCTGCCTGTCATTATTTTTAAAAGAAAGACCTTTCCTAAAAAGGTAAAATTCCCACCACGAATTATAGTGCTTGCACATGTTAAAAATTGGATGGTTGAAGACGGAACAAAAAAATGGATGGAAGAGATTTGTAATGGACAATCACGAGCAGCCTTAAAGAAAAAACTACGATTGCTAATTTGGGATATGTTTAGAGCCCACACATCAGATAATATTTAAAAAATTGGCAAAAACTTCTCAAGTTACTTTGGCCGTTATTTTTTACATCTGTATTGCAGCCCCTAGATGTGTGTTTAAATAAACTTTTCAAAGACCGTGTACGAAAGGTGTGGCATAAATGTATATCATCTGGTCAAGCCCAAGTGTCAAAAGTTGGAAATCTGATGAAACTCCATAGAACCGATAGCCGAGTGGGTTCATGATGCATGGGGAAAAATTCCAGAGAACATGGTACAATGTGCCTTCAAGAAATGTGGCATTAGTATACGAGGGGATTGGGATTCCAGAGCCTGGAGGGCCTGGGAGAGCAGGAAAATGAGGAGATTTTAGATCAGGATTTTGTCTGTTAGACAGTGCTTGAAAGTGAAACTATTTCAGAGTCCAGCAGACATGGGGATACAGTGAATGGTGGAGATGACTTTTTGCTTAAAGTAACTCCCGATAAAGGCCTGGAAGACTGAAGTAGCTCATCTGAGTGAGCAGGTGTATTCAACAGGGGTATCATGCTCAGGAAATTCAAAAGACTTTGTGAGAAAGAAGCGCAGAGAAAGTTTCACAACCCAGAAAGTCAAGGTCAAAGAATGCCTCCATGTTTTGCAGCCCTTAAATTAGAGAGTGTCTCTTTGAGAATTCAGATCAGGCAACGCTGTGCAATAGTATGGATATCAAGTCCTGTTTCCAGATCATGTTTTTAGTCTAAGTTCTTGGGAGTTTTGATTCATGTTTTTAAATGATGCATGGATTCATGCTCATGTTTTGATTCTTGTTTTTCTGGATTCATATTTATGTTTTGATTCTCGTTTCCTTGGATTATGCTCATGTTATGATTCTTGTTTTCCTGTATCTTTTGGATTATTTGGGTTACTGCCTTTGACATGTTTTATTCCTCACCAGCTTGGTTGGGATTTTTTACTTATTGACTGTCATCCATTCAGTCTTGTTTACATGAGCTTTTTCAAAAAGCATTTGAAAGCTCCTTCTCCTTTCTGTACTTCCTTGTGACCCAGAATCACAACTTCCAGAACAAGAGAACCAGAGCGACTGGGAATATGACATTGTGATCCAGATGGGGCAAGAAGAAAATATTATGGAATCAAAGGAGGAAGAGAACCCAGAGGATTTTTCTGCGGGTAAAATGATGTTTCGGATCAGTTTTGTTGGAATGACACTATCAGCAAGGATCCAACTGAATAGAATGCTTTCAGTGTCAGACTAGGATACTGGGAGACAGGATTATCAGAATGAAAACTGGAGAGGGCTTCTGTATCTTTAATGGCTATGAGCAAGAGCAGATTTCAGTGGATATTTCTCTTGCTATCCAATCAGGTAACAAACACTAACTGATGAATTTTTTTCTTCTGTATAACTATTAAAGCTACAGAAGTTGTCTCCAGTTTCTCTTGCTCAGTAGGAATTATGGGAGTTGAAGTCCAAAACACCTTAAGGGACAAAATTTGTTTATGCCTGATCTAGGCACTGCCAGTTAACATTTTCTGTGTTCTTCTAGGTCATTTTTTGGAAAGTATGGAGGTGAAGAAGAAGCCTCAGAAAGAAGAAGTTACAGCTGAGCCTATACAAGAGAAGCAATGTTGGAATGGCTTCTTTGATCCCAACTTGAACAAAACCACTGAGATCAAATCTGTAAGACAAACAGAGCTCTTGCTACCAGAGCAGACACAAGACTGTGCAGTTCCTGGAAGCATGAAAAGAATGGAAATCTCCATGTCAAAAAGAAATTACACCTGCTCTGAGTGTGGGAAAAGTTTTGATCGAAGTTCAAACCTCATTAAACACCGGCGGACCCACAATGGAGAGAAGCCATATCCATGTGCTGAATGTGGGAAGTGCTTTGACCAACAATCCAACTTGAATGTTCATTTGCGAGTCCACACAGGAGAGAAACCATACGTCTGTCCAGATTGTGGCAAGAGATTTAGCATTAAATCTCACTTGCATGGACACTATAGGACCCACACTGGAGAGAAGCCCTATGAATGTGGGAACTGTGGGAAGCAATTCCGTGTGAAATCTTGCTTGAATAAACATCAAAGGATCCACGCAGAGGAGACTGAGCTGTCCAAAGTATTTGAGATCCAAGCGGTTGAACTTCAGGCAAGAATACCAGTCGTGACACAGGAATATGTAGCACCCCAAAAAGGAAACTGCATTAAAATTAACAGAGATATGTCCCAAACGGAAATCCTTAAGTCAGAAAGGAATTACATTTGTTCTGAGTGTGGCAAACGTTTTGATCGGCGTTCAAACCTAGTTAAACACTACCGGATCCACACTGGAGAGAAGCCATATTCATGTGCCGAATGTGGGAAACGCTTTGACCAGCAGTCCAACCTCAACGTCCATTTCCGAGTCCATACAGGAGAGAAGCCATATGGCTGCCCAGATTGTGGGAAAAGATTCAGCATAAAATCTCATTTACATGGACACTACAGGATCCACACAGGAGAGAAACCCTATGAATGTGGGGGCTGTGGGAAAAGATTCCGCGTGAAGTCTTGTCTGAATAAGCACCAGAGGATCCACGCAGGGGAAAAATCCTATAAATGCCTTGTCTGTGAGAAAACGTTCACCTGTAGTTCCCACCTTATTAAACACCGCGTGGCTCACTCGGGAGAGAAAAACTACATGTGCTCTGATTGTGGGAAGAAGGTTTTCAACAACTCCGATCTTCACAAAGGTGACAGAATCCGTACTCGAGACCCTTTGTGTCGGCCCCTTCTCTGAGAAAAGAGTCCATCATGTTTCTCGGGGAAACTAACATAAAGGAAGCCATATGGAAAAAGTCCTTATGGATGCCTTGATAGCAGAAAAAGTTTTAGAGAGGACTCTGAGCAGAACATATACCACAAAATCCACACGATGTGGCATACCAGTGATGTATTTTGTCATTGTAAGGATGCAGATATCCACATTCAAAGCAGCTTTGGTACCTGTGGAAAGGAAATATAGAAAATAAATAAATCAAAATGCCCCATTCATATTGCCTCTCTTGCTATTACTATTTTGTATCAAGGCCTCTGCAAAATGACCCCCAACTTATTTAAGGGTTTTTGCAAATATCATAATTTTGGCCCCAAAACCTGCCCTCGACCTATACATGAGGTTAACTTATACATGAGTTAATACAGTATTTATCCTTAACATTTTAAGGTTGCCTATAAGTGCTTCCAATAAGAGACTTGCATAAGAAAAGTCTTTAGGTCTTCATATACTACAGAAAATCCAGAAAAAAATGGCGACTACTATCAAGAAATCAGATGAAAACCAGGACTTGGAAAGGCACCTATGAAGGAACTAAATTAGATCATGAAATCTAAATATATACCATTAAATACTAAAATTAAGATTGTCCAGGCCATAATATTTCCAATTTCTGTGCATAGCTATGAATACTGGACAGTATCAGAAAAGAAGATAATCAACTGAGTTGAAATGTGCTAGAGAAAAGTTCTACAAATATGGTGGATGCCTAGGATATCTAAACCACACAACCTCTGAGGATGCTTGCCACAAAAGCAGGCAAAACGTCAGGAGAGAATGCTTCCAGAACATTGCCATACAGCCTGAAAAACCTATAACAACCCAGTGATTCCAGCCATGAAAGCCTTCGACAATACATTAAACTGAGACTGTTGTACTTTGGCCGTATCTGGGTTTTTTGTTTGTTTGTTTGTTTTTTGTGTGTCAGGAGCAACTTAAGAAACTGCAAGTCACTTCTGATGTGAGAGAATTGGCAGTCTGCAAGGATGTTGCCTAGGGAAACGCCCAGATGTTTTACCATCCTGTGGGAGACTTCTCTCATGTCCCCGTATGAGAAGCTAGAGTTGTCAAAAGATAGCTCACCCCACTCCCCGATTCGAACCGCCGACCTTTCGGTCAGCAGTCCTGCCAGCACAAAGGTTTAACCCATTGCACCACTGGGGGCCATATCGTGAGCAGGCATAACTCACTAGAAGAGACAATAAGGTAAGGTAGAATGCAGTAGGAAAAGAGGAAGACCACCTTCCTGATGGGGAAAGATAATCAAGGAAACCACAGTCCCGAGTTTGCAAGACAGAGGTTGAGAAAACTTCCCATAGGTAGATAAACAATTTCAATTCCATTTGAGTTCCCAGTTTTGATAACAGCCTGATTAGAATTAAAATAGAGTGATTTTTCACTTGACACTGATATTTGGATTTCTTCTCTACCACTCAAAACTTTTGTGGGAATGGAAGCAAGAAAAAATATTGGAGGAGCAGTATTATTATAACAATCATTATATACATAATATAATAATATAATATAATATAATATAATATAATATAATATAATATAATATAATATAATATAATATAATATTTTTTTAAAAAATCAGGCCCTCTGGCTTTTTTCTTTTTCCCCATGTACCAATGAGGAGATGGGATGTCTAAAGTGAATCTACAATGTAGAAGCAGAATACTTTGACTCCACTTTAATTGCTATGGCTCAATGCTATGAAATCATGGGAATCCTAGTTTGGTGAGGCACCAGCACTAATTGGTAGAAAGGCGAAAAATCTTGTAAAATTACAATTCTTATGATTTCATAACATCGAGCCATGGCAAATAAAACTGTCCACATATACGAGGGTTGAATGAAAAGTAATGCCTCCAACTTCGTAACTCCTCAACAGATGGCAGTATTGGTATGTGGCAGGTACTGGTCTGTTCAGTAGACTCTCCTCTACAGTTCAATTTTGGTGGGAAGCCTTAGCATCGAATGGTTGTGTTATTAAAGTGCAAAGTATGGAACGCTGTGCAGATGGTTGGTCAATGCGACTTAAGCAATGTTAGTCATTGAATTCTTGACAACAGAAGGTGTTACCCCAAATGAGATTCATCAGAGAATGCAAGCTGTTTATAGTTATTGTGTTGATGTGAGTACTGTGTGTCATTGGAGGAGTAAGTTTAAATATGTTGAGGTGGGAACATGTGATTTGCCTGACAAACAAAGAGTTGGACGTCCTGTGACAACAGCCACTGAGTTTCACAAGCAAAAGGTCAACAGATTGATTCAGGACGATTGTCGTATCACTCAAGAGAGAAATTTCAAGCATAATCGGCATTTCACAAGAACGTATGGGTCACATCATTGCTTTGCTTGGCTATTGGAAGATCTGTGCACGATGGGTTGAGGAAACAGAGTGTCAACATTTCCGTGACAGCTTCAGAAAACTTGTTCATTGTTGGCAGAAATGTATTCAATTGTCTGGTGATTATGTGGAAAAGTGAATAGTGGTTAATTAAAGAGCACATTCTAAGAATTGTTTCTGCATTTGATTTATTAAAATATTCCCATCTAAACCCAAGTAACGAAGGTGGAGGCATTACTTTTCATTCAACCCTCGAAGGTAGGAGGAACAGCTCACAAGAGTAGGTTATGAAGTTTGACTGCTGACTTTCCAGGTCCTATTGTGACATCTCAAGTCTGGTGTAACTTGACTGGATAGCTATTGTTCCCTCCAACCAATCAAAAGGCAAAGAGCTGGTTCCTCATTTGAATATGAACCAGTATATAATAGCAAACCCAATGAGACCATGGAGGCATTCATCACAAAGACATTCAGAGGAGTATAGGCACAGCAGACAGAAACAATGGATGTCACCCAAAATGGGAATATTATGCAGGCTCCGAAGAGAATGACAAAAAGCCAGAAGAAGAGGCAGCGTAGAAGGCGGAAACAGAGGAGCATGGCCATCCGTCAAGCGCAGAATGCAAACTTCCCACCCAAGACATTTGCACCTGAGGTGGTGCCACCATCCCTGCCAATCAAGGAGAATGAAAATGCCACCTCTGCAGAAGGCTGTGTCCCCACAACCCAAGATGGGGAGCAACAGCATTTCCTCAGCAATTCCATGTCTTCACAAGCCACCGTGGACATCCAAGTGTCCCCAGATATTGTGTGGCTTTGCAGGCCACCTATAGCAAGATGTCCACACCAGCAAAGTACATTCACCAACTATTTGTGGCCACAACTGTGTGTCCCCAGCAACACAATGATCTCACCGACCATTTGTATCAGGATGGGAAGCAATCTCTGCACTCTCATTACCAATGACCTTCGATATGAAGTAAATGAGATGGTGCCCAGGCAACTGATCCCATGCTTGATTAATAATGATCAGAATGCCTTTCCCTTTTAGAAGAGCCACGCTCCCTTTCTTCCCAACCGGGCCTCTAGAGGGAAGAAAGAAAAAGAGAAGCCTGAGAAAAATCCCATCTTTGACATGACGGAAGATCTTTCGTTGCCATCTGAAGGTCCAAGAAGCCCAACACTTTTAAAAGAAATGAACTCCAGATAACAATGATTAAGGGGCAAAGCAGATATTTATTAGGAAGCATCTTGAAAAGAACATCTGCCCAAAGAAGCATCTGGTTTTCACAAAGAACAAAAGTTTTCTTGTCTTATCAAATGTTGGATTTCCAATTTATCTCAGACTGCACACGAGAGATTTTCTTTCAAAGCATCTAATTATTATCTAACCAATAAAGTGGGATTTTATGCTCAATTTGTTCATGTTTGTACATTATTGGTGCTTTCATGCATAGTGGCTTTTGTAATGATGGTTTATGGTTCTCCTAGATCTGTGGTTCCCAATCGTCGTTCCTCCACCATTTTTGGACTTCAGCTCCTAGAATTCCTGACTTCTGGGAGTTGAAGTCAGAAACACCTGTCCTCAAACATAGCTGGGTAACTTAGACTCTCCAGATTACTTCAGCTGGAGAATAATAATAATAATAATAATAATAATAATAATAATAATAGTTATTTAATACCCCGCCACCATCTCCCCAATGAGGACTCGGGGCAGCTTACAAGAGGCCAAGCCCAACAGCATATTACAATAAAGTAAAACCAAAACACAATAACAACACAGTAAAATACATCTAAATAAATAAAAATGTAATGTTCGTTTGTGGGATTAACAGAATTCAAAAACCACTGGGTGAATTGACACCAAATTTGGACACAAGACACCTAACAACCCAATGTATGTCCTTCACTCCAAAAAAATTTTTTCGTCATTTGGGAGTTGTAGTTACTGGGATTAATAGTTCACCTACAATCAAAGAGCATTCTGAACTCCACCAACGATAGAATTGAACCAAACTTGGCACACAGTTCTCCCATGACCAACAGAAAATACTGGAAGGGTTTGGTGGGCAGTGTCCTTTGGTTTTGGAGTTGTAGTTCACCTACATCCAGATCATTATGGACTCAAACAATGATGGGTCTGGACCAAACTCTACACGAAGACTCAATATGCCCAAATGTGAAGACTGGTGGAGTTTGGGGAACATAGAATCTTGATATTTGGGAGTTGTAGTTGCTGGGATTTATAGTTCACCAACAATCACAGAGCATTCTGAACCCCACCAATGATAAAATTGGGCCAAACCACCCACACAGAACCCACAGTAAAATAACATAACAATGAACGGGCTGCATGTGCAAGATAAAAACTAAGTCACTAAAATACTAAAATCAGGATGAGATAGGGATGGAGCAGATTGTTTGTGGGGGAGAAACACATAAAGGAACGGGGCCATAAATATAGACCGTCATAGAGGTGGGGAAATATACTCTGGGGACAAAAACTGTTGAGGGGGAGCAGCTGTGTATGATAATATGGCTACTCTCCAAAAGTGCATCAGAAAAACCAGGTTTTGAGATCCCTCTTGAAAATTTCTAAGTTGGGGGCCTTCCTAATCTCACTGGACAATGAGTTCCAGAATCAGGAGGCCACAGAGGAGAAGGCTCTCTCCCTTGTACTTACAAGAAGAGCCTGTGATAATGGCAAGGGCGAAAGGAGAGCCTCCCCCGAGGATCTAAGAGCTCGGGCTGGTTCATGGAGAGAACCAAATTCAATGTCTAAAGCACTCTAAGGGCCAAAACCCAATTGATAAATGGAATCAAAAAATGCCAGCATATTTTGTTTGTGATCAGGTATGCTTTAGGAGTGGCAGTTTAATTTTTTTGGAATACTAAAAAGTAAAGAACAACTAAGAGAGGCCGTCATTTGGAAGGAGCCTTGGCGACATGAATTACCTCAATGAACTGAACTCCAAGACAACTGGATTCAACCTATGGCCTGAGCTCTTTGTTCCTGATTATGGTGGATTGCAACTCCTAGTATTTCTCCCCATGTTGGCCAAGACTGATGGAGGTTACAATTCAACAACATCTGGAAGCCCACACATTCCCCATCATTTTCTATTGCCTTCTACTATATCAGTGTTTCTCAACCTTCTTAATGCCTGACCCTTAACACAGTTCCTCATGTTGTGGTGATCCCCAACCATTAAACTATTTCTGTTACTACTTCATAACTGCAATTTTGCTACTGTTATGAATCGCAATGTAAATATCCAATATGCAGGATGTGTTTTCATTCACTGGACCAAATTTGGCACAAATATACAATACACCCAAATTTTAATACTGGTGGGATTGGGGGGGGGGGGTTGATTTTACCATTTGGGAGTTGTAGTTATTTATTATTTATTTATTTACAGTATTTGTATACCGCTTTTCTCACTCCGAGGGCGACTCAAAGCGGTTTACACATAAGTAATGGCAAAATTCAAGGCCAGTACAAAACTCAATCCCAGTAGTTGCTGGGATTTATAGTTCACCTACAATCAAAGAGCATTCTGAACTCCACCAACGATGGAATTCAACCAGTCTTGGCACACAGAATTCCCATGACCAAGAGAAAATAATAGAAGGGTTTGGTGGGTATTGGCCTTGAGTTTTGGAGTTGTAGTTCACCTACATCCAGAGAGCACTGTGGAATCAAACAATGATAGAGCTGGACCAAATTTGGCACGAATAATAATGTGCCCAAATGTGAACACTGGTGGAGTTTGGGGAGAATAGATTTGTCATTTGGGAGTTGTAGTTGCTGGGATTTATAGTTCACCTACAATTAAAGAGCATTCTGAACCCCACTAATGGTAGAACTGAGCCAAACTTCCCGCAAAGAACCCCATGACCAACAGAAAATAGTGTTTTCTGATAGTCTTTGGCGACCCCTCTAACACCCCCTCGCAACCCCCTCAGGGGTCCCGACCCCCAGGGTGATAAACACTGTTCTATATCCTTATTTTGTGTCAAAGCATTCCAGGTGGCAAATGCATACATGAGGAGTATGCTGTGAACACAAGACTGCGAAGTGCAGCACCAGACCACAGATCCATTTGTTCCTCCAGGGCAGGTCTGCACAACCTGTATTTGGGGCTCCAACTCCCAGAAGCCCTAGTCAGCTCGTCCAATGGACAGGAATTCGGGAAACTGAAGTCCCAAACACTTGGAGGGCCACAGATTGTACATACCTGCTCTAGGGTCCCCTCAGACTTTGCTCTTCAAGATCACAGGAAAAGGTCCTCCCCAACAATGCCACCTGAAAGCTTCTATGCCAGATTCCTTAGGAGGCATGCAAAGGAGTAACAACAATGAGCTTTGATTGTGGTGACTGGTTCAAATCACAACTAAGAAAAGGAAGAAGAGGGTAATGCTTTATTTTGGGCATTTTTGTGGTGTTTAAGTGTCAACCACAATGGTTGTTTCAGGAGAACATGTAACTGTTTCAGAGTCCTGCAAAAGAGAGGGTCGTAATATTCTAAATGTATGCTGGTTTTATGGGAATTTCTAAATTGAGAAATTGCTACATCATAGTTTTTTTAGAACTTGCTTTAATGTTTTTATTTTGTAATATACAGTTAAGATTTCTTTGTCTTCTAGTGGGGTTCAAGTCTTTTAATGACTTTCAAAACACTTTACTCTATCCAAAAACACTAAAAGAAATCACACTGGGATATCAATGTCTGCAATTAATCAAAACTGAGTAACAAACTAGTTGATAAAAAATATTATTTATTATTGGGTTGTTGTAGGTTTTTTCGGGCCTTCGACAAGACATTTTTTATTATTATTTAGAACATTTGTATCCTGTCCTATTCTCGACCTCTGAAGAGGGACTGAGGGCAGCTTCCAACAATATAAAAACACCAATAAAATACATAATTACATAAAATGATAATAAATATACATTTAAAAACAGTTCACCAGCTTTAAAACATTCTCTAAATCAGTCCAAAATATTATATTGAATTTGAGAGAGAAATGTGTGTGGCATAACATTTTTATTGTGTTTTCTGAATTCAGCATCATTAAATATATTTAAAATAGCTACAATATTAGGAAAAGCTTTTTAATCACAAGTCTATGAATTAATTTATCATAGTATCTGGCCAAAATTAATTTATCATAGGCCAATTTCCACATCCCTATGTTCATAGTAGTCTGGTTTAAATTTAAATTAACTGACTCTTATTGGACACAGAAGTTGTGATTCCCAAACTACAGGTTAATCTTAGTATTGAATGTCTGCCATTGTGTTTATTTTTCTGGAAACCGCCCTGAATCCGGGTTGTAAATAAAGTATTAATGTTATATTATTATTAAAAGTGGAAGGACAAAAATTATCTACAAAGTAAATTTATTTATTTAATGTATTGTCGAAGGCTTTCATGGCCGGAATCACTGGGTTGTTGTAGGTTTTTCCGGGCTATATGGCCATGTTCTGGAGGCAATTTTTCTCCTGACGTTTCGCCTGCATCTATGGCAAGCATCCTCAGAGGTAGTGAGGTCTGTTGGAAGGAGGGAAAATGGGTTTATATATCTGTGGACTGACCAGGGTGAGACAAAGGACTTTTGTCTGCTGGGACTAGCTGTGAATTATTTATTTATTTTATTTACAGTATTTCTATACTGCTTTTCTCACCCCTAGGGTAAAATGTGTGGCCACTTTGGATTCTGCATAGGGCAAGAACAACATTTTTTATTGATTAGCCAGTTGGCCTAATCAAAAACAGACAGTGCAAACACAACAAACACTTTGGATTCTGCATAGGAGAAGTGATAGGATATAAATCAAACACATTTTTAAAATAAATAATATTGCAGCAAATACCACTCAAATAAATATTAGATAACAAAATACTTTAAAAAACTTTTTTTTTTTTTTTGCTTTTTCCTCTCATTTTACTCTTCCTACCAATGGGCCAGTGAGTAGCTCTGATGTCACAATCAGGAATACAAACACATTATGAGGTCCTGGTTGGCTGTCCAGGGGCTACTATTGCATCCCAAGTGAGTGGCAATCTGATTGGCTGGCCATTGTACTCTCCAGCCAATCAAAAGGCAAAGAGCTGGGCTCTCATTTGAATACTGGCCACTATATAAGAGCAGAGTTAGTGAGTCCAGTGAGATTCATTGCAAAGAAGTTCAGGGGATCACAGGCGCAGAAGAGAAAAAAAATGGCTGGTGCTCACAGAGGCAAGAAGAGGCAGTCTCAGAAAAAAATCAAGCAGAAGCAGAAGCCACAAAAAAAGCAGCCACGGAGGAAGGGATCTGCCAACCAATCTCCTTCCAAGAACTATGTGCCTAAAATGCTTCAAAACCTGTGCCATGGGAAAGGACCCGTGCCAAGGGCCAAGGGCAACGAAAAAGCCTTCTTTACACAACGCTGTTTCGTCGCAACCCAAGACGGGCAGCAGCAATGTTTCCTCAGTAACTACATGTCTTCAGAAGCTATGACAGGCTCCGCCAGCGGCAGCATGACTCCGGCCATCATGTGGCCTTGCAAGCAAGCCACGACTAAATGGCCAGTGACCATGTACCCCCAGCAGTCCGCCCCCATGACCAGCGGTCAGTGGCAAGACGGACAGCAGCGTTGCATCATCAGAAACGCGATGCCCTCACCCGGCGTCTCTGGAAGGATGGGCGGCACCCTCGGCACCATCACCACCAAGGATGGCCACTACGAAGTGAACGAGATCGTGTCCAGGCAAATCATGCCATGCGTGTTCACCAGGGACCCAAGTACATCTCCTTATTAGAAGAGCTACACTCCCTTTCTCCCTAAACTGGCTGAGGAGACATCTCAAGAGGGGAGAAAGAAGAGGAGGAGGAGAAGCCAGCCTGAAAAGAAAAAATCCCATCTTCTGCCTGATGGAAGATCTTTCATTGGCACTTGAGGATCCAAGAAACACAACACTCTTTAAGAAAATGAACTCACCGGCTCACGGCAGTCGAGCAGTGGAGCAGATGTGTTTTGGGTCCACGGAAAAGAAGTCTCTAGTTTTCATCCTGTTTCACCAAATGTATTTCCAACCATCACAGGCTGCACATGAGATATTTTCCTTCAGGAGAAGACAAAAGCACTTAGTAGATATCAAACCAATAAAGTGGGATTTTACGATCAATATGTTTGTTTTTGTGCTGTTGCTTTTTTGTTTACTTATTTCTTGTGTTGTCAAAAGCTTTCATGGTGGGAATCACTGGGTTGGTTTGAGTCTGTTGAACTCTATGCCTTACTTATTTACTTTATTTTTATCCTACCTTTTATATAGGGACTCAAAGTGGTCAGAAATATACCTATAAAACAATGCAAATAAATTAAAACAGGGCTTTCCAAGCGTTTCCCGCCTTGAGGAGAGGTGGGTAAGAAATAAAATTAGTATTGTTATTGACACTTTTTAGACATGCATTTCATAACCCAATAATAATAATAATAAGAAGAAGAAGAAGAAGAAGAAGAAGAAGAAGAAGAAGAAGGCGGCTCTGGCATAAACCAGTACAAGTGGTCCCAGTGGTCATCAGCACACTGGGTGCCATGCCAAAAGAAAGATCTCAGCCGGCATTTGGAAATAATAAACATTGACTAAATCATGATCTGCCAACTGCAAAAGGCCACCTTACTTGAATCTGCGCACATCATTCAAAAATACATCACACAGTCCTAGATGCTTGGGAAGTGTTCGACTTGTGATTTTGTGATACGAAATCCAGCATATAGATCTCGTTTGCTGTGACATACTATTTTTTGTATCAGTAAAATAATAATAATTTTATTTCTTACCCTCCTCTCCTTGTGGCTCAAGGCAGGTTACAAAATATTTAAATCACATAAACATCATAAATATTCCACAAATGAACATATTAAAATTATTTCTATAAAATACATATTAAAATACACACAACAAGGATTAAGCACAGGACACAAGGTTAAAATTCATGCTTAAAACTGGCTGGGTAATTCTGTTTTATTAGCAAGTCAAAGGTTAAAGCAGCCCCTTTTGAGTGATATGAATATAGACATAAATTGTAATAACGAAATGTATGAGGGCACAACAGATAATATAATAATAATAATAATAATAATAATAATAATAATAATAATAATAATAATAATAATATAATAATAAAACTTTATTTATACCCTGCTATCATCTCCCCAAGGGACTCGGTGCGGCTTACATGAGGCCGAGCCCAAAGTACATCAACAGTAAAAGCAATAGGAAAACAATACAACAGTTAAAGTAAATCTCATAAACAAAAGTAAACAGTAAACAGTAACAATAACAACAAGCATTTAAAACCTATGGCTGGGCCAAATGTAATAATTTTAAATTTAAAAAATAATGCTGGGCATGGACAAGGTAGGATATAACTGGGATAGAGTTTTCACGTAGAGATGGGGCGCGCAGACAATCCTAAATCTGTGATAAAGTGCATTTAGGGACATATTGCTGAGGGTATTTCCTTACTCTGGGAAGGCGCACTGGAACAACCACGTTTTCAGGCTCCTCCTAAAGACTGCCAGAGTTGGGGCATGTCTGATGTCCTTGGGGAGCGAGTTCCAGAGTCGAGGGGCCACCACCGAGAAGGCCCTCTCCCTCGTCCCCACCAATCATACCTGCGATACAGGTGGGAGCGCGAGCAGGGCCTCTCCAGATGATCGAAGATATCGTGTGGGTTCGTTTACAGAAATGCGGTCATGCATTTAGGTGGTAGATCTCATGAAAACTATCATTTATATTTTTAAAAATATATCATAGACTCAGGGACGTTCATCTGACACACTGCAGATAACACACCAATGTATTGCAACACAATTTGGAAAGCCCTGTGTGCGCGTGTGTGTATAATTAAAGCATATTAAAACCATTAAATATTAAAAATATCCCCATTAAAAATCCCAATCTCCTTGCCTTTGAAATCCCAACCCTCATCAGTTTATAAATGCTTGATGGCGGATAAATGTTTTTATCTGGGGACAAAAGGCCAAACAGAGAGGCCCATCTTGCTTTAATAATACACTTAATTTAATGCACTAAGTATTTATATTCCACTCTGTCTCCCTAAGGAGACTCAGAGAGGATTACAGTATACACATATATAGGCAAACATTCAATGCCTTTTATACACAAAGGCAAAGGTTTCCCTTTCCATCTGCAGCGTCTGGAGGCGATGCTCAACTCTGGCCATGGAGAAGTGCTCTTGTTCAATTTTTCCATACTGAAGAGCCTGTTGTCCATAGATTATAGAATCATAGAATCAACTAGTCCAACCCCCTGCCAAGAAGCTGGAAAATCTCATTCAAAGCACCCCCGACAGATGGCCATCCAGCCTCTGTTTAAAAGCCTCCAAAGAAGGAGCTTCCACAACACCCTGGGGCAGAGAGTTCCACTACTGAACAGCTCTCACAGTCAGGAAGTTCTTCCTAATGTTCAAGTGGAATGTCCTTTCTAGTCTCCAGGGCAGCAGAAAACAAGCTTGCTCCCTCCTCCCTATGACTTCCTCTCACGTATTTATACATGGTTATCATGTCTTTTCTCAGCCTTCTCTTCTTCAGGCTAAACATGCCCAACTCTTTAAGCGGTTCCTCATAGGGCTTGTTCTCTAGATCCTTGAACATTTTAGTTGCCCCCTGGTCGTGTTGCCAGAATGGCTTCATGGGCGCCTTTTACCTTCCCGCCAAAGCAGTACCTGTTTATCTACTCACATTACATGTTTCCGAACTGCTAGGTTGGCAGAAGCTCGGGTTAACAGCAAGAGCTCGCCCTCATATGCGGCTTCAAACTGCCAATGTCTCTTCTGTAAAATCTAAAATCATAACAGTAAATAAAGAACAACTTTCAAAAACAGGGGAACTCCAGACAAGAAACAATCAGGGACAGCTAATCACCTTTCAACAAAGGATTACCCCAGGCAGTAAGAAGCCAGGCTTTGAAGCTGGAAGGCCATTCAATGCTAACCAAGGTGGCCAGCTGCAACATTCATTCTTGCCTCAAACAGACAAGAGTTCTTTCTCTCACCTTGGACATTCCACAGATACATAAATCCCACTTGCCTAGTTTCCAACAGACCTCACAACCTCTAAAGATGACTTCCACAGATGTGGGCGAAACGTCAGGAGAGAATGCTTCTGAAGCATGGCCATACAACCCAAAAAAACTTACAGCAACCCAGTGATTCCGGCCAGGAAAGCCTTCAAGTCTCTCCTAGCTTGTGTCTCTTTCCCAATGAAAGGGTGCAGCTACACTGTAGAATTAATGCAGTTTGACACCGCTTTATGGAATTAATATGGAATGCTGGGAGTTGTATTTAGTAAAGCAGGATTCAACAGAATTGAGTGTCAAACTACATTGGATGAATTCTTACAGCTAATCTATAAAAACTCTGCTTTCACCTGGAACACGTGGGCAGTGCAAAGAAACATTGTGCGCATGCGTATTACTACCTCCAAGGCCCACCAGAAGGAGCAGCCGAGGCCAATAGAAGAACAAGAAGAATCCTGAAGGGAGGGGCGAGAGGGTGATAAGTGGGCGGGGCTTCCCGCTTTGCGGAACGCTGATAGGCCAGGTGTCTGTTCCAGGCAAAGAGTAAATCGAAAGAGAAACATCTCGGGGTTCGAAAGACAAACGGGCGAGCACGCCTGCGCGTATATTAGCATATTCGTAATGAGAACAGGACCAGGAAGAGGCTTAGCGGCAGTGTCAGGATGGCCGAGTGGTCTAAGGCGCCAGACTCAAGGCTTCTTCCCTTCCCAGCTCTGGGTGTTCTGGTCTCCGAATGGAGGCGTGGGTTCAAATCCCACTTCTGACACATCCCTTTTTTTTCTTTTTTTTTTTTTAAAGAAAAAAAAACTTTTAAAATTATGTTTACTTCTCTCTCTTTGTAGTTATCATGGAAAGCAAACTTTCTCTCTTCCACACAGCAGAATGAAATCACACATAATCTGCTTTGAAGTGGAATATATAGCAGTGTGGACTCAGATAACTCAGTTCAAAGCAAATATTATGGGATGTTCTGCATTGGCTGTGTGGAAGGGCCCTCTCCATAAACTTCCAAGACTTCTAAATCTTTTGGCTGTGTGGTGGAATCAGCACAAATCAGGCATGCATCTATGAGGGTTGAATGAAAAGTAATGCCTCCACCTTCATTACTTGGGTTTGGATGGGAAGCTTCTCACGGGAGTGGAAATCTCCTCGCAGAAGGAAGTAAAAAGGCATGGATGCTATAGCATTAAGCGAGAAAACAGAATTTTGGTTTGAGAACTAAACATGGAATTCCAGGCCATCAAATGCTAATCAAGGTGGTCAGTTGAAACATTCACACCTAGCTCCAGCAGACAAGAGTCCTTTGTCCACCCTGGTCCTTCCACAGATATATAAACCCTTTTTCCTAGTTCCAACAGACCTCACTACCTCTGAGGATGCTTGCCATAGATGCAGGCGAAACGTCAGGAGAGAATGCCTCTAGACCAGGGCTTCTCAACCTGGGGTCCCCAGATGTTTTTGGCCTACAACTCCCAGAAATCCCAGCCAGTATACCAGCTGGGATTTATGGGAGTTGTAGGCCAAAAACATCTGGGGACCCCAGGTTGAGAACCACTGCCCTAGACTTCTGTAGTTCCTCAAGTATGATTTTATGGTTAACACACAGTGGAAGCTGAGCACACATTTATGTTCTTCGTGGTGGCCTCTTGCCTTACCATTTATGATTTTTTTTCCCTGTTAAGTTTGGAGCAGCTGGAGATTGAACTGCCCTTCTCTCCTGACTTTAGAAAACAGGTGAAAACCTGGCTCTGGAAACTGGCATTTGACGAGTGAGTCAATAACTCGCAACTACATGGACGGATGGTGATGAACTACGATTTTACTTTGACGACTTGGCCAATGTAATTATATGACTGTATTTTAGTATTTTAATGTTTTAGTGTATTATGGGATGTGATGTTTATGAATGATTGTCTGTGTTATTGTTGTTGTGAACCGGCCCGAGTCCCTCTGCGGAGGTGAGAAGTTCTAAATAAATAAATAAATAAATATAGCCCGAAAAAACCTACAACAACCCATCTGTTATAGAACTCCAATATGCTGATGACAACATTGTCTGTGCACACTCAGAAGAAGTCCTACAAGCCACTCTAAACACCTTCAAAGAAGCATACGAGAAGCTCAGCCTGTCATTGAACATAGAATCATAGAATCATAGAATCAAAGAGTTGGAAGAGACCTCATGGGCCATCCAGTTCAACCCCCTGCCAAGAAGCAGGAATATTGCATTCAAATCACACCTGACAGATGGCCATCCAGCCTCTGTTTAAAAGCTTCCAAGGAAGGAGCCTCCACCACACTCCGGGGCAGAGAGTTCCACTGCTGAACGGCTCTCACAGTCAGGAAGTTCTTCCTCATGTTCAGATGGAATCTCCTTTCTTGTAGTTTGAAGCCATTGTTCCGCGTCCTAGTCTCCAAGGAAGCAGAAAACAAGCTTGCTCCCTCCTCCCTGTGACTTCCTCTCACATATTTATACATGGCTATCATATCTCCTCTCAGCCTTCTCTTCTTCAGGCTAAACATGCCCAGTTCCCTAAGCCGCTGCTCGTAGGGCTTGTTCTCCAGACCCTTGATCATTTTAGTTGCCCTCCTCTGGACACATTCCACTCTTTATTTACTGCCCTAATTTTAGAGCTTTTTTTTTAATACTGGTAGCCGGATTTCTTTCATTTTCATGGTTTCCTTCTTTCTGTTGCAATTGTCCACATGCTTATGGATTTCAGTGGCTTCTCATTGAGAATGCCCTTCATGGTTCTCACTAAAAGTGATGCTTAGTGCCATCCTCACCCATTTTATCTTAACATGAGACTGTAAACTTGCTAATTACTGTGTCTTTTCTTTTGCTTACTTCCTGCGACTGAAATGTCGCCGAAATTAATACAAGAAAAAAATATTAAGGTAAGGCATTGCTTTCGTTCTGCTTTGAAAATAAAGTTTATCTATCTCCTTATAAGCACCATATAAGCAGGCCTGGGAGTGGGGAAGGAAATCTTCATAGCATCATAGAATTGGAAGAGACCCCCATGGGGCATCCAGCCCAGCCCCATTCTGGCATGCAGGAAGACACAATCAAAGCATTCCTGACAGATGGCCATCCAGCCTCTGCTTTAAAATCTCCAGAAATGAGATCTCACTCATATCCAATTTCAAACAGCTCTTCCTAATGTTTAGGTGGAATATCTTTTTCCTTCAGCTTGAATCAATTGCTCCATTGTATTAAAAGGTCTTCCGCCTTCTCTGATGGTTCCTCACCTAAGTACAGCTCCCATTATTCCATAGCATTGAGCCAGGACAGTTAAAGTGGTGTGAAATTGCATTAATTCTACACTGTAGATCAGGCACGGGCAAACTTGGGCCCTCCAGGTGTTTTGGACTCCAACTCCCACAATGGGCCCAAGTTTGCCCATGCCTGCTGTAGACGCACCCCTAGCATTTTGATGTCTTGACTGCAAAGACTTTTCCATCTTGACATTTCCATGGGGAAAAGTAAGAGCCTTCTCCATGGTGGCCCCTCAGCTCTGGAACTGGCTGGAATTGGGCAAGCCCCACTCTGGCAGTCTTTAGGAAGAGTCTGGAAACGTGGCTATTCCAGTGTGCCTTCAATGAATTAACAATAATCCCTGATCTTGACCAAACCCGGCATAAAATGTCCTCGGACGCACTTTACCTTATCTTCTAGTGCAATGAAACCTCACTTTTGTCCCTCTGATCCTCTGTCTAGATAGACTACATGGCCTGCTTACCAAGTGTTTTAAACTTTTAATCTTTGCAACTCTCCCTGCCCAATTACTGTGACCTTATAGTTGGTGTGTTTGTTTATACTTTTTTTGTATTTTATTTATTTTATTATTTTATTTTGATTATATTTTATTGTTTGTATTTTATGATGTATATTTACTTTGTTGTACTTTTGGGTTTGGCCTCATTTAAGCTGCCCCGAGTCCCCTTGGGGAGATGGTGGCAGGGTATAAATAAAGTATTATTGTTATTATTATTATGATAAGGAAACTCAGCAGGATTACGAAGGGGATCCTGGTGCATAACTTGAGCCCTGTGCTGTGAACAAGGCAAGGCAATTGCGCAATCAAAACCTTTCCAAATATGTGTCATGTTTCTCAGTGACAGGGCTCATCTGTCACCACCCACAGCGGCGTTTCTTTCTCAGATCGATAAAGAAAAAAAGAATTTCACCTGCAGAGCATCCGCGCCCATTTCCACACCTCTATTTTTCTATCAGATCCATATTTCGACAGACACGCTTCGAAAGGAAAGACAATAGAGCGTCCTTCTGTTCAAGGATCGCAGAAGTTTGCGTTTTTACTGATGATAGCAATCTTGCCTTGGGTGTCATAGTGTCCCTCCCCTGCATTTCACATCACTAGGTGACAGTTGTTTAGAAGACCTCACAACCTCTGAGGATGGCTGCCATAGATGTGGGAAACGTCAGAAGAGAATGCTTCTGGAACATGGCCATACAGCCTGAAAAACTTCCAGCGACCCAGTGATTCCAGCCATGAAAGCCTTTAACAATACAGTTGTTCCCTTATGTAGTTGGTTTCTATTCTGCTTTTCTCCCAAATGGGACTGCATGTTCCAGGAGCATTCTCTCATGACATTTCGCCCACAACTGTGGAGCCCCCTGTGGCACAGTGGGTTAAACCACTGAGCTGCTGAACTTGTTTACCAAAAGGTTGCAGGTTCAAATCCGGGGAGCAGGGAGAGCTCCTGCTGTTAGTCCCAGCTTCTGCCAACCTAGCAGTTTGAAAACATGCAAACGTGAGTGGATCAAAAGGTATCGCTCCGGCGGGAAGGTAACTGTGCTCCATGCAGGTAAGCCAGCCACATGACCTTGGAGGTGTCTATGGACAACGCTGGCTCGTTGGCTTAGAAATGGAGATGAGCACCACTCCCCAGAGTCGGACACGACTGGACTTAATGTCAGAGGAAAACCTTTACCTTTACTTATGTATTTTAGCAATGTTGTAACCAACATCATGAAGAGAGGCAGGTAAGAATTATTATTATTATTATTATTATTATTATTATTATTATTATTATTAGAAACACAACAAGATGAGTCCACAGCAGACAAGATCACTCTGCTGGCTGTTGTATTGGATCACACGTCGGACATTTCCCAAGTGTCTAGGACTGTGTGATGTATCGGCAAATAATGCGTGCAAATCCCAGTAAGGTGGCCTTTGTCAGCACCAATTGTGTTAAGTGCAGGTCAAGGTTTTAAGGCACTGCACCCAGTGTGCCAATCACCACTGGGACCATATTATATTATTATTACATCACTTATTATTCTATTTTTGCATTTTTAAAAGCTGTTACGTAGTTATATTTTCCTCATTAGGAAACTAAGAAACTTCATGCATTTTGGGTTAACATCGGAGTGGAGAAATGTGTCTTTCAAGTAGTATTTGGAACGTAATGCATATCATCCGATAGTTGTGTATGTTAAGCAGGGCTGATGGGAGTTATTGGCCAAAAAATAAGACTTGAAATAGAGCCAAATCTAGGGGCGGATCTCATTTCCTTGATTGTGACTATGCATAATTTGCATGGAAGATGAAAGAGGAGGAGAAACAGGTGATTATGGAATTATAGGATTCTCCATTGTCATTCATAATCTGTGTATATAGGAGTTTGTCTTTTTTTAAAATTGGATTCCAATACGTGACGGAAGAAAAGCTTCTTCCAAGTGAGGCTTCTAAAGGAAACAACATGGATATCCTCTGTAAGTAATACTCTGATTGGGAAAGCATCATTGAGACTGAATTTGCATTGCCATATAATGCAGCCTGGAACTGGCTTATATGGTCTGTGTAGACCGAGCATGGGCTAACTTTGGCCCTCTGGGTGTTTTGGACTTCAGCTCCCACAATTTCTGGTCTCAGGCTCTTTTCTTTTCCCCCTCAGCTGCTTAAGCGGCTGAGGGGGAAAAGAAAAGAGCCTGAGACCAGAAATTGTGGGAGTTGAAGTCCAAAACACCCAGAGGGCCAAAGTTTGCTCATGCCTGGTGTGTTTGATTGAACTGTATTATGTGGGTCCCTACTTGATCATATAATAAATTTCAAACTGCATTATATGGCAGTGTAGATCCAGTCTGAGATTACAGCTTGTTTTTTCATATATATATTTTCATCATATTGTCACTGCTGAGAGTGCATCTACACTGTAGATTTAATGCAGTTCGACACCACTTTTAACTTCCATGCTTCAATACCATGGATTCCTGGAATTTGTCATTTGATCATTTGTAGCATTAGGTCAGAGATGACTAAAATGTAAAAACGACAACTCCCTTAATTCTATAGCGATGATCCATGGCAGTCGAAGTGGTGTGAAAATCTACAGTGACTGTTGATGCATCCTCAGTCTTCAAAAGCAGTCAGGAATGTGTGTGTGTGTGTATCTCCCAAATGTATCAGTGTTATTCTGTTGCTATACAAATAATAGAAACCTGGTGTTCCTCCAGGCAGAAAATGCAAGATTTCCAGGTGTGGGAATATTGCCGTTTTCAGCCGAATATGCAGATCTTTGCATGTCTGTATGTCCCTGCAATCAGAATATCTGGGTTTTAGAAATAGTTATAAATCATTAAATTTACAGTGACTGTCAATGCAACCTGTCTTCAAAAGTCAAGAACACACACACACACACTAGCCATCCCCTGCCATGCATTGCTGTGACCCAGTCTTTGTATTTGTGTTTTGTGTGTGTATATATGTGTGTTTGCGTGTATATATATGTGGTTTTGTGCATGCATTATAATGTATTAGGTTCTTTTGGGTTTTTTCGGGCTATAGAGCCATGTTCTAGAGGCATTTCTCCTGATGTTTTGCCTGCATCTATGGCAAGCATCCTCAGAGGTAGTGAGGTCTACAGTGAGGTCTACAGACCTCACTGCCTCTGAGGATGCTTGCCATAGATGCAGGCGAAACGTCAGGAGAAATGCCTCTAGAACATGGCTCTATAGCCCGAAAAAAACCACAAGAACCTAGTGATTCCAGCCATGAAAGCCTTCGATAATACATTATAATGTATTTTTTATTTTTTTGTCTTTTTAAGTCTCTTCTGCTGTGTTTTCCAGTGCTTTTATGAGTGATGGTCACTCGTTGGGCTGATATGTACATTGTGTCCAAATTTGGTGTCAATTTATCCAGTGGGTTTTGAGTTATGTTAATCCCACAAACGAACATTACATTTTTATTTATATAGATAGAGATATAGATGTTGTGTGTGTGTGGGTGTATCTCCCCCAAATGTATCAGTATTAGTCTGTTGCTATATACATAATAGAATCCTGGCGTTCCTCCAGAACCATCATCCCAACTAGATTTGATATATTTGAGTCAATGGCGGATCTATAGAGATGTCCTATTAATTCAATTGGCCAAGTCTAGTTGGGATGAACAGTGGTGGGATGCAGGGCATAATTTTTGGAGTGCTCCAGGACTTCGCTATTTTTGCTATTTGTTTTATTCCAGATAGAATTAGCACTCAGGTTTTACACCTGTAAAACTCTTATAGCATTGTATTTTCATGAACTGCAACCCATAACATTTGACGAAGTGGGTCATGTTATCATTAATGTCCTTTTTTTTAAAAAACAAAAATCAACATATGGAGGTCTCCCATTCCTAGGGTTGCCATTAGTCAAAGCAACAACAAAAAATATTATTATTTAAAATTTGTTAATTTGTCATAAATTATTGTCGTGATAAAAGTCTAGTTTTGAACATTTAGTTCCTTTTGGCAATGCATGGTCCCATGCCTGTATAAAAGAAACCAAGAGAAACCAGTGTTCTGCATGGGGGGAAATGGTTTGGCGAAACGGTTAAAGTCTTGTTTTGCTTTTTAGTTGAGTAAAGGTAGTCTTGTGTCAGCAAATTCCATAGATGTATGTCTCAAAAGTTCAGTACAGGAAAGTTGCAGAATAATCTGTTAGTTGAGGCCCCAGTGGCACAATGGACTGCTGACCGAAAGGTCAGTGGTTCGAATCTGGAGAGCAGGGTGAGCTCCCATCTGTCAGCTCCAGCTTCTCATGCAGGGACAGATGACCACTTCTCTCACACCGAAAGCAAATTGCAGTTTCTCAAGTTGGTCGTGACACACACAAAAAAATCTGTGAGTAGGTGGGTGGGTACAGATGCTATCAAATCAGGAGGTTTGGGGACCTAGAGATGACAGAACAGATTGTATTATATGAAACACAGCTCATAAGGAAAATCACATAGGATGACAGAATAATGACTGTGTTGATTGTACAAAGAGCATCATTACCTTCACAAAGACTTTTCCTCAAGGTTTTAGTGTCTTTCATCTTAATTGCAACTTTTATCAAAGTTTAAATAAACACTTCATTTGGAAGCCTTTAGGAAATGCAAACTCAGCCTCGACTTTTACCTTCGAGCCAGAGTATAATTCAGGACCATGTGCCCTTTGTATTTAATGTGCAGGTTTTATTGAAGGCAAATAGGATCAGCTGAGCAACCAATAATTAGCAGGAGGGCTGGGGAAATGTAACCCATTCCTCTTTTGCTATGAGGACATGTCCTCTTCCACACCTGAAATTTGTGGGTGGAGGAAATCTCTCTCTAACTGATCTACAATTCCCACGAATGATCAACATGTGATGAAAGTGACTTTGCTCCAATTTGCCTTGGAATTTCCCATGGAACCCAAATTGGGGCAATACCCACCTGTATTTATTTTGTGCCAGAGTAGTATTATAGTAATATCGTAGCAACTGAGTACTAAAAAAAACATGTTTTGAATGTGTGTTAATTGAATATAGTTAGGAATTCAGTGCCTAAGAGGGGAAATACATCTGTTCCAGTTTCTCATAAGCAGGCAGATAACTTTTCAAGCTGTTTTCTTCCCAAATATGAAAACATTTGCAAATTTGAGTAGATGTTTTTATAAGAATTCATTTAGGCTAAATTTTCCACTCTTGTTCATTTTACTGTAATTTTTATATGTTTGTAACATGGCACGGACCCCCCGGCAGCACAGTGGGTTAAACTGCTGAGCTGCTGAGCTTGTTGACCAAAAGGTCACAGGTTTGAACCTGAGGAGCAGTGTGAGCTTCCACTGTCAGCCCCAGCTTCTGCCAACCTAGCAGTTCAAATGTGAGTAGATCAATAGGTACTGCTCTGGCAGGAATGTAACAGCACTCCATGCAGTCATGCTGGCCACATGACCTTGGAGGTGTCTACAGACAATGCCAGCTCTTTGGCTTAGAAATGGAGAAGAGCACCAATCCCAGAGTCGAACACGACTGGACCTAATGTCATGGGAATACCTTTACCTTCAATAGTTTTTGAGCAAGAATACAATTTGCCCAATATACAAGGTTTATCTGGAAAGTAAGGTTACAAGGCATATAGCTCTTGCGGGTAATTTTTGCGGGAAAAGTTGGTATCACTGTCATGTAGCGGGAAGTCAGCGGAAGTGAACGAGCAGTGCCAGTCGTCAGTAGCTCATCAACTGGCGTTGTGGTGAAGGTTAGTGATGAGCATCCTCAATCCATTTTTCCTCCAATTGCGAGGTTTGCCTTGTAATACGGTACCTAAATGCTAAGGGCATGAACACCACTGTGATTAATCGTGAAATCTTTTCAGTTTATGGAGAGCACATAATGTCAAAATGGGTATGGAATATATTGTGAACCATAAAGAAACTTCACAGAGCCATCCAAAATAAACATGGTGGAATACTGAGTCTGTCTCCTTCATGACTGCTCATCTGCACACCACTCATGCAACACAAGAGTAGTTGACTTCATTTGGTTGGGGTGTTTTAAGCCACCCCTCCCACAGCCCCAATCTTGCATCCGGTGATTATCATCTGTTCACTAAATTGAAGGAACATCTGGGTGGAAAACACTTTTCTGATGACGATGAGGTGAAAATCGCAGTGACGAACTAGCTGGAAAAGGTGGAAGGAAACTTCTATGACACAGGCATCAAAAACTCGTCCTGCGGATGACAAAATGTGTTGAACTGAATGGTGATGATGTGGGAAAATAATGTAATACCTATGCTACAATCCAGTTTTATCAAAATATATTCATTCTTTGTATTTAAAAGAAATCTTGTAACCTTACTTTCCAAATAACCCTCGTATAGATGATTTATTATCACAGAAATGCACCAAAAAAAAAAAAACTGGGGTAAGCATGGATGAGTGAAATCCACAGCAAATGAGCACACAGGGAAATGCAGCACTAATTTATATTTTTCCTTATGTTTTGTTCAGTACTGTCCTTGCTGCTGTTCTTTGTTACGCTGCACAATTGTGCTGGCGAGTCTAATCCACTGGAAGACTGCTTCAAGGAGGACGACTATGACGAATTCCTAGAGATAATAAGGAATGGTCTGGAGAAGACGTCACACCCAAGGCATGTGGTGATTGTGGGCGCAGGCATGGCAGGGCTCAGTGCAGCCTACACTCTCCTAGAAGCTGGCCACAAAGTAAGTCACTCTTCTAGCTGTGGGTTGTTGTAAGTTTTTTGGGTTGTATGGCCATGTTCCAGAAGCATTCTCTCCTGACGTTTTGCCTGCATCAATGGCAGGCATCCTGAGAGGTTGTGAAATCTGTTAGAAATTAGGAAAATGGATTTTATATATCTGTGGAAAGTCCAGGGTGGGACAAAGAACTCTTGTCTCTTGGAGGTAGGTGTGAATTTGGCTACCTTGATTAGCATTTAATGGCCTAGCAGTTTCAAGGTGTGGCTTCTTACTGCCTGGGGGAATGTTGATTCCAGCCATGAAAGCCTTCGACAATGCATCTTCCTGCTCTCTTCAGCCACTTTCTTGCAGAAAATCGTAACCATAAGAGAGCTCATGGTTACAGTGTTAGATGGATAAGAACCGTGAAGGAACTAGCCAAGATGCTGAATCCACCCCATGCTTTGTAAGTCTCATACGTTTGATAAGCCCTCTGACGTATAGGGTGAAGCCTAGGTTGCATCTACACTGTTAAATTAATGTGATTTGCCATCATTTTAACTGCTGTGACTCGATGTTATGGATCATGTAAGTCTTTAGTCTTCTCTACCAAAGAGTGCTTATGTTCCACCAAACTATACATCCCAGGATTCCATAGGGTTCACCCATGGCAATTAATGTGGTTTTAAAATGCATTAACTCCACAGTATAGATGTACTTGAAGTGTCAGTGAATCCAATGAGTCAATTCCCTCACAAAGCATAGATTCTGCTGGTTGACAACCATGGCAATTATAGTGATGTCACACTGCATGAATTTGAAAGTATAGATGCATTCCCAGGGTGGATTCACCAGTCCATTGACAACAGAAGTGCCCACTGAGCTTCCCAAACAATGTGTTGTGACATTAGTGTGTCAGCTGCAGCGTATAGGTGTGTCATGTGAACGTAACAAGAAACCTCATTGAGTCTATGTCAAATAAGCAATAAATCATATATATTTATAAATAAAATATATCTATATTATACACACACACGCGCGCGAAAGATATGTTTCAGAATTACAATGTATGTAATGTGTCTGTATCTCTTATAAGGGGTTGGTTTAACTTCCAGTTTGCCCCGGTGGCGCAGTGGGTTAAAGCACTGAGCAGCTGAGCTTGTTGATCGAAAGGTCGTAGGTTCGATTCCGGGGAGCGGCGTGAGCTTCCGCTGTCCGCCCTAGCTTCTGCCAACCTAGCAGTTCGAAAACATGCAAATGTGAGTAGATCAATAGGTACCGCTCCGGCGGGAAGGTAACAGCGCTCCATGCAGTCATGCCGGCCACATGACTTTGGAGGTGTCTACGGACAACGCTGGCTCTTCGGCTTAGAAATGGAGATGAGCACCACACCCCAGAGTCAGACATGACTGGACTTAATGTCAGGGGACTACCTTTACCTTTACCTTGCTAGCAAAACTGAATTTCTGTGTCGCAAAATGATGCATGCCTAAAAAGTGTGTCAGCCACAGGAAATGTTTGGAAAGCTCTAGTATAAATGTGTCCACAGCCAAAGAATGCTACCAAGAAGAGGCCAAATAAAAACAATTAATGCTTCCAAAAAAAACCACACATATCCTCTTCCTAGTCATCAAGTCAAGATGTTCAGCAAAGATACTGTGCAGCAAATTTTGGCAGCGAGTTAAGCAACAGAATTATCCTATTTCCCCTTAAGGTGACAGTTCTGGAAGCCAGCAACCGAGTAGGAGGACGGGTGGATACCTATCGAGATGAGAAAGAAGGCTGGTATGCAGAACTTGGGGCCATGCGTGTGCCTGAGTCACACAGGTAAGATGGGTAGCAAAGGAATTCTTATCTGATCTATCTGTAGGCGCACAACATCGTCAAGCTCCTTAGCACTGCTGTTTGTCAGTTGTGCCAATGACAAGAGTTTGTGCTCTTGCTCATACCTTGAATTACACACACCAGCAGGAAAATAAAAGCCAAAGAGATTGTACACTTGAATTCTTGCCATCCGTCCCAACTGTCCCAATTTAGCAGAGACAGTCCTGATTAATCCTTTGCCCTCCCACTTTTTGAGCTACCTTTAAAATGTCCCGGTTTCTCTTTCCTCCTTCCACTATTCCCACTTTGTCATCAGTTTACTTCACTTGTTGCAAGCTAAAATATAAAACTAGTTTGTGTTCAAGCTGACTAAGTGCCCTATTATTATTATTATTATTATTATTATTATTATTATTATTATTATTTGAAACACAACAAGGTGAGTCCACAGCAGACACTCTGCTGGCTGTTGTATTGGATCACACGTTGGACACTTCTCAAGTGTCTAGGACTGTGTGATATATTGGCGAATAATGCGTGCAGATCCCAGTAAGCACATTCAAAGCACCCTGACAAATGGCCATCCAGCCTCTGATTAAGGGAAGGAGCTTCCACTACATCCTGATGTAGACAGTTCCACTGCTGAACAGCTCTACGATCAGGCGGTTCTTCCTAATGTTCAGGTGGAATCTCCATTCCTGTAATTTGAACCTATTGCTCCGACTCCTAGACTTCAGGGCAGCAGAAAACAAGCCTGTTCCCTCTTCCTTATGACACCCTATCACATATGTAAACATGGCTGTCGTGTCTTCTCTTAACCTTCTCTTCTATGGTTTTAAAACTTTTGTAATGAGGTAAAAGCATGCAGGAATTGGAAGTTTTCCAAAATGTTGTTCCGTTAATAGGGGATTCATATTAGGAACTTGGTGCACGTAAGGGCCATTGCAGTTCCTTCATTTTAGGATTTTTTTAAAAAGGAATAAACCTGTAAAATATTACTCTCATGATTTCCCTTTCTCTTCTCCCAGCATTGTCCATGAATATTCTGAAAAGTTTGGCCTGAGAATGACAGAAATTCAACAGGATGGTGATAGCGGCTGGTATTTGCTCAATAACATCAGGAGAAGAATCCGGGAAGTCGATGAGGATCCCAGCCTGTTGGGCTATGATGTGTATCCCTCGGAAAAAGGCAAAACAGCTAAACAGCTGTATACTGAGTCCCTCGAAAAGGTTGGTATGCCTTCTACAGATAGTTTGTTAGGAATTCTTCTGTGCTTTATTCCAAATATAAAAGTGTATTAACGGAAAGAAGCAAATGCCGATTGAGTCAAAGCACCCACAAAAGGCAAGACTCTCTAGTGCCCTGCAGACTCGCCTCTAAAATGACGGACCATTAGAGTCCCAAGTCTGAGCTTGGCCCTTCTTCTGGGAGAAGGAATCTAAAGTATTTTGCTACTTTTTGATTTTTTTTAAAAAAAATATTTCAATAACATAAGACTTTATCACACAAAACTGCAAATCCATGGCAACTGCCCGGTCATGAATAGCGGGTATCCAACTTTAATATTGCACCTCTCTTAATTTATGACAATACACCAGTCTGTGGTCCCACATTCATACTTCCGCATATCCTCGTAACTCCACCTTATCACACTTTCACTAATCCATTTTTTTAGAGTGTAATTTTGCAGTTTCAGGAATGAAAATTTATTTATTTATTTATTTATTTATTTGCGACATTTATATGCCACTCTTCTCACTCTGAAGGGGACTCAGGTTGACTTACAAGGTATATATACATACAATATATTATATTATTAGCATAGTACAATATCAGTATTAAATATTGCTATATTGTACTATACCATTTTATTGTAATATTATTAGTAATATTACATGCAACATAAATATGTAAGTATAATATCATATTATTGTTATTAGTATTATATTGCATTAATATAAAAAACAGATATTTCTCTATAATATATACAGGGTGAGTCAAAAGTCACCATAGGTTAAAGGTAAAGGTTTCCCCTGACATTAAGTTTGGCGAATCTGACTCGGGGGGGGGGGGGGGTTGCTCATCTCCATTTCTAAGCCGAAGAGCCAGCATTGTCCGTAGGCGCCTCCTAGGTCATGTGGCCAGCATGACTCCATGGAGCGCCGTTACTTTCCCACTGAAAGTATCTACTCACATTTGCATGCTTTCGAACTACTAGGTGGGCAGAAGCTGGGTTACAATATTTAATAACTAGTTTATATTTTGTTTTCCATTTACAACATCTTAACACCATAGACAGTATATTTTAGGAAATTACATTAGATTACTTTATTTATTTTAAGCATTTATATGTCATCCTTCTCACCCCCGGGGTGGACGCTCAGGGTGGCTTACAACAGGCAACCATTAGATGCCGGATGTTGAATTAATAAATATAATTAAAACAATTATGAAAACAATTTATACATTCAGAGATTTAAAATTCTAAAATATCACCAGTTTAAAAATATGATCCATGATCAGTCAATTTGCCGGTCGCAATGGTAAATTGCGTTCAAATCACTGTATCTATTGCTCAAAGGCTTGACCCCAGAGCCAGGTCTTGAGTTTTTTTAGGAATACCAGGAGGGAGGAGACAGTTTTGATATCATTTGGGAGGGAGTTCCACAGCCGAGGATCCACGACTGAGCAGGCCCTGTCTCTTGTCCCCACCAGTCGCGCTTGCGAGGGTGGTGGGACCGAGAGCAGGGCCCCTCCCAATGATCTTAGAGTCCTTGAAGGTTCATAGAGGGAGATCTGTTTGGACAGGTAAACAGATATGTTCAGACAGTTGATGTAAAATCATGTCAAAAAACATTTTCTAAAAATTATTAAAACACCAGATGTCTTTGTGATTTTTGATCCATCATATATATCTTCCATATATCATATATTTTCTTGTAAATGATTAAATGAACTGATGTGTATAATGTTGGGTGATAGGGACCATCATTAAAAATAAGAGTTCAACTTCAATACCAGTTTATCTGCCTAGTGTAATAAAGTCTCTACTCTGAGTAGCTATGGCTGAGATTTAGCAGGCCACATTTTTGTAAATCATCACCTGCAATCATGATATCCTCTTAGTTGGCCGTGAAATCGCAGGGTTTGGAATGACATTAACCTAGAATCCTTAAGTTCCCAGATATGATTGTGTAATCACTGTTGCCACCTCACGTACATATCCTTAAAAATACTAGAATGCCTCAAGTTAACAAAATAATATACTGAGAAATTTGGTTATGCAACTGTAATTTTGATTTCCTAGGATGCCTCAGAGTGAGGGTTGGGTCATGGAATCCTGACATGTTGTCATAGACTGTATTAGTGGCTGAAATTAGGTGTGCTTGCAGTTAATGATGTTAGATTTTGTTTGATCCATGTAAATCTCACAGGAAACACCTATCTTGATGAGAGAGTTTGCATCAGTAAAATTAAGAAGGAAGTCTGTCCTTGTGATTTCCCTGTCTTTGGCCTAGATCGCTACTTTTAAATCTGTGGGTCCTGACTCCAAATGGGGCCACTCAAGCTCAATAATCAGATCTTGAAAAAATGGCAACAGTAAAAGTTTTCTGAATGCCACCTAGTGACTGTTTTTGATATTTACACAAACAATTGTGCAGGGTTTGCAGTGGATTCTGCAATGGATTAAATCCTTGTGCCGGCAGGACAGCTGACCAATAGGTCAGCGGTTTGACTCCAGGGAGTGGGGTGTGCTCCCATCTGTCAGATCCAGCTTCTCATGTGGGGACATGAGAGAAGCCTCCCACAGGATGGTAAAACATCCGGGCATCCCCTGGGATACATCTTTGCAGATGGCCAATTCACTCATACCAGAAGCAACTTGCAGTTTCTCAAGTTGCCCCGACACAGGAAAAAAGTGGATTCTGTGAAAGATGCTAAAAAAGGACAATAAGCCTTTTAAAAAAAAAAGCCTTGAAAATGCTGTTTTTTATAAGTAGATGTTTATTTTTATACTTATTTTATTTACTTGTATATCCAGGTTGTGTAAAGATTTCTTGGGCCAAAAAAGGTCCTGAGTGGAAAATGTCAAGAAGCCCTGGCCTAGATTTGGTTGGTTTTCCCCTGACATGTAATCTAGTCATGTCTGACTCTGGGTTGTGGTGCTCATCTCCATTTCTAAGCCGAAGAGCCAGCGTTGTCCATAGACACCTCCAAGGTCACGTGGCCAGCATGACTGCATGGAGCGCCGTTACCTTCCTGCCAGAGCAGTACCTATTGATCTACTCAAATTTGCATGTTTTCAAACTGCTAGGTTGGCAGGAGCTGGGGCTAATAGCAGAAACTCATGCCGTTCCCTGGATTCGAACCTGCGACCTTTCGGTCAACAAGCTCAACAGCTCAGCACTTTAACCCACTGTGTCACTGAAGGCTCCCCTGGCCTAGATTATGAACACAACACAAGATAATCCAGTCTCAGTAATGAAATACGGAAATAAAAGAATGCATGTTTGCAAGGTCCATTCCCAGACCTGAACTCATACAGTGCAAATACTAAATTTGCTGGGCATGTATTGGCTATGGTAGAGAGTAATGTTGGATGGTTATTGTGGTCTATTCCAAATCTATGATTCATTTATTCTGTTATTTTCCTGGCCAAATAGGCTTTGGAAAGCTATCCATACTGAATCAGTAAACTCCTTAACCAGATTAAGGATTTTATCGTATGAGGCAGGCAAACAGGTATTGCACTGGAACATCATGTCATTATTACAAGATTCGTATCAGAAGCAAATTGAAGGTACAGTTTGCTTCTGATACAAATCTTGGCATTATACTAAATGTCCTTTGACCAGTAACTGGCCACTTGGAGTGCCTCTGGTGTTGCTATGAGAAGGTCCTCCATTATTGTTACTACAAGATAATGTGATGCCATGTGCACCCCAGTGCCAGTCTGCCCTTCCCTCTCCTCCATAATTCTCCCCTCATGAGCTGCGAATGTGTAAAACTCATCAATGGTTCCCAATCTTGCAAGGTTCCCGTTGCCCGCCTTAGTTTGATAAATCCCTTCCACTTCTGTGCCAGCATTAAAATGACATCAATGTGGGATTCTCTTCTTCTTCCTCCTTCGCCTCACTGTTCCCAAGCTGGTTTTTTTCACTTTGATCTATACTTATATTTGCCTTTTTAAATTATGGAATTGTGTAATTGTGCTAATAATAATAACAAAAATATTACAGCAGTAGTATGGGAAGGTGGGATTACAAGGATGTGCAGAAGTACAATGGTGGGATCATGGATTGGCAAATCAGTACTATTCTGTTACTGAAGAAAAGTGCAACATCAATGGTGCTCAATACAGTATGTATCCAACTATCAATGATTACAGTGACTAATGAACACCACCCAGACATAGGAGGTCTTCAGGCAGCAGGCTATCAGGGGCCAGTGAACACCACCCAAACAAAGGATGTTAGGAAGCAAGCAATTCAAAGGAAACAAAGGTCAGGCTACATCCATGCAAACGCCCTACTCATGTGCTAATGGGTGGATTTATTTATTTATTTATTTATTTATTTATTTATTTACCATATTTATATACTGCCTCTCTCAGCCCAAAGGCAACTTGAGGCGGTTTACAATCGACAATCAATGCCACCAACAACATAAAATATAATTAAAACCATTAACATATAATATAGACCATGTAAAAGCAGTAGAAACAATAAAAGCCATAAAACACCATTCTCATTACTAAAATCATTTTCCCGTTGCATCATCCAATCATTCCGTAGATCTAGATTAGTCTGTTACACTGCATTTGCAAATGATTGCTCAAAGAGCCAGGTTTTAACTCTTTTTCGAAATGTTCAGAGCGAGGGTGTTCCATAGCCAAGGGGCTACCGCTGAGAAGGCCCTGTCTCTCTTTCCCGCCAATCGCATCTGCGAAGGAGGCAGGACTGAGAGCAGATCCTCCCCAGATGATCTTAGAGACCTAGGTGGTTCATAGGGAGAGATATGTTCGGACAGGTAAGCTGGGCCAGATCCATTTAGGGATCCCATTCAACACATAAAAATCTAGCTTCCTAATTGCAACCTTTACACTCGTTTAACAATGGTTCTTTCCTCCCACTCTCAACATTCCACCAGGTATATATATGCCACTTGTATGACTACCATCACACAGATGCAGGTGAAATGTCAGGAGAAAGTGCTGCTAGAAAACGGTCATACAGGATTCCACACAACATCCCAAGTTATCCTTGTTAGAGGTATGACCCTCTAATAAGGTCCAAATCCACAATGATCGCATCCTCAACTGTTTGAGGATGCCAAAGTGAAAGCCTGTAGCATTACACTGTTTCCTCATAAAACATGGGAAAACTGCCTTATATTGAATAGAATAAGATCTACCTAAGACACTACTGTCAAGATCTGATTTGCTGAAATCCTTCAGAAATCCTGGAAGAATTATTTCCAAGCTTTCTTTGGTGAATTCTCATCCAAATCCTACTTAAGTCCTATTTAAGTTGCAAACTAGATCAAATCAGGTGTGCTCAGGATGGTATGCTGATAGAAGTTGGGTACAAGTTTCCTCAAGTTGGATTCTGCCGATAAGAAGGCTTAATCAGCAGAACAAAAGCTGGAAAGTCATCTTTTTAGAGACTTCAAACATGATGACTGCTGGGATTAGGGGCACTTTAATCCATAGTAGGAAACTTGTCCATGCTCCACTCAGCTAATAATACAGCTTCCTGATTGTTTATTATAATAAACTAAAAAAATTACCAGGTATTTCCCAGATAGGCAAGCCCATAGCCAAGGGGGCAGTTTAGGGGTTCAAACCAACCCCAATTTTTTCAGGTTAAAAAAACAAAAACAAAACACTACTACAGGAATGTTTCTAGAGAAGGGCAACCAAATTCTAAAAGGTGTGGAAGTGAAGTCATGTGAGGAACAGCTTAGGAATTAAAATTATGTTTAATCTGGAGAAGAGGAGATTGAGGACATGATGACCATGTTTAAACATTTGTAAGGATGTCATACTGAGGGGAGAGTAAGAGCGTTTTCTGCTGCTTCAGAGACTGGGATGCAGAGCAACACATTCAAATTACAAGGAAAGAGATTCCACCTAAACATTAGGAAGAACCTCCTGACCCTAAGAGCTGTTCAACAATGAAATATGGAGCCTCGAAGTTGGTGACATCTCCTCCTTTGGAGGTTTTTAAACAGAGACTGGATGGCCAACTGTTGGCACTGCTTGGATTGTGTCTTTCTGCATAGCAGAAGTCTCATTGGACTCATGGAACCTTAGATTCTTTCTAGCTCTATGATTTTATGCTTCTGGGATGAATGCTCAATAGGACCAGTGCACATTGAGACAATCTGCATAAGTCCTGTTGTTCATACCAACCACCCCATTATGCATCAGGACACCATCTAGGAAGTGTTGATGCACATTGGGATACATTTGCCAGCATCCCATTATGCACCTTAGTGCCTCTGCTATGTAGCTAAATATTCACAAAAACTAAATATTCAGATATAAATATGTAGCTAAATATTCAATTGTACACTATGATAGAGAATTCTAGATGGTAGTGATGGTGGTGATGATGTAAGTGGTGATGGTGGTGATTATGATGATGATGATATCAATGCAGTGTTTGTGAGGTATCAATAGTAGCTGACCAATTAGCTGGGTCCCTCAACATAGTTGTTTTCTCCATTTTGGTTCCACTAATTAACACAGCGTATTTTTAGACCCTATAGTCAAACTGGTGGAGTTGCTGTTTCTTACTGGGTTGGACAATCCTGAGTTACTGCTTGATATATGAATTCTCCTCCTTCATACATAATTTAAGCAGTGGTTCCCAATCTGTGGTCTATGGACCACCAGTGGTCTGAAAAAATGAAAATATGGTCTGTACCATCACCGTTACTACACCGTTGCCTCAAAACGACATGGCAACAAGAACGACTGGTTTCACGAAACCCTCTTATAACGCTGAGGGGATGTTGGGAGGGGAGAGACTGACTACAAACAAAAGATTACTACTACCACATCAGGTCTAGGTTATTAAATATGGTTAATATGGGTGAACAGTTGGAAATTACTGGATGGCATAAGTTCTGTAGCAGAAACTAGAGGTGATGTGGTCTATCCAATGCAATTTTCTGAACCAGCACCCCAAATAACCAAACCAAATCTAAAGTGGACCAAAAACTGATTTGTAACCCTTTTGGTATCAATGTTGGAGAGTGGTCCCCTGGTCAAAGTGACCCCTGGTCAAGTAGTCCCTGGTCAAGTGGTCCCTGGTCAAGTGGTCTCTGGTCAAAAAAAGGTTGGAAACCACTTCTCTAAAGTTTTGGTTTGAGTCTTAGAATATAGTAATCAATATTAATTCTGTTGTCGAGACCCCAAAAGACCCCAAATCTTCAGCCAAGGAAGGTGTCATGAAGGTTCCTGAAGGTTAACATCTTAGGACAACCTTCCCCACGAAGCAAAATCTGGCTAACATTCATAGTGACGTTTGTCCCATCCAACAACAATGACCTGATCCCTGGCCATTGCCTTTAAGTCTGATTTGAGTGCGCAGACTTTCCATCCATCATCGACTTTTTGACGAAGTGAATAAAACCTCTGGTCCTTACCTTCACCGAGCCATGGCTTATTTTGTAGCTCAGGCACCCCAGGAACTCGATGCCATGTTACTGCAGAGCTGAAATCACATAACAGTTCTGTTATTATCTTTTATTTGCATTTTTTGCATTATTTATCATGATGTGTTTTATCTAAATACTTATTTTTTCCTTTCTTCCCCACCAGCCCAGTTTACATTTTGTTACTGTCATTTTCCTGACCTCTTCTCCGTTTGTCATCCTAGGTTGCTGAAGAAGTGAGACAGACAAACTGTACCTACATACTGCACAAATATGACACTTTTTCAACCAAGGTAATGGAAACGTTTCCAAATGCTTCCAGTCTGTGAATTATTTTAACATTTACATTTGGTATTGACCTATTGTTCTTATCATTAGCTAATATGGAACCAGTGGTTTGAGAGTTTTACTGGGTATGCATCTACACTGCAGAATTAATGGAGTTTGACACCACTTCAACTATCATGGCTAATTGCTATGGAATCGTTGGAGGTGTACTCTGTTGAGAAGCAAGCACTCTTTTGGTTTTACAGTGTAGATGCACCCTTTTTGTCTTTGATTAGAACATTCATAATCCTTCTATTTCTGAAGAGAATCTTTCCTGAGCAGAAAGACTTCTAGATTTCTTAGGGTACATTTATGACTTTGACTGGCTCAATACTATGGAAGCATTGGAGTTGTAGTTTTACCAGGTCTTAAGGTTTTTCTGCCAAACTACAACGCAGAGGATTCCATACCATGAGCCATGGTCGTTAAATCGTGTCAAACTGCATTAATTCTGCAGTGTAGATACATCCAGAGTCTCCTCCTTGGACTGGGAGCATTTATCTCTGGAAAATAACCAAATGGGACCCCATATATTTCATACAAAAGACTTGGCTGCCTGTTGTGCCCTTTGAAGGGAAGGACTAGAACCGATAACCCCTTGTGCATGGATTTAAATTCTTCTTGGTGTGTATGGGGTGGTGCTTTTAGACTATTTAAACAGAGGTACTCCTGCTCAGTCGTAAGGCGGATCAGGGTGTGGGATTACAGCATGTGTTGGATAGGGTCACACACCCCTGAAGACACAGGTCCGCAGTATGGGGGTGATCCTGGATTCATCATTGACCCTGGAACTCCAGGCATCGGTGGTGGCCAGGAGCACATTCACACAGCCCAGCTGCACCCATACCTTGAGACACCTGACTTGGCCATGGTAGTCCATGCATTAGTCACATCCCATTTGGACTACTGCAGTGCTCTCTACGTGGGGCTGCCTTTGAAGATAGTTCGGAAACTGTGAATGGTGCAAAGATCAGTGGTCAGATTGCTAACTGGAGCATCATATCCTGAGAGGATGACTCCCATGCTGCGGCAGTTCCACTGGTTGTCGGTTTGCTTCCAGGCTAAATACAAAGTGCTGGTTGTTACCTATAAAGCCCTAAATTGTTTGGGTCCAGGCTACTTGTCCAATTGCATCTCCCTATGCAGTCCATCTCATGCACTGCTGTCAACGGAGGAGGCCCTGCTCTTGGTCCGACCTGGCCCCAAGCATGGTTGGTAGGAACGAGGGTGGGGGGTGCTTCTCCGTGATCACTCCTCGTCTCTTGAACTCCCTTCCTAAAGAAATAAAAACACCCCCAACCTTCTCTCCTTCAAAATAAACTCCTTTAGTGTACGGAGAGGAGGAGGACTAGGACACTTTAATTCCATCAGAATGTTGGCTAATTTATTTATATTCTACTGCTGCTATGCTACATGAGAAAGAACAATCATGACAGCAATTTGTATGAATTTTAATGGCTCTCTCAGGGTTTATGTCTTAATTGTCAACGATGTTATTAATATAATTATGTTTGATTATTTGTATTCTGGGTTTTATTTTGATGTTAATTTTACTTTTGTTACATGTTCATGGCTATTGTATTATTTTGTACTAATTTTTTAGATCTGCGTATTTGCGTAGGGCATTGAATGTTTGCCTTTTCTGTGTGTAAACTGCCCTGAGTCCCCTTGGGGGGAGTGGGTGGCCTATAAATAAGATTATATTATTGTTGTTGTTGTTGTTGTTGTTGTTGCTCTAATTCTGAAATAATTCATTCGGATTTTGCGCTGCAATTTGCTCATGGACCCTGGAATTCTTTTCCCTTCCACAGCAATACTTAATACAGGTGGCAAATTTGAGTCGTGGAGCTGTCCAGATGATTGGGGACATATTAAATGAAGATTCAGGCTACTATCTGTCTTTCATTGAGAGCCTGAGAAACTCTAATAACTTTGTTTTTTCAGACAGGTAAGGAAACATTGCATAAACGCGGAAGAATGCTCCTTGTTGGTATCACAGCTTCTCTTCTGATGACTAGATGGTATTTGGGGCAGCTTCAAGTTTAGGATTTTTAAAGCACCAGGTCCCATTTGATCTTCAAAGCTAAGCTGGGTCTGCTCTGTTTTTTGTTTTTTTTTTAATCAGAGGCTGGATAGCAATCTGTTGGGAGTGCTTGGATTGTGTATTTCTGCATAGCAGGAATTTGGTTGGGCACAATGGCCCTTAAGGTCTTTTCAGTTGTATGATTTTATGATTCTAGGACCAATGCTCAATGGAACCAATGCGCATTGAGACCAGTGTGCATCAGTCCTGTTGTGCCGTGGTCCCCATTGTGCATCAGGATACCAGCTAAGATGTGCTGATGTGTATTAGACACATCAGTTTGAGAGGAAAAGATGGGATGCTAATACAGGTTGAATATCTTTCTCTGGATGCCCAAAATACTACAAAACCCAAAATAGTTCACATGAGTAACTGAGATACCTTTGCTTTCTGATGTACACAGTCTTGGTTTCATGTACAAAAGTATTGGGTTTCTGTGAATTTTCTGGGCCGTATGTCCATGTTCCGGAAGCATTTTCTCCTGATGTTTCACCCACATCTGTGGCAAGCATCCTCAGAGGTTGTGAGGTTTTTTGGAAGGCAAGTGGGGTTTATATATCTGTGTTGCATATAAAATGATTTTCAAGCAATGTGTATAAAGAGTGTATTAAACACCAGTTAACTAAAAATCACAATTAAATTGCAAAAGGGGTGAAGTTATTGCGATCTGGATTAGATCAGTTGTACCTAAAGAATTGATCACTATTGCCTTATATACTTGTGTACAAGTCAGCCTCATGTATAAAACAAGGGCAGATTTTGGGGCCAAAATTATGGATTTTGATATGACCTGTGGATAATTTGAGGGTCATTCCATGGAAAGGAAAACACATCAATTATGTCTCAAGAGTCAGCTACGACCACCATTTTCCCCACCCTTTTCCTTTGAAAAGGTCAGAGATTGCACCATGTTGGAGAGGAGAAGGAGCCCATGGATTTGTATAAGTTCTCCCAGGACTGATAAGTTCTCATCATTTGCCATTTTAATCCTACATAAGAGTTAGATTCCAATATATACAGTGACCTATAGATGTCAATTCATGAAAATGGCTAGACTTATGTATGTGTATATACAATAACCCAGGCATGGGCAAACTTCGGTCCTCCGGGTGTTTTGGGCTTCAACTCCCACAATTACTATTGGCCAGTAGGCTGTTAGGAATTGTGGGAGTTGGTTTCCAAAACACCTGGAGGACTTAAGTTTGCCCAGGCCTGCAATAACCTGTTAATTGGTTACTTTTGAACTCTTTCAAAAATTTAAAAACAAGATGTGGAGAGTGTTGGAGCATATAAAAATCAGTTGGTGAGTGTGTTAACAGAAAAATGCAAAGCACAAAGTTGATTGGTTGAGCTATGCTGAGCCTGGGAGTTTTGGCAACAGTTACATGTTTAAGTTTTCTGTTCAGGAGCTTGCCAAGACAGTTTTGTACAACTTCTTGGTAACTGGAAGAAGATCCTTCATCTGGACACACAAGGACCATTTGAATCTCTGTCAAAGGACATTGTGTGAGTCAATACAACTGTTCCCATATGTTCTTCTGCATAGCAAAGAGTAAACACCTTATTCTTTACTGATCATCTGTGCAGCATATCTTTTATCTAGCAAGACAGTGTGTGGATTGGTAAAAACATGTACTACGTGTGATTTTCATTTCGCAGCAGAAAGGATCTGTATTCATCTCATATTTCCACCATTCATTTGAGCTTCTTTGTTGTCTTGCAGATTCAATAAAATCGAGGGAGGCTTCGATCAGCTGCCTATAGCCATTTACAGAGCCTTTCCGGAATCAGTTCACTTCAATGCCAGAGTAGTCAGGATAGAACAGAAGGGCCAGACTGTCACTGTGGTTTATCAAACGCTGGCTAAAACATTGTCGAGCATGACAGCCGATTATGTCGTTGTCACCTCCACGGCCAGGGCCACCCGCCGCATCTCCTTTGACCCACCCCTCTCCCTTAACAAAACGGATGCTTTGCGGTCTATCCACCATAGGAGTTTGACCAAGGTCTACCTTACTTGTTCAAAGCGGTTCTGGGAAGATGACGGCATTCGGGGTGGGATGTCCATCACTGACCGCCCATCTCGATTCATCTACTACCTTGCCCAAAACTTCTCTGGTGGTTCCGGGGTTGTCTTGGCTTCCTACGTCCAAAGCGACGACTCTATGTTTTTCCTGTCCCTCAGCAATGAGGACATTCTTGACATCATCCTGGATGACCTGTCAGCCATCCACCAACGGCCCAAAAAAGAGCTCCGGACTCTCTGTTACTCTTGGGTAATAAAACGATGGAGCCTGGATACATATTCGATGTGTGCGATCACTTCCTTCGTCCCTTACCAGTTCATAGATTATAGTGAGCCTGTCAAGATGCCAGAAGGTAGAATCCATTTTGCCGGAGAGCATACCTCCCATTTGCATGGCTGGCTGGACACCGTAATAAAGTCCGGGCTGAGGGCAGCAAAGGAGATAAATATTGCTTCTGGGAAAGACCATGCAAGAATGAAAGCACAAGTGAAAGGGGAACTTTAAAGAAGATCTCTATAGAGGAATAACAGTACCTCGAGGGGCCAAGATCCAACCATATGCTTCCATAGAAACCTGTTGCTGATGTTAGAATGACCGCTTCCTCCCCTCAATTACCAACTACTGGCTATTGGGCAGAAATTAGAAGCCTGGACAAATAAAATAACTACCGCCACTGTGATATTATTATATCAGAGCTTGAAAAAATTGATTTTTTTGGACCACAGTTCAGAGAACCCGCCAACTTTTGGAAATTCTGAAAGTAGTAGTCTGAAAAGTAAAATTTTCAAGTTCAGATTTTGTAGTTTTATGGTGAAATGATGTGTACTTAGACCACTTAGAAATTTGAGGTGCCTTTGGACTATGGGGGCTTCATCGGTTGTTGCCTTTCACACGTTATCTCACATATTACATTGTCCTTTATGTTTCTGTAGTCCTTAAGGAATAATGATAACTTCTTAACTGTTCCTGAATGTACTGAAGCTGTGCATCAATAAATACTTTCAGCTGTCATACCAAATGTCATGTTCCAATTGTCCTTGTTTCAGCTTTGCTCACTATGATTTAAATGTAAATTCAGGTTAACAACATGATCCCACGAATCTGATATTCCACTACAATTGCATTATGATTCAATAGTGGTTACATACTGCACTGAGTACCCTCAATATCACATCTTTCTTCATTACTGCAATTAGGAGCCCCCGGTGGCACAGTGGGTTAAACCCTTGTGCCGGCAGGACTGAAGACTGACAGGTTGTAGATTCGAATCCGGGGAGAGTGCGGATGAGCTCCCTCTGTCAGCTCCAGCTCCCCATGCAGGGACATGAGAAAAGGATGATAAAACATCAAAACATCTGGGCTTCCCCTGAGTAATGTCCTTGCAGATGGCCAATTCTCTCACACCAGAAGCAACTTGCAGTGTCTCAAGTTGCTCCTGACACGAAAAAAAAAATTAGTGCAATTATGCCAATTCTCCAATTGTGATCCTGCAATCATACTTCTGCACACCCTGCCTTCCCACAATATGCTGTTTCCTATTATTATTCCTTGTTGTTGTTGTTGCTATTATTATTTTCACCAACTTAGCAGTTCAAAAACATGCAAATGTGAGTAGATCAATAGGTACCGCTCCAGCGGGAAGGTAATGGTACTCCATGCAGTCATGCTGGCCACACGATCTTGGAGGTGTCTACAGACAATTCCGGCTCTTCAGCTTAGAATGGAGATGAGCGCCAACCCCCAGAGTCAGACACAAGTGGAGTTAATGTCAGGAGAAAACCTTTACCTATTATTATTATTATTATTATTATTATTATTAGCACAGTTGTGCAATTTCAGAATTTTAAAAGACACAAAAACAAGTATAAAATAAAAGGAGAACACCCAACTGGCACAGAATAGAAAGGGACCCATTGCACTAAGGTAACGGATGGGACATTGCAGGATTGGGGAGCTATTGATGATTTCATCCATTAATAGTGAGAGTTGGGAGAATCATGGGGAAAGGCAGATGGCCAGCAGCATGCATATGTGGAGTTTGCTTCCAAAAGGTACGAAATCCAAGAAAAAAAAATGAAAAATGAGTTCTAGGTGGTAGCAATTTTTTGGAGTAGAATATTATGTACTGATCAAAACTATCAAAATGTATCAAATCACCAGTAAAGGGCTTGGAAAGTTGCATTTTCTAGCAAAAGAATACATATCTGCACATTTTTTTTATTCTTGTAAAATTTGTTCAGATGTATTTGGTGCCTTTTCAAAACAAACTTCATATATGGATCGGGCTATGGCACAGCTAGCTGATAGCCAGATGCATTAAATCACTACTGACCGAGAGGTCATGAGTTCGAAACCAGCCCAGGTCAGTGAGCTTCCGGCCATAAGTCTAGCTTGTTGTCGACCTATGAAGCTCAAAAGACTGTTGCATCTGTCAAGTAGGAAATTTAGGTACCGCTTTATGCGAGGAGGCTAATTTAACTAATTTACAACACCATAAAACCTTCCAGCAGCATGCAGAAGAATGAGGAAGTACTCCATCAAAGGACTCGGTGTCACAAATGGACAGTGAAGTGGTAGCTGTAATCAAGCATACCCTCATAAAGTCAGAAAAGCTGGAATGTTAAATTTCCTCTGTGTCTGTCTACAACATATGTTGTATGTCTAATTGGCACTGAATGTCTGCCATGTATATGTGCATTGTAATCCACCCTGAGTCCCCTACGGGGTGAGAAGGGTGGAATATAAATACTGTAAATAAATAAATGAATGTCATTATGTGATATGGACTACTCAACCACAATGCTAGTTTGCAACCTTTGTGTGATAAAGTCCTAAAGGTTTCCAGTTCCTTACTTGACAGAACACTCTGAATTCAAAGAACTGAAATTCACATGTCTTTTTATGGACCAGAACTGGACTTCTAGCCACCTTTGTTTTTGCTTGGTTTTTACTTTTTGGCATTTTGTCCATGCCCTCCAGTTGGCTCAGTTTGGTAGGCACATCCCCAGTTAATCCCTTGGTATTCTGCATTTCCAGCTGTTTTTAAAATGCAACAGTTTATCTTTTCATCCCTTATTCCCCTCCCTTGTACGCAGTGTTCTTCCATTTCTGCAAACTTCAAATAAATAAAAAAGTAATTTGCAGTCAGCATAGTAGGAGAAGAAGAATAAATAACATGGCTGCAACGTCTCCTAGCTTGTCTGTTCTTCCTCATTGCAGGATGAGTATCCCTTATCCAAAAGCTTGGAATCAGAAGTGTCCCACATTTCAGATTTTTTCAGAGTTTGAAATACCTGCATGGGATATCTTGGAGGGGGACACAAATCCAAGCACAAAATTCATTGATGCTTCATATAAAAATTATACACATAGCCTGAACGTAATTATATCGACAGTATTTTAAGAATGTTGTGCATGAAACAAAGTGTGTGTACATTCAACCATAAGAGAGCAATGGTTTTACTATCTCAGTCAGCCATGCAAACGATTTTTTGCTTTTGTCTTCTAAGCTGTGTCCTGATTTGGCCTTTGGGATTAGCTAGGCACTCCGGGTTCCCGAAACCTGCAATTTTAGCAGAGTTGAAATCACTTAACAAATGTCTTCTGGTGATGATAAGGTCATGATATGCAACAGACTCTCTGTAATATGATAATCCACCATCCTCTTTTTTACAATGATATCCTTAGCAAGCAAAACAGAGAGAGGCTTGTGTTTCTTCTTTGGAAACATCTCAAAAATCTGTTTATTTATTTATGGTATTTGTTGCCCGCCTTTCTCACCCTTACGGCGACTCAAGTCAGCTTACAGAAATTGGCAAAATTCAATGCCATACATTCATAAAGTACAGTTAAAAACATTCAACCCAATATTACAAGAACCATATAAACCAGTAAAACATATCAGCAGTGTCGTCCTGTTAAAAACAATATCGAACAACATCGTCTAGTCATTCCGTGTTCGTTCTTCATATTTCATAATTATTTATTCTGCTGCATTTCCAAACGCTTGTTCAAAGAGCCAAGTTTTTACTCTCTTTCTGAAGGTCAGGAGGGAGGGGCCCATCTAATATCCCTGGGGAGGGAGTTCCACAGCCAAGGGGTCACCACTGAGAAGGCCCTGTCTCTCATCCCCACCAGACACGCTTACGAGGAAGGCGGGATCAAGAGCAGGTCCTCCCCAAACGATCTTAGATTCCTAGATGGTTCATAAGGAGAAATGTGTACTATGTCTATATAAAGATTAGAAGCAGGACAAAATTCACATGAAATAATATTTCACATTAATCACAAATATATGGAGAAACAACAGGAGAAGAGAATGCAATGCAAGGTTGGAATTAAGATCACTGAGATGGGAAGGTTCAATGGAAGAAGTAGGTATAGTCGAAGGCTTTCCTGGCCGGAATCACTGGGTTGTAGTAGGTTTTTTTCGGGCTATATGGCAATGTTCTAGAGGCATTCTCTCCTGACGTTTTGCCTGCATCTATGGCAAGCATCCTCAGATCATACCTCTGAGGATGCTTGCCACAGATGCAGCAGGTGTGTGAGAAAGTCAAATTGTACTTACAGTCCTCCATGGATGTACCTCATAAATCTTAATCCGTGTGTGTGTGGCGGATATGTTCCTGGACTCTGTGTGGGTATGCCAAACCACACATTGGACTAACCCTATTGAACTAACAACTTCCAGCAGAACCATAACATTTTTTGCCCCGGATGACCTTTGAGATCATAACCTTTTGGAAAACCAGAATCTCCAAAGCCTTTTGGAAGTATGACCTTTTGGAGATTAATTGACATTCACTACCATTTTTAAAATCACAACCTTTTTGTAAAGTATAATCTTCCTGAAAAGCGCTAAAAACTCATTTGAGTGAATCTTCTCTTTGGTGGTAAATATACACTATTATTCATGCAAGGCAAATTAGGTTTCTCAGCTGTTAGACTGATATACCTGGTTATCCCTTTGAACTGTTAAGAACAAATATTATGCCAATACACAAAATAGCAGATTGTCAAGTGTTATTTCAGTTGCCCAAAAACATCTACTCCCCCATAAGAAATGATGCTCTCAAGAGACAAAATAAGTACCCTTTGTTAAAAAGTAACATAGTTCGTTTACGTACAAACCTCATGTTTTCAGCATACAAGTACACTGCTTATCAGTTGAAACGGTTTAAACAGTAAGGGAGGGCCCAAGTTTGGAGGGCCCAAGTTTGCCCATGCCTGCTCTAAGCTGAAAGTCACATTTTAAGAAGACTCCATTGTCATCCTATGCAGTCATTTTATGGACTTTGTTATAAAGGTAAAGGTAGTCCCTGACATTAAGTCCAGTCATGTCTGACTCTGAGGTGTGGTGCTCATCTCCATTTCTAAGCCGAAGAGCCAGCGTTGTCCGTAGACACCTCCAAGGTCATGTGGCCGGCATGACTGCATGGAGCGCCGTTACCTTCCCGCCGGAGCGGTACCTATTAATCTACTCACATTTGCATGTTTTCGAACTGCTAGGTTGGCAGAAGCTAGGGCTGACAGCGGAAGCTCACACCGCTCCCCGGAATCAAACCTGCGACCTTTCGATCAACAAGCTCAGCAGCTCAGTGCTTTGGGATGAAAAACCAACACTGAAATTATTTCAAATTATTAAATTATACAGAAATTCTGGACATATATGTTCCTATATTTTGATTTTGATTCTTGAAACCATTTTAAGTGTAATTTTATCTTCTGAAAAGGAAAGGCAGTTTTAAAATGTACTTCTCTGAGGGGGGGGGGGGAATAACAATAATAAGAAATAACTTCTGATGCAAAGTAAAAAATATTTTGGAGGATAAATGCAATTATTTTGAAGACTGTCCCAAAAGCTTTTTTCCCTGACCGGGAATCGAACCCGGGCCGCGGCGGTGAGAGCGCCGAATCCTAACCACTAGACCACCAGGGAAGTTGCCCAACCAGGCTTCGACAGTTTTACACTACGAGTTCAAAGGGATTTAGCTGTAATTTGTTTTATGTTGAGTTTAGTGCAGTCATGGGAAAACTTCCTAACTTGGAGACCACATGCTAGCTAGCACACCCTGCTAGGACTGGCTGCCTGGTGATGGAAGGAAAGGAGGAAAGAGGGAAGGAAGGATGAAAGGGAGGAAGGGAAGGGTGGCAGGAAAAAGAGGGAGGGAAGGAGGGAGGAAAGAGGGAAGGAAGACAAAGGGGAAGGAAGGAAGGAAAGGAGGAAGAGAAAAAGGAAAGAAGGAAGGGAGGGAAGGAGGGAGTGAAGGATGAAGGAAAGAGAGAAGGAAGGAAAGAAAGAAAAGGGAAGGAAGGGCAAAAGATTGAAAGGGAGGGATGGAAGGAGAAAGAGATGGAAGAGAGGGAAAGAGGAAGGAAAGAAAAGAGGGGAAGGAAAAGGCAGGTGAAGAAAGAGAGAAAGAAGGAAAGAAAAGGGAAGGAAGGAGAAAGAGGGAGCTATGGAAGGGAGGGAGGGAGGTAAGGAGGAAGGAAAGCGAGAAGGAAGGAATGAAAGGGGAAGGAAGGACGAAAGGGTGGAAGGGAGGGATGGAAGGAGAAAGGGATGGAAGAGAGGGAGGTAAGGAGGAAGGAAAGAGAGAAGAGGGAAGGAGGAAGGGGAGGGATGAAGAAAAGAGAGAAGGAAGGAAGAAAGGGAAGGAAGGAGAAAGAGGAAGAAGGGAAGGGAGGGAGGAAGGAGAAAGAAAGAAGAGGAGGGAAGGGAGAGAGGGAGGGAGGGGAAGGAGAAGGAAGAGAGAAGGAAGGAATGAAAGGGAAGGAAGGAGAAGGAAGGAGAGAAAGGGTGGAAGGAAGGATGGAAGGAGAAAGGGATGGAAGAGAGGGAAGAAGGAGGAGAAGAGAGAAGAGAGGGAGGGAGGAAGGATGAAGGAAAGAGAGAAGGAAGGAAGAAAAGGGAAGGAGAAAAGGAGGAAAGAGGAAAGAAGAAAAGGATGGAGGGAGGTAAGGAGGAAGGAAAGAGAGAAGAGCAAGAAGGGAAGGGAGGGAGGGAGGGAAGATGAAGGAAAGAGAGAAGGGAGGAAAGAAAAGGGAAGGAAGCTACATAATTCAGCTTATCAAGCCTATATACTAGAATAATATTTTGTATTATAAAATATTATTCTCTCCTGAGTTTTAGAAAGCTGGTGAAATCTTGGCTTTGGAATATGGCCTTTGATGATTGAGTCAATTACTCTTGACCACACTGACAGATGGTGATGAATTGTGATTTCATTCTGACGACCTGGCCTTATGTAATTATATGATTGTATTTTAATGTATTTTATGGATTAGTGTATTATGAGGTTGTGATGTTTTTATACTATTGTCTATGAATCTGCTGCTGTGAACCGGCCTGAGTCCCTCTTCAGAGGTCGAGAAGACCGGGTTATAAAAGCTCTAAATAAATAAATAAATAAATATCTCATTTGTAGCCGGTGCAATGCTTCGTAAGTCATAGAATCATAGGTTTGGAAGAGACCTCATGGGCCATCTAGTCCAACCCCCTGCCAAGAAGCAGGAAAATCACATTCAAAGCACCCCCGACAGATGTCCATCCAGCCTCTGCTTAAAAGCCTCCAAAGAAGGAACTTCCACCACACACCACGGTAGAGAGTTCCACTGCTGAACAGCTCTCGCAGTTAGGAAGTTCTTCCTAGTGTTCAGGTGGAATCTCCTTTCCTGTAGTTTGAAGCCATTCCACGTCCTAGTCTCCAGGGCAGCAGAAAACAGGCTTGTTCCCTCCTCCCTATGACTTCCCTTCACATATTTATACATTGTCCTCATCATGTCTCCTCTCAGCCTTCTCTTCTTCAGGCTAAACATGCCCAGCTCTTTAAGCCACTCCTCATAGGGCTTGTTCTCCAGACCCTTGATCATTTTAGTTGCCCTCCCCTGGACACATTCCAGCTTGTCAACATCTCCCTTAAGCGGTGGTGTCCAGAATTGTACACAGTGTGATTCCAGGTGTGGTCTGACCACGGCAAAATAGAGGGGCAGCATGACTTCCCTGGATCAAGACACTAGACTCCTATTTATGCAGGCCGAAATCCCATTGGCTTTTTTAGCCGTCTCATGACAGTGTAGATCAGACACGGGCAAACTTTGGTCCTCCAGGTGTTTTCGACTTCAACTCCCACAATTCCTAACAGCCTACCGGCTGTTAGGAATTGTGGGAGTTGAAGTCCAAAACTCCTGGAGGACCAAAGTTTGCCAGTACTTGATCTACACTGTCAAATAATGCAGCTTGAACTGCATTATATGGGTATATACTAACCATATAAAGCAGTTTGGATTGCATTATTTGGTAGTGTATCTCCAGAAAAATATATAGTCAAAGGGAAAGGTCTTTCAGTGCATCTTATATGCAGGAAAAATATTATTTTGTCAACAAAGGTGAACAAAAGTAGTTAGAAGTGGAAAAAAGGATTGATCACAGGATTTCATGGTCTTTAAAGATTCCCAATTACAGGATGAGGATTTAAGTCAAGTAAAAATCCAACAAGAAATCCCCCAAAGAACAATAAAACACACAGGCAACAAAGTATTGAGTGAATAAAGCTGCCAACAACCTGGTTTATTGGGAAAGCAATAGATACTTGGTGTTTCTGTTCCTTGCAAACATAAACATCATAAACAATTTTTCTCCTGGCTCTGGTTTACAATGATGGCAAACGTCCATAGAATCATTCCCTCTCCATCTCTTTGAGAAGGAGGGATGTTGGAAGTGATAGCGTGATGTCTCGATTACAGGATGTAATAGTTGTAGGAAGGCAGCAAAGTATGCTAAAGTCTCTTGTGTATTTTGGGGGTCTTCCACAGGGTCTATGCTTGGTTCTCTCCCTCTTCCTGTCCCTGCCACAGGAGGGGTCCCCCTTTCTCTAGGCACATTCGATGGGGGCTGCGGGGAGCTCTTCAGGCACATACTTAGCCATCTCCTTGGTCATGGCCTCTTTCAAGGCAGCCTGGACATCGGTGGCGCTGATGTCCAAGGCCTCGTCCTTCTGGCTCAGGGTGGCCTCTACATGGGTGGCCACGTGGTTGTACATGTCCGTCAATATGGTCTTCACCAGCATCCGGGCCTTGCCCTCCATTCGCACCTTGGGTACCTGCCGCAGGATCCTGCCAGCAAAGCGATGGGGAAAGCATATCTTGTCCTCTTGCCTTTTTGGCCTTGGCTTGACCTTCTTGATTTGGCGCTTCAGCCGAGACTGGCGCTTCTTCAGTTTCTGAGGCAGTGACCTCTTCTGCTTCCGGTTGATCTTTCGGAGCTTCTTTTGGGACTTCTTTCTCCTCATATCCCGTGTTTTCTTTTTGCCTCGCTGTTTAGCAGCCATGGCTCTTCCTTTCTCCAGAAACCCTTGGCTCAAATGTCACTGGACTCAAGCTGGGGACAGTCCCTTATAGATAAGCACATGCAAATGAATGATCTGTATGGAGCATGCTGATTGGGTGTCACCTTCATTGTAGTCATAGGAGGCATTGTTGCATGGGATAGCATTATGACTTAATGCTGACCATAACCTAGACATCTTATCAGGCCATGACAACTCTATGTAACTTCTTGGTGTTCGACTTTGCATTACTTTTGCAATTAAAATCAAGATCCCAATAATCTGAAGCTGTAAATCCACACTGTAGAACTGTCATCATCATCACCACAATAATTTTATCTGCATTTCTTTAAGACTTGATGCAGGGTACAGCACAGTTAAAATACACAGATAAAATATAAAATCATTAAAAGACATACATTAAAAGATATAAAGGTAAAGTTTTCCCCTTGACATTAAGTCTAGTCATGTCCAACTTTGTGGGGTGGTGCTCATCTCGATTTATAAGCCAAAGAACCAGCATTGTCCATAGATGCCTCCAAGGTCATGTGGCCGGCATGACTGCATGGAGTGCCATTACTTCCCGCATGTTTTTGAACTACTAAGTTGGCATAAGCTGGGGCTAACAGCAGGAGCTCACTCCACTCCCCAGATTCAAACCACCGACCTTTTGGTCAGCAAGTTCCACAGCTCCTTATTAAAAGACATAGACACATTTAAAACATTTGTCTCAATAGAACGTCGGCTGAAATTCATAGGTTGGATTTGGGTTGGATTTGGGTAACACCACATTAACTGCCAGGGATCAATTGAATTCATGATACATTATTTACCCATCTCTGTCAAAGAGCTGGAGTGCCACAACAAACCATACATTCCAGGATGGAACAATGGCAGTTAGTGGTGTCAAAATGTTATAATTTGGCAGTGTGGATAAGAGTGTGTTATATCTAACAATTTTGAAAAAACAAACACAACCTATCCTTAAACTGGCTATCGTCATTATCCAAACTCGATTGTCTACGTCAGGGGTCCGCAAAATTTTTAAACGGATGGCTAGGTCACAATCCTTCAAACTGTTGGAGGGCCGGATTATAATTTGAAAAAAATGAATGAATTCCTATGCACACTGCATATATCTTATTTGTAGTGCAAAAAAACACCTTAAAACAATACAATAATTGAAATTAAGAACAATTTTAACGAATATAAACTTACTAGCTGTCCCCTGCCATACACTGCTGTGGCCCAGTCTGTTGATCTGGAAAATAAAGTAATGAGAAAGTGTTGGTTTCCAATATATGCAATTTCTTTATGCTTGTGGGTAAACAGTATTTCTTGCTGTTTCTTTGTCAGTGTTGATGTGGAGAGTGTCTGGTTTGCCTACTCTGGAACATGCAACATATCATTGTCCTTCCTTAGGGGTCCCTTTCAAATTTATGATACTATCTCTCTCTGTGTGTGAATCATATCTATCTATCTATCTATCTGTCTATCTGTCTGTCTGTCTATCTATATCGATGGCTGGATGGCTCTTTGTCAGGAGGACTTTGATTACGTTTTCTTGCCCTGGTGAAGGGAGTTGGATTGGATGGCCTCAAGTATTTTCTGTTGGTCATGGGGGTTCTATGTGGGGAATTTGCCCCGATTCTGTCATTTGTGGGGTTCAGAATGCTCTTTGATTGTATGTGAAGTGTGAATCCCAGTGACTACAACTCTCAAATGTCAAGGTCTATTTCCCCCAAATGCCATCTGTGTTCATATTTGGGCATATTGAGTGCTTGTGCCAAGTTTGGTCCACATTCATCATTGTTTGAGTCCATAGTGCTCTCTCTGGATGTAGGTGAACTACAACTCCAAAACTCAAGGTCAATGCCCACCAAACCCTTCCAGTATTTTCTGTTGGTCATGGGAGTTCTGTGTGCCAAATTTGGTTCAATTCCATCGTTGATGGGGTTCAGAATGCTTTTTGATTGTAGGTGTACTATAAATCCCAGCAACTACAACTCCCAAATGACAAAATCATAATTTTTTTAGTGGTGGTCACTCCTTGTGTTGTGAGACATTTTGTTGCCAAATTTGGTGTGATTTTGTTCATTGGTTCTTTTGTTTTTAAGGTACTAATTATGCACAGAGTATTTAGATAGATAGATAGATAGATAGATAGATAGATAGATAGATAGATAGATAGACAGACAGACAGACAGACAGACAGATCAGTATTTCAATGGGAAGTGTGGGCCTGCTTTTGGCTGATGAGATAGGATTGTTGTTGTTGTTGTTGTGTGCTTTCAAGTCATTTCAGATTTAGGTTGAGCCTGAGCGAGGGCCGGGTAAATGACCTTGGAGGGCCGTATCCGCCCCCCGGGCCTTAGTTTGGAGACCCTTGGTCTACGTACATCCAGTCATTGTATTATGGCAACATGGGTAGGCAGGAATCTGCAGCCCTTCTGATTCATGGTGGCTCTCTATAAGATAAAGATAAAGGTAAAGGTTTCCCTTTGAATTGTCGAAGGCTTTCATGGCAGGAATCACTGGGTTGTTGTAGGATTTTTCGGGCTATATGTCCATGTTCTAGAGGCATTCTCTCCTGACGTTTCGCCTGCATCTATGGCATGCATCCTCAGAGGTAATGAGGTCAGACCTCACTACCTCTGAGGATGCGTGCCATAGATGCAGGTGAAACGTCAGGAGAGAATGCCTCTAGAACATGGCCATATAGCCCAAAAAAACCTACAACAACCCAGTTTCCCTTTGACATTAAGTCTAGTCGTGTCCGACTCTGAGGGGTGGTGTTCATCTCCATTTCTGAGCCGAAGAGCTGGCATTGTCCATAGACACCTCCAAGGTCATTTGGCTGGCACGATTGCATGGAGCGCCGTTACCTTCCTGCCAAGGCGATACCTATTGATCTACCCACATTTGCATGTTCTTGAACTGCTAGGTTGGCAGAAGCTGAGGCAACAGCGGAAGGTTTAAATATGTGTTTGTAAATATACTTTAGCCATTTGTTGGTCACTTCATTAGCAAACATCGGACTCCAAGATGAGGAACCCCAGAGTCTGCTGCTCCATAAGGATGAATAGGGAGCCTGCACTGACCTTTTTACTAGTTTCAAGCCACCTTTCATTGAACTCCTCTAGGATGTTGCACAAGCATGACACACCCAGAACTCAGGGAATAACCACACAGTAGTTAGCATAATCCCTTCACAATAATATCAGAAGACACATAGTACATATGTGGGCTTGAGCGCCACCAGTACGCTGATGACTGGCTCCCTTCCTATCTAGGAACGACCTGGCTACGGTGATCCAGGTGACGGTCATCTCGAGACTTGACTACTGTAACACCCTCTACATTGGCCTTCCTTTGTCAGTGATCCGGAAACTGAAGCTGGCGCAAAATGCAGCGGCTCGCCTTCTCGCCGGGGTGCCGGCGAGGTGTCGTATCACCCCAATTCTACAACAACTGCACTGGCTTCCAATTGAGTACCAGATCACTTTCAAGGTGCTGGTAGTAACCTTTAAGGCCTTATACGGTCTGGGGCCGGTGTACCTGAGGGCCCGCTCATCCCCCTACCAACCCCAGATATTACTTCGGTCCAAAGACCAAAATTTGCTGCTAGAACAAGCATGGACAAACTTGGGCCCTCCAGGTGTTTTGCACTTCAACTCCCACAATTCCTGGCCTCAGGCTCCTTCATTTTTCCCCTCAGCCATTTGCCCATGCCTGTCATAGGCACTGAAATCTGACTACTAAAACAAAAATCCATAATCAGCTGAGTTTCAACCAGAAGTTTCTTACATTCTTGTTCACTATTTAAAGTTTCATCTTCATTCAGATGTTTCTTTCTTAGAGTTCCTTCTAAGGCTGAAAACGCACATTTGCACGTGTAAAAGATATTTTGGCCAAATAACATATTTGTCCTCAAAGATACTAAAAAGTACTTTGTTCCCTGACCGGGAATCGAACCCGGGCCGCGGCGGTGAGAGCGCCGAATCCTAACCACTAGACCACCAGGGAAGCTGTGTATAGCTTATCAAGCCTAGTATATACAATCTATAATTATTACAGTTCTTTGGTTCTAAATTGCTTTTTTTCAAAAATAAAAAATTCCAAATACAGGAAAAAATTGTATTTATTGTATCCTACTCGTAAAATGTATCCTTTTCCTATCAGGGCAGATATCTTTCAAAGGTTCCTTTTATACTTATTTTCTCTTAAAAGCCTTAAAACTGATACTTTGTAATTTAAAATAAAAACTGATCTTCTTTTCGTACCTCTGCTTTATTCACATTGTCGCAAAGGCAGCAAAGGAAATTTGAAATAAATAGGGGGGAAAAAAGGGATGTGTCAGAAGTGGGATTTGAACCCACGCCTCCATTCGGAGACCAGAACACCCAGAGCTGGGAAGGGAAGAAGCCTTGAGTCTGGCGCCTTAGACCACTCGGCCATCCTGACACTCACGCTCTAGTCCTTGAACAAAAGCTTCTAATACTTGCAAGGCCTTCCACCCATGAGATTGCTTTGCAAATTATTCTTTAGTGAGTTAGAGAATTCTCCAAAGAATCTTCCCTCTACCAAAAAAAAAATGAGGCCCAGATAATAATATAATATAATATAATATAATATAATATAATATAATATAATATAATATAATATAATATAATATAATATAATATAATATAATATAATACAATATAATACAATATAATACAATATAATACAATATAATATAAATATATTGTATTATATTATATATTGTCCCTCTCCTGAGGAATCTGTACAAGGACAAGTAGCAACAGTCAGAACTGACCACGGAACAACAGACTGGTTCAAGATTGGGAAAGGCGTACGGCAAGGCTGCAACCTCTCACCCAACCTTTTTAACTTGTATGCAGAACACATCATGCGATGTGCGGGGCTTGATGAATGCAAAGCTGGGGTGAAAATTGCTGGAAGAAACATTAACAACCTCAGATATGCAGATGACCCCACTCTGATGGCCGAAAGCGAGGAGGAGCTGAGGAGCCTTCTAATCAAGGTGAAAGAAGAAAGCGCAAAAGCTGGGTTGCAGCTAAACATCAAAAAAACCAAGATTATGGCAACAAGAATGATTGACAACTGGAAAATAGAGGGAGAAAATGTGGAGGCCGTGACAGACTTTGTATTTCTAGGCGCAAAGATTACTGCAGATGCAGACTGTGGCCAGGAAATCAGAAGACGCTTACTTCTTGGGAGGAGAGCAATGTCCAGTCTCGATAAAATAGTAAAGAGTAGAGACATCACACTGGCAACAAAGATCCGCATGTGGCCGCGTGTCATAGAAAATGGCCAAGCGTGTCAGTGCTGACACGCGTGCCATAGGTTCGCCATCATGGGTTTAGGGCTTTATAGGCTAACGCCAGATGTTTGAATTGTGCTCGGTAGCAAATAGGTAGCCAGTGGAGCTGGCACAACAGAGGAGTTGTATGCTTCCTGGGCGCCGCTCCTGTTAGCAACCTGGCTGCTGCCCGTTAGACCATTTGCAGCTTCCAAACTGTCTTCAAAGGCAACCCCATGTAGAGAGCGTTGCAGTAGTCTATACGGGATGTAACCAGAGCGTGGACCACCGTGGCCAAGTCAGATTTCCCAAGGAACGGGCGCAGCTGGTGCACAAATTTTAGTTGTGCAAAAGTTCTCCCAGCCACCACTGAGACCTGGAATTCCAGGCTCAGCGATGAGTCCAGGATCACTCCCAAACTGTGAACCTGCATCTGAGATTGTGTCAAATCTATATATATAAATCTGTTAGGTTGGTTCAACGGGACAGCAAAACTCCACAACCTCCCAATGAAACTTAACCAAAATTCCTATGCCCATAACACAACCCACAAGGTACAAACATATCTACTCAAAATGAAAAACAACACAACAACACAATCACAAAATGGCAAAACAACAAAACTCAAAAAAACCCAACGAAACTTAACCAAAATTCCCATGCCCATAACACAACCCACAAGGTACAAACATATCTACTCAAAATGAAAAACAACACAACAACACACTCACAAAACGGCAAAACAACAAAACTCAAAAAAACCCAACGAAACTTAACCAAAATTCCCATGCCCATAACACAACCCACAAGGTACAAACATATCTATTCAAAATGAAAAACAACACAACAACACACTCACAATACGGCAAAACAACTGAGCATGCGCATTGGCGCCCAGCCGCAAGTTCTCTGGGTGCGCACACAGCCTTCCGGCCAACGTTCCCTCTGCGGAAGCCATGCCTACTCCAAGCCCCACCGCAACGCTTCCCGCACACACACACCACCTACCGCACGCACACACACAACCCCACGCTCCATCACTCCCCCTGCCGCCGCACACACACACGCAACCCCACGCT
>NW_026845477.1:287310204-287462670 GCF_025583915.1 Anolis sagrei ordinatus | reverse complement strand
CCCTCCCGACACACGACCCTCCTCTCCATGATAGGTTTTTTCCTGTCGCCTGCCCCTCCCCACTCCGATATAGCGATGGTCTTACACCCTGTCAAGATTACAGGTAGTATGTTACCGCGGCACCCCCCCCCCACCACCCCCCCCCCCCCCCGCCGCTGCACACACACACACAACCCCACGCTCCATCACTCCCCCCCAATCTTACCTCCTTTTACTTCACGCCACCTCCAAACCCCACCCCGCCCCTTCCCGCCCTGTCAAAATCCAGGAAAGACAGGAAGGAAGGAAAGAAGGAAGAAAGAGAAAGGGAGGTAAAGAAAAAGGGGGAAGGAAGGAAAGTTAGAGAAAGAAGGAAGAAGAAAAGGAAAGAAAAGGAAAGATGGAAGGAAAGAAAAGAGAGACAGCAGAAGAGAAAGAAAAAGGGGGAAGGAAGGAAAGAGGTAGAGAAGGAAGAAATGAGAGACAGAGGGAGGGAAAGAAAAAGGGGGAAGGAAGAGGAAGGAGAGAAGGAAAGAAAAAAGGGAATGAAGGAAGGAAAGAGGGAGTGAAGGAAGGGGGAAGATGTAGAGAAAGAGGGAGGGAAGGAAAGAAGGAGAGAAGGAAGAAAAGAGACCAGAAGAGAAAGAAAAAGGGGGAAGAAAAGATAGACAGCAGAAGAGAAAGAAAAAGGGAGAAGGAAGGAAAGAGGGAGTGAAGGAAGGGGGAGATGTAGAGAAAGAGGGAGGGAAGGAAAGAAGGAAAGAGAGAAGGAAGAAAAGAGACCAGAAGAGAAAGAAAAGGGGAAGGAAGGAAGGAGAGAAGGAAAGAAAAAAGGGAATGAAGGAAGGAAAGAGGGAGTGAAGGAAGGGGGAAGATGTAGAGAAAGAGGGAGGGAAGGAAAGAAGGAAAGAGAGAAGGAAGAAAAGAGACCAGAAGAGAAAGAAAAAGGGGGAAGGAAGGAAAGAGATAGAGAAGGAAGAGGAGAAGGAAAGATGGGAAGGAAGGAAGGAAGGAAGGAAGGAAGGAAGGAAGGAGGGAAAGAAGGAGAGAAAGAGGGAAGGTTGGCCACAGCAACACGTGGCGGGTAAAGGTTGTTATTTCTATTATTATTATGCTATTGTTCCTATGAGACCCTGGGGAATGGGAGAGGTGTCAGGTCCCAGAGGCAATGCATTGCATTATTGTTATTGTTATGATGGTGGTGAAATAAAAGGAAATAAAAAGAGAAAGAAGGAAGCAAACAGGGAGGGAAGAAAGGCAAAGGAAGAAAGGGGGAGGGAATGAAGGAAAGAGAGAAGGATGAAACCAAGTAGTGAAAGAAGGAAAGAAAGAAAGAGGTAGAGAAGGAAGAAAGGAGAGAAAGGGGAGGAAAAAGGGGGAAGGAATAGGTAGGTACCTCTCTTTCATAATAGTCCAGATATCTACCTCAACTTTGATAAATTTTACTATAGGCCACAGCAACGCATGGCAGGGCACAGCTAGTATTGTATATAATATATATTTTTTAATTCTTTTGTTTTAATCTTACACCAGTGTTTCTCAACCTGGGGGTCGGGACCCCTGAGGGGGTCGCGAAGGGGTGTCAGAGGGGTCACCAAAGACCATCAGAAAACACAGTATTTTCTGAAGGTCATGGGGATTCCATGTGGGAAGTTTGAGCCAATTCTATCGTTGGTGGAGTTCAGAATGTTCTTTGATTGTAATGAACTATAAATCCCAGCAACTACAACTCTCAAAAGTCAAGGTCTATTTTCCCCAGGCTCCACCAGTGTTCACAATTTGCGCATATTGAGTATTTCTGCCAAGTTTGGTCCAGATCCACCATTGCATGAGTCCACAGTGCTCTCTGGATATAGGTGAACTACAACTCCCAAACTCAAGGTCAATACCCACCAAACCCTTCCAGTGTTTTCCGTTGGTCATGGGAGTTCTGTGGGGCAAATTAGGTTCAAATCCATCACTGGTGGAGTTCAGAATGCTCTTTGATTATAGGTGAACTATAAATCCCAGCAACTACAACTCCCAAATTACAAAATCAATCGTCCTCCAACCCCACTAACATTTACATGTGGGTGCATTGGGTATTGTGTGCCCAGTTTGGTCCAGTGAATGAAAATACATCTTGCATATCTGATATTTACATTATGATGTATAACAATAGTAAAATGACTGTTATGAAGTAGCAACGAAAACAATATTATGGTTGGGGGTCACCACAACATGAGGGATTGTATTAAGGGGTCACGGCATTAGGAAGGTTGAGAAGCACTGTCTTACACCTATATTTAATCTATCTTGTATTTAATATATCTTCTTCTATATGTGTATTTTAACTGTATCCTGCCTGGAGTTTTGGGGAGAGGTGTGTAACAAATACTTTTTATTGACACAAATGATTTTACTGTGTTTTAATCTTATTTATTTATTTATTTAATCTTATGACTACGCCTTTTAGTGATTTTATATTTTACTAGCTATCTCCAGCCATGCATTGCTGTGGCCTGGTCTTGTGAGCTGGAAAATAAAGTAATGAGAAAGTGTTGGTTTCTAATACATGTACTTTCTTTCTGCTTGTGGGTCAACAGTATTTCTTGCTGTTTCTTTGTCAGTGTTGATGTCGAGATTGTCTGATTTGCCTACTCTGGAACATGCAACATATTATTGTCCTTCTTTAGGGGTCCCTTTCAAATCTAGGATACTATATCTGTGTGTGAATCATATCTATCTATATCTATGGCTGGATGACTCTTTCTCAGGAGGGCTTTGATTACATTTTCTTGCCCTGGTGAAGGGAGTTGGACTCTATGGCCTTGAGTATTTTCTGTTGGTCATGGGGGTTCTGTGTGGGAAGTTTGCCCCAATTCTCACTTTTGTGGGGTTCAAAATGCTTTGAACCCCTTTGATTGTAGGTGAACTATAAATCCCAGTAATTACAATTCCCAAATCTCAAGGTCTATTCCCCCCAAACTCCATCTGTGTTCATATTTTGGCATATGAAGTATTCATGCCAATTTTGTTCCAGATCCACCATTGTTTGAGTCCACAGTGCTCTCTGGGTGTAGGTGAACTACAACTTCCAAACTCAAGGTCAATGCCCACCAAGCCCTTCTAGTGTTTTCTGTTGGTCATGGGAGTCCTATGTGTCACGTTAGGTTCAATTCCATCATTGGTGGAGTTCAGAATGCTGTATTATTGTAGGTTAACTATAATTCCCAGCAACAACAAACTCTCAAATGACAAAATCATTGTTGTTGTTTTTTTTGAGTGATGGTAACTCCTTGGGTTAGTAGGTGTCTTGTGGCCAAATTTGGCGGCAATTCGTCCAGTAGTATTTGAGTTATGTTAATCCCACAAACGAACATTACATTTTTATATATATAGATCTATGTATTGTAACTATGTTGCACCCTTCCTCAAGCCTTAAGGAGAGGCAGATGTAATAATAATAATAATAATAATAATAATAATAATAATAATAATAATAATAATAATGCTCATTATTATTATTATTAATGCTTATTATTATTATTATTATTATTGCTCAGCTGGCATTTGGAAACAATAAACACTGACAAAATCACAATCTGTCAACTGCAAAAGGCCACCTTACTTATTCGAAAATACATCACACAGTCCTAGATGCTTGGGGAGTGTTCGACTTGTGATTTTGTGATATGAAATCCAGCATATAGAGCTCGTTTGCTGTGATATACTGTGCTTTTGTGTCAGTAACACAATAATAATAATAATAATAATAATAATAATAATACGTTACTATGAGTTTTCCAGGCTGTAAGGCCATGTTCCAGAAGCATTTTCTCCTGATGTTTCACCCCCATCTTTGGCAGGCATCCTCAGAGGTTGTGCTGTGAGGTTGTGTTTCCACATCTGAGCCTGCCCATGTCTGGAGATATCCTGGAAAGGACCTTTTTCATTTTGTCCTGACCACCTCATAGGTACATCTGGTGGGAACCCAGGTGAGAGCCTCCTTGCTGGATGCAACCAAACTTCTGAACTCAGTTTCCCAGAATTTTTGCTCCCTCCTCCGTATGAGTTCCCCTCACATATACATGGTTCCTCACAGCTCTCTCTTCTGTTGGCTAAACATGTCCAGCTTTTTGAGACGCTCCTCATAGGGCTTGTTCTCCAGACCCCTGATCATTTTAGTTGCCCTCCTCCGGACACATTTCAGCTTGTCAACATCTCCCTTTGATTGCAGTGCCCAGAAATGGACACAATATGATTCCAGGTGTGATTTGACCAAGGCAGAATAGAGGGGTAGCTTTGTGTTATGCTTTTAATTGCCTTTCATTTTTTATTATATTTTAACTTATATGATGTACATTTTTAGTTGTACCTGGTTTTTTAAGGTTCTGTAGGCCAGCCCTGAGTTCCAGACTGGGGAAAAGGTTATTATGGCTATAATTATGCAAATTATATTGTTAAAGGCTAATTCAGAATTTTCATGCTAAAGGATTAGATGTTTTAGTGAAAAATAATTTGCCAGGGTAAACTACAACTTGTGGGTCAAAAGGATTGTACAATGAGGATTAAGTTAATACAAAAACACCAAGAAAACACACAAACAACAAAAGGGTTGAGTGGATAAAGCTGCCAACAACCTGATTTATTGGGAAAGTATCTTTTCTCTTGCAAACATCACGTCATAAACCATTCTTCTCCTGGTTCTTTTACAATGATTGCAAATGTCTTAGAAGATAAGGTCCATGGGATTCATTCCCTCTCCATCTCTCATTGGTCTTTTGGATGAGGGTTGTTGGGGATAATGATGGTGATGTCTCCGGACATTCCCAGTGAGATGATGCAATAGTCTTAGGAAGGCAGCAAAATATGCTAAAGTCTCTTGTGTATTTTGGGGGTCTTCCACAGGGTCTGTGCTGGGTTCCCTCCCTCTGCCTGCCCCTGCCACAGGAGGGATCCCCCTTTCTCTAGGCACATTCGCTGGGGGCCGCAGGGGGCTGTGGCTGTTCATCCACATGTTTGGCCATTTCCTTGGTCATGGCCTCTTTCAGAGCGGCTTGGACGTCGGTGGCGCTGATGTCCAAGGGCTCGGTCTTCTGGCTCAGGGTGGCCTCCACTTGGGCGGCCACGTGGTTGTACATGTCCGTCAGCATGGTCTTCACCAGCATCCGGGCCTTGCCCTCCATCCGCACCTTGGGCATCTGCCGCAGGATCCTGGCGGCAAAGAGACGGGGGGAGCAAATCTGATTCTCTTCCTTACTGGTCCCTGCCTTGGCCCTTGGCTTGGGTTGGCCCTTCTTTATTTTCTGAGGCAGTGACCTCTTCTGCTTCTGCTTGAGCTTTTGGAGCTTCTTCTGAGGCTTCTTCTGGGGCTTCTTCTTCTTCATATCCCGGGTTTTCTTTTTGCCTTGCTGTTTAGCAGCCATGGCTCTTCCTTTCTCCAGAAGTCCTTGCCTCAAATGTCACTGGACTCAAGCTGGGGACAGTTATTTATAGAGGAGCACATGCAAATGGTGGAGCTGCAGGAAAAGTGCTGATTGGGTGGCCTTGCCTTTATTGTTGCTATGACACCATTGTTAGATGTGCATGTGATTATGACCTATGCACAGCCATCAGAAAACCTTGCCTCCTGGCAGATGATTTTGCAAGGACTGAATAAGTCTTCACCACCTGCAATAAGCATCTTTGTCCTTTCTGTTATGTAGGGAGATGAAACATGTGTTCCATATTTATTTAAACCTGGCTATCATTTACATTACAACATTTCGACATCACCATAGGATTTCTGAGCCCTCCAGATGTTTGACAATAAGCTTTACATGCTAATACCACCAATCCCAAGGAAAGTTGGAAGGTGGATATACAACCACGTTGCCACCCAAGTGGAGGCAAGGCTGGAGGGACGAACAATTCCCTCCCCAAAACCCCAAAACAAGAATATAAGGATCAGAATCACAAATGCACCCCCTTGATCTGTAGTATAAATTGTCTTTGGGGTTTTTGGTCATGAGTCCCATCCCCATCACCCTCTAGGACAGTGGCTCCCAACCTTTTTTTTTTACCGGAGACCACTTTGACCAGGGACCACTCTCCAACATTAGAACCAAAAGGGTTACGAATCGGTTTTTGGTCAACTTTAGATTCGGTTTGGTTATTTGGAACATTGATGCAGAAAATTGAATTTATTTATTTTGTATCAAAAGCATTGATACGAATTAGTTATAAATTAGTATAAAACTGATAAAAATAAAAGTTGGGCAGGCGGCTAAATATCTTTTGACCAAAAACAGGCAACAGCAACGGCATAGTTTGTGGCCTCCAACAATTCTTCCTCTTTACAAGAGGCAGGGCATAGTGGACAAGCATACAGATGTGGAGTTGTCTGTTCTGCTCCACAGTCACACAAGGTGGGGGATTCTTTTAGGCAGTGCCATTTTGCCAGGTTGTCTTTTGATCTGCCCACTCCACTTCTGAGTCTGTTCAGGGACTTCCAAGTTGCCCATTCTTGGTTTTCCCCTGGAGGAAGACCCTCGTGGGGGCCCATCTAGTTGGGATTTCCTGGTTTAGCTGCCCAGAGGGATACCCTTGCTGTTGCTGGGGACCAAGAGGAGTGGTAGTTCTCATAAAGCTTTTCCTTGATTTGAGTCTACTGGGAGGAGGCTGGTAGCCATGTAGTGGGTGGCTTTCACAGTGTTCAACCTTATTTCTCTCACATTTAGCAGCAACTTCTCGTCGCACATCGGGGGGGGGGGGGGGCAATGCCAGCTAGCTTGTAGAGTTTGTGAACAGGTATAGGTTTAAGACTTCCTGTGATCAGCTCTAGTGGATAGACCACATCAGCTCTAGTTTCTGATACAGAACCTGTGCCATCCAGTAGTTGCCATCTGCTCACCCACATAAATCCATATTTAATAATCTAGAGCTGATGTGGTCTATCCAATGCAGTTTTCTGAATCAGCATTCCCAAATAACCAAACCGATTTCTCTTCAACCCAATTGTATTCATAAACAAGAATACAAGTGACTCACATGTATGCTTTATTCACAAAACCTGCTAGAAGTATTTGTGCGTGTTATTTGAGATTGCTACAAACTGTGCAGGGGATTTGTTGATTTGCTTTTGATGGATGTGTGTGGACATGCATTCTTTTACTCCATTTTATGATCTACAAGATTTCTAAAGTCACCTGTGTTAAATGATTGTGAATACCAGCAGCCGTTTGACAGCTGAGGAGTCCTAGAATAGTGGTGGAGTAGTAGTGGAGTTCGTGGACCACCAGTGATCCGTAAGGAACACTGTAGTGGGAGTTGAGGATCCACAGATGTTCCAATCCACAAGGAATTCTGGAACCAAACCACAGGGGATACCACTGTTTTTGAAAACCACTTGATCCCAATCGATAGCATCATACTACCATCTCCTATAGCACGAGAATTAAATGATCTTTAAAAATTAAGAATTGGGCATTAAAGGGTTTTGGTGCAAGGATAGGGACGACCTATGAGCCAAAGCAATATTATCCAAGTTACATGATGTAGAAGAGGAGGGGAACCACAATCTTGTGCCATGTACCAGAGATATCTGTCACTAGCTGAAACTGCCCCTTTTTTGGAATTTCACCAGAGATTGCCAGCTGATTGTTCATGAACCCTCCTCAATGGATTGTCACCTTGTCATGGTGAGGGGGCTTGTGTTCTCCAATGAACCTGAGGGTGTAACTGTTGGAGTCATGCACTCCCAGAAGGGGCCACAGGGTAGGTTCCAGACCAAGCACAATCTGAAGATCTGAAGACTTCAACAATGGATCAGGCAGAAGATAACACGGTACATGTTACAATGGCTGTATGTTAGGTTTTACTATGTATTGAGTCATGCACTGCTAATGAGCTAATGGGCTTCTGTTGGGAATGCTGAGAATGTATTGATTGTATGTGGAGAATCATTTGGGAAATGTGTTTTTGCCTACACAGAGTTATTGTCAATGACGCAATCCTGGGTTTGGGTTGGGTCAATTAATTGGTAACCAATCAAGGATTACTATGTGTAAATGTATTGTAAATGTATTATATATAAAGAAACCATGTACAATGTATATTCCTCCCTTTTTGATGTTGTGCTGTTGTGATGGTATTCGTCAAAGACTATAAAAGAACCTGTCTACTTGGACTATAAAAGAACCTGTCTACTTGGATACTCCATACTGAGATGCATTGTGTTGTCTATTGTTGTGACAATATTGTATATTATGCTTTTATGGTTTTAAATTGTATGTCGTTGATTGATTCTTATCCTTGTTGTAAACCGCGTTGAGTCGCCTGTTGGGCTGAGAAACTGCGGTATACAAGTAAAGTAAATAAATAAATAAATACTGTGGTGAGTCTGTAATATCATCTAGACTGGGGGAAAGACAATGGTAAAAACTGATAATGGCCGGGCATGTGCTCAAGTGTCTACTGTGGAAGCAGAAGACTGAAAAGTGCTGAGCAGGAGGAAAGCTGCTGGAATGCGCTGAGGCTGTGCGAGTGTGAAGTTAACTCTGGCCATAACACTGTAAAGGCGGAAGAAGGCAGCAACAGATTGAGAAGCCACCATTGTCGTCATGTTAACCATGCCACTAGCTGGGACCCTCTCTCTGTGAAGACTGTATGTTGATTGGCTGTGCACCAACCTCCACACCTTAAAAAAACTCATACACAGGGCGTCTTCCAAGAAAAATAAAACCCTTAGAAGGCCATCATACTCAGACAACGAGGGATTGCCTAAGAAGAAGGAAGAAGGTGGTTCATGGACCACTGCTGGGTTAGAGAAAAGATCACCTAGAGCAGGGAATCTCAAACTTTTTCAGCCTCAGCACCCTTTTTGAAGCAAAAGATTTTTGTGGAACCCCAAAATAAATAGATAGATATAATATTATGTATATGTATCAGGCATAGGCAATTTTTTTTGCGACATTGTGTTTTAAAATTTGACAGATGGCTTGGGCCAGTGGCAGATAGATGGAGAGTGTTTGTGTGAACGAATTGAAAAAAAAACCATGAAAAAATTCCTGCAGGGAAGAAAGCACAATACAATATTTAAAATGAAGAACAATTTCAACCAACATGAACTGAACAGTATTTTGGTGGAAGACACCATGAGCCATCCAGCCCAACCCCCTTGTTGCACACCAGGGCTGGAAGCACACCTTTGAACCCACAAACACTCCCAAGTTCTTTAGCAAATAAACAGTTTATTGAATAAATGCAAGCAATATCAAAAAAGGTGAAAAAGGCAAGTAAAAGATTATGTAAGAAAGTCTAAAAACAATCCAACCCAGCAGGTAAGCAAATATAATCCTTCAAGAAAGCAGTGTTGATACTTAATTCCACAGCAAAATCCACAAATGCATAGTCCTTAAAACCCACAAAGGATAAAGTCCCAAGTCTCTTGAAAAGTCAGGAAACAAGGTAACACAGATCCAAAATCCACAGAAGAATTACACAGGAAAACATTCACCAAAAGCAACTTGAACATGAGTCTTGAGCAGAGTTTTCCATGAATATTGACAGGACATACATACAAGACTTGATTGGTAACCGACGTTGCGCTCACTGAAGGCAATGCTGTGAAAGCCCTATATTTATTCAAAAAGACCTACACAAAATGCATTCCAATTCCCTCCTTTGAACTCTCCTTCAAATTCCTCTTTTCCCTTATCCTGACAGACCTTCTGACTCCCCCTTGCAGGTGGCGATCTTGACAGATTTAACCCCTTCTATCAAAGGTTGATATGCGGGGACATGAGAGAAGCCTCCCACAAGGATGATAAAACATAAAAATAATCCAGGCATCCCCTGGGCAACGCCCTTGCAGATGGCCAATTCTCTCACAACAGGATGCTCCTGACACGACAAAAAAAATTATCAAAGGTTGATTCCTCCTGGTTGCTCATTAACACATTCCTTTCACATTCCTTATCTAGCAACCCAAGCTGGTCCCCATCAAACTGTCTGAAACCATTCTATCTTTAGGACTAACAATCCCAGAATCTTCTAACTCCCTTTTCTCTGCGGTTTCTTCTGTGCCCTCTTCTTCACTCACAAACCCCTGAGGATCTACATTAAAATCCAACATGGAAATCTCTAAAGGGTCTTGCTCTGAGGGAAATTGAACATAACCATAATCCTCGTCTGGAGGCACTGCAACAACTCCAGTCGGCTGAGACCTACACCCCTTTTGCCATCCAAGAAAAGCACAATCAAAGTACCCTGACCACCGAGTCTTTATAATAACAATCATCATCATCATTGGAAACGCTGGTGGCAGGACTGCTGACCAACAGGTCAGTGGTTCAAATCTGGAGAGAACAGGTTGAGCTCCCTCGGTCAGCTCCAGCTCCTCATGTGGGGACATGAGAGAAGCCTCCCACAAAGATGGCAAAACATCAAACATCCAGGCATCCCCTGGGCAACGTCCTTGCAGATGGCCAATTCTCTCACACCAGAAGCGACTTGCAGTTCCTCAAGTCGCTCCTGACATGAAAAAAAAATAATCATAATAATAGCAGCAACCCCAGGGGCCATCCAGTTCTATTCCCTTCTGCCATGCAGAAAAAGCACAATCAAAGCACCCCCTGAGCGGTGAGGTGACAGGGAAGTAGGGTTTTGGAAGAAAGGAAAGCACACGGTAAAAGATCTGGGCGGTGAGGGAGCGGGTGGGGGGAGGCTTTTGGGGGCAAGGGGACCGAGGGAAAATGCCTTTGGTGGTGGTAAGGGAGGCAGGGGGAGGAGCAAGAAAGAGGAAAAGCTTGGAGGGGAAGGAGAGAGGGAAGAGGAAGAAGGAGGAGAGAGTGGAGCACCTCAGCATGCTTCGTGGAGCCCCAAGGGCTCTGTAAAGCACTTTGAGAACCACTGACCAGTAAATATAAGTACTCCAGGCCAACTCTGGATGAGCTTAGGAGTCCCCTAAGGTCTGGGCAGCGGTGCAAGGAGGAGGCGATAAGCTGGATTCTTACTACAAAGGCTTTTATTGCGGGCCAAAGTAAAAAGGTGGTAGTGCCCCCTGCACAAAAGTTCTGTCGCAACCTGAAATGGGATTGCACGTTTTTAATCACTTTTCACAGAAAATTGAAAACACATTCTGATGTGGAGATATTGGAAATATAGATATTTATACATATATTGTATGTACATTAGGAGAACTGAAATGTAGAAAAATCCGGTTCTCTCTGTATTAGGAAGCCAAGCTGACAGGACGAAAAGGATGCTGAAGGAGATCTGTGTTGAAAGGAAGAGGAGAAGGGGAGCTTGTTATCTATACATTCCAGAGGCCTGGGACAGCGTGGCACAGGCCATGCCTTCTTTCTTCTAAAAGTAAGGAGTGTCTCTCCCTCCCTCCTGACAGGTCAAAATAGGCCCCTTGATGGATCTGTGTAAGCTGAATCATAGTCTGTTCTTTAGAAAAAATATAGAGACATGCCTCTTGCATGTAGAAAGATAATTGGATATTTCTATGATGCTTAAGGTGTGTTGCTTCCTAGAAGAGGAACAGGACCCTCTAATCATTAATTATATCACACCTTGAATGAAGGAAGAGCCCTTTTTATTTGAAGAATAACTGGAGCCAATAAAAGAGATGAATATAAAATAAGTAGAAGTCCAAAAGCAAAAAGCCCAAATAAAGCAGCAACATTAGCAGTGTCCAAACATAGGAATAATAACAATGTCCCAAAGCTTGCAGAAATAATCCAAATGCAGTGAATAACCAAAAGCCTTCAAAATAAAACCATGAACAGACTAACCACTGCTAATCCACTTGAAAAGCCATGAATCCTTAGAGACGAGGCCACATGAAACAGGAATATCCAGGAGACTTGAGCTTGATTCCACACGATGCCTGGTCTAAAGAAAATTCTCTAAGAGCTCAATTTAAATCCCAAAAACTGATTTCTACTCCCCCAGTTTTTGCTCTTAACTGCCGAATTCTTTCTGACCTGCGTAAACATTGGGCCTCTCAACGGTTCTGGCTGATTTCCAGACGGCGACTGGTCTTATTTATCTCCTTATTAACTGCAGCAGGCGTGAAACTATCTTGCAAACTCGAGCCTGGAGAAGGGGTAAACCTTCTTCCCTTGCTGTGACAGGAACTTTCTTATGAGAACTTAACCTTTCCCCTGACCCTTCTCAATCAGAGTCTGCAGTAACCTTATTGTCCAAAGTGTCTCCATTTTGCACCTCATCCTCATTGATCACATCAGGTTCACTATCCAAGTGAGACCCAGAAACATTAGAAGGAGGAGACACAATCACAGATTCAGGCTCAAACACAGGCTGAGTCCCAACATTGTGATGCAGTGATGATGTTGCGTATGTAGAAGCCTGTTTCTTTGTTTGCCTGCATTTGAAGACGTATAAAAGGGAAAGTCAACACCTTTATCCTCACTCTGATTTGCTTTTGGAGGAGATTCCATGCCAGGGTCTCAGCTGAAAATAAAAACGTATATTTCTGTCTCTACAAAGGATCGCTTTTCGTACTATCTCTCCAATCAGCCACAACAACTCTCACTGGTGTTCAAAGATCAATCATTTCATTGGTCTAAGCTGGCTAATACATATTTTGTTGGCTCTCTATGACTCTAACAGATAGGAAGGCACATGTGGGATCTTAACAATGGCACAACTATAGTGTTGGAAAGTATCTATAGGTCAGTACTTCAAGCGGCTGGGAAATTTAGGGAATACAAGCTAACCAGTTCTGTCCTGATGTACTTTTATCCTCGAAAAGTAACTTCTCTCTTTGCCAAATTGTCAGCATTTTCTGCAAACAAAGGCCTCTGCAAATCAGGACACATGGGACTTTCAATCATTGAAAGCATTCCCTGAAAATTTCCTTTTAAAACTAGGCCTCCCTCGTTAAAGGGAAGCAAGTCAAACAGTTGTAAGTAATCTTATCCTGATGAACGTACAATCAGAAACATCATGCTCAGAGCAAAGGTCACATCGCCAACCCTGTATGACAGCCAAAATACTAAATGAGCACAATATCATTTTATTTCCTTGAAGGCAAGCAAGCAGTGCATGATAGTGGGGTCATGGCCAGAATTGGCTTGTGTAATGTCATTTAGGCCCAATCTGCTTGGTTTTGATCTTATAGCAGCATCCTGCCAAAAACATTTCTGAAACTGAATAAGATCTCAGAATAAAAAAAATGTCCCACTCTTTGTTCACAATGCTTCTCTCAGATTTTTTTACTCCCCCTCCCCCTCTTTTTGGGGGTCTGCTTAAAGATTTCTGGGATTTGACCCTCGCTCTCCTCTCCATTCTGCTGAATGAATTGAGTACAAATAACTTTTGTGCTTTGGATTCAGTCTCCAGCAACTGAAGCAAGCTGGACACAAATGACCTCATATTTACCATGGAAAGCGTTCCTACGACACTTCCATTCCAGCTGGAGTACAGATGGGCCTGCTGCCCATTGCACTATGTAAGGCAGTGTTTCTCAACCTGACTAATGCTGCAACCCCTTAATACAGTTCCTCGTGTTGTGGTGTACCCCAACCATAACATTATTTTCGTTGCTACTTTATAACTGTAATTTTACTACTGTTATGAATCGTAATGTAAATATCTGATATGCAGGATGTATTTTCATTCACTGGACCAAATTTGGCACAAATCCCCAATTCATCCAAATTTGAATTCTGGTGTGGTTGGGGGAAGATTGATGTCATTTGCAAGTTGCAGTTGCTGGGATTTATAGTTAACCTACAATCAAAGAGCATACTGAACTCCACCAATGATGGAATTGAACCAAACTTGGCGCACATAACTCCCATGATCAACTGAAAATACTGGAAGGGTTTGGTGGGCATTGACCTTGAGTTTGGCAGTTGTAGTTCACCTACATCCAGAGAGCACTGTGGTCTCAAAAAGTGATAGATTTGGACCAAACGTGGCACAGATACTCAATATGTCCAAATGTGAACACTAGTGGAATTTGCAGAAAATAGACCTTGCCATTTGGGTGTTGTAGTTGCTGGGATTTATAGTTCACCTACAATCAAAGAGCATTCTGAACCCCACCAACAATAGAATTGGAACAAAATTTACACACGGAAGCCCTATGACCAACAGAAAATACTGCGTTTTCTGATGGTCTTTGGCAACCCCTCTGACACCCCCTCGTGACCCCCCCCCCCCCGGGCATCCCAATCCCTAGGTTGAGAATTGCTGATGTAAGGGAACTTTCGGTGGAGTCCTCTCATCCAACTGGAGGGATAGTATTGTATGGCACTTCTCTCTCAATATAGAAAGCTTCCTTTGTTGTGCTTGCTCCAGTGGAGCCAGCATAAGGCCTTGCTGGGAGACAGTTCCTGCATGTGATGCAGAGAGAGTCTCCGAGAGGGAGCAGATTTGCCCCAGCTATCCCTAATTTCGAATTTGCCTGGCTAATATTATAACGTCAAAGAGGGCAAGACGAGAAGGTCTGAAAACTGGACAGAGGATTAATGGAGCCTCTCTCTGCTAAATCAGGATGTATGGGCTGTAGTCTGAAAATGGATAATAGGAGTTGTAGTCCTAAAAGAAAAGAGCAGATGCTGCAGTCTTAAGAAAATCAGTTCCCTCCCCAATTCTCTGTGTGACAAACTAAGAGATAAGACCAGTGTTTGGCCACTGCTCAAGCAAGCCAGGGTCAGTCCAGAGACATAAAATTCCATTAAGTTTCCATCTTAAGCTGTTTGCATGTATAGAATAGAGAACCAATTAGAATATAATAAGTTAAGAATAAACCAATGAGAAAGGACAAATTGTAAACGCCAATCAAAATTGTGTTGTTTGATCACTGTGAAATGATAAAAGACCATGACTCCATTTTTGGAAGCGGAAGTCCCTTATGCTTCAAGCCACTGTCCGTCATTTGCTTGGCCAGCAAATAAAACCTTCTTCAGTGACTCGTCTGTGTGTCCATCCCTGTGCTGCCCCCTTGAGAGCAGAAGACAAGGTTTAGGGGCAATGGCACACTGGCACTCATCCAGCTCTCTGCACGTTGTCGGGAGTCACCTGGGCTCCAGAGGGTGATGCTGAATTCCAACTGCAGAAGCTGTTTATTGTGGGTCCAGCAATAGGGACAGAATGCATGGAGCATAAAAAGTAGCAAGGCTTTTATCACTAGAATTAAAGACATATTCTCATTGGTTTACAGCAATCAATTATCTCGTTGGTCTAAGCTGGCTAATACACATTTCATTGAAGTTCTATGACTTTGATAGGCATGAAGGCACACGTGGGATCTTAACAACTATAGTCTATTCTTCTCCAGCCATGAACATTCAGTTGGAAAGTATCTATAGGTCAATACTTCAAGTGGCTGGAAAATTATGGAATTATTAGGGAGTACTTTCCTTCCAACTCTGATCCTTGGCAGCTCTTTCTCTACACATCAGCAACCCAGCCCTCTGACTATTGCACTTTCCCCAAGAAATCATTGCACTTACTCTGAGCCTAAACCCAGTTCAAATTGGCCAGCCAGGGTATTGTTTTTTGATGTTAATTGATTTTTTATTATTTTTTGTTATTGTTTTTGCTGTGTCTGTTTTATTTGTAATCCTTGGGCTTGTCCCTCTGTAAGCCACTCCGAGTCCCTTCGGGGAGATGGAGGCAGGGTATAAAAATAAAGTTGTTGTTGTTGTTATTATTATTGCAAACAAAGACCCTCTGCAAAAGCAGGCACATAGGATTTTCAGTCATTTGAAGCACCTATGAAAATGCCTTTTTAGAACTACGTATCCCTCATTGGGAACCTCTGAGAGCATGCAGAGTTCCTCCTTCAGGGATAATTGGAGTTGTTCAAACCTTAAAAGAACCAACTGGCTTCCTAAAATATGCTGAACCAGAGCTCAAAAATGTTAAGTTTTGGATTACTTCCTAAATCCCTCAATCAACACAACATGCTGGCTGGAGGATTCTTGGAATGGTTGTCCAAATATTATTTGGGTTTTTTTTTTCTCTTCTTCTAGATAGTTATTTATTAAGTTATTTTTTAAAAGGAAAACACATAGAAAACAAAGGCCTGGGTAGAATCCCATTTTATTATATTCGTAAGCATTAGATGTTTCATCTCCCAGAGTTTTCCTGTGATGTAAGGATTCTTCTCAGTTCAGATCTCTTCACAGTTCAAAGATGGAGAGTTGTTGGTCACCATGTTTGTGTGAAATGCTGTTCTCTTTAAAGTGAAGGGTTTCTCAGTGTTTTTTTAGTTTCATCGTGTGGAAGCTTTTCTTTAGTTTTATGGGTTTCTTTTAAAGGCTGGCTCGTTCTTCTTGTCTCCTCTGTAGATTTCACTTGCGCCAGACAAAGGAGACCCAAAGCAGTCTTCTTGCTTTAGTGGCGATGGGAGCCTTTTTGGATGGTCTGAATCAATTCCAAGCCTGGTTCATTGTGCATCATTTGCTTCAGAACTTTCTGCAAGTCCTTGGTGCCAATGGTAAGGCCGTGCTTGCTAGACCTGGCTTTGGAAGCCAGCTTGCCGTACAACCTCCGGACAAAGGAAGTCATCTTGCCCTTGGCCTTGGTCGATATGGGGACCTTATCCCGGTGCAGTTGGCGCAGCACTTTAGACACAAACTCGTCGCTGGTGCGCCTCATAGACTGCTTTGGAGACTTTTTGGGTTGGCTCCTCATCTTCCGTCCTCGGGTCCCTCGCTTTACCATTATCTTTCGGCTCTTTGCGTGGCGTTTCTTGTGCCCTCTCCTCTTACGCATTTTACGTATTGCCAGCTTCCTTCTTCTGGCAAGTTTCATTTTTCTCCTACGCATTGCCTGCTTCTTTCTTCTGAGAAGCTGCATCTTTCTCTTGCGCATTGTCTTCTTCCTTTTTCTCATGAGTCGGGTCCTCCTCTTTGACTTACGCACAGCAGCCATTGTCCCAATTCTCTCCAAGTTACTTGAGCTCTTGCTTTCCACCAGAGGACGATGCGGATGGTCTAATGTTTGTTATGATGTAGCGGGTGCTCTGATGCTGGGCTTTGCCTTCATCCCACTGGTGGTCTGGCTGCTGGACCTAGACTTATAAGTTCTGGTGTCAGTGCTGGCATCCAATCAGATGTTGACACATCATAATCTATATTTCTGACACTTCCCTTTCAATGAACAATGGAGGAAAGGTGGCTTGAAAATGTTTCCATTTTTTTCTCAAAAGGCCAACTTAATTTGTTCCATTTTATATAAGGGACACTATTTTACTGTGCTATTGTATACATGGAATTGAGCACCCACAGATTTTTCAATCCCCTGGGAATTCTGGAACCAAATCCCAGGGGATGCCACTGTTTTAGGAAACCACTTGGTTTCCAGTAAGAGACCCTATCTTTACCATCCTTTTACATCTCCCATAGCATGAGAATTAAAGGATCTTTAAAAATTAAGAATTGGGCATCAAAGGGTCTGGGTGGATGGATAGGGCCAATCCAAGAGCCAAAGCAATATTATCCAAGCTACATGACATGGAAGAGGAGGAGAACCACAATTTAGCCCCATGTACCAGAGCTATCTGTCACTGGTTGAAACTGCCCTTTTTTTGGAATTTCAACGGGGACTGTCACTAATGGTTCATGGACAACCACTGGGTGGTTTATGAGCCCTGGTGGCGTAATGGGTTAAACCCTTGTGCTGGCAGGACTGGTCGACTGACAGGTTGGCGGTTCAAATCTGGGGAGCAGGGTAAGCTCCAGTCTGTCGAGCTCTAGCTTCTCATGGACATGAGAGCTTCGCATGGACATGAGAGAAGCCTCCCACAGGATGGTAAAACATCAGTCATCCGGGTGTCCCCAGGACAATGTCCTTGCAGACAGCAAATTCTCTCACACCTTAAGTGACTTACAGGTCCTCAAGTTGCTTCTGACACACACACACAAACTGGGTTAGAGAAAAGATCCAATCACTCTAGAGCTTATTTAAAATTTGGGTAATATAAGTGAGTCAGAGAAAGGAGAGGAAGCTAAAGGGCAGCAAGTCAAACATTTGTAAACAATCTTACCCTGGACTGGTGAACATACAATCAGAAACGTCTTGCTCACAGCAAAAGCCACATCTCCAACACTGTATGACAATTAAAGCAATAAATGAGTGAAATATCGTTTTATTTCCCTTTTTTCCATGTCAGGATCAACTTGATTTCCTTGAAGTTAGGGAAGTAATGCATGACAAAAACAAGTCATGCCAGACTAATCTGATTTCCTTTTTCGGTAGAGTTACAAGCTGGGTAGATGTGGGGAATGTTGTGGATGTAGCATACCTGGATTTCAGTAAGGCCTTCGACAAGGTCCCCCATGACCTTCTGGCAAACAAACTAGTCCAATGTGGGCTAGGCAAAACTATGGTGAGGTGGATCTGTAATTGGTTAAGTGGATGAACCCAGAGGGTGATTCTCCCCAATGCTTCCTCTTAATCCTGGAAAGAAGTGACAAGCGGAGTGCCATCAACAGGGTTCCGTCCTGGGTCCGGTCCTATTCAGGATCTTTATTAATGACTTAGATGAAGGATTAGAAGGCATCATCATCAAGTTTGCAGACAACACCAAATTGGGAGAGATAGCCAATACTACAGAGGACAGGAGCAGAATTCAAAACAATCTTGATAAAGAGATGGGCCAAAACAAAATGAAGGTCAACAGGGACAAATGCAAGATACTCCACTTAGGCAAAAAAAAAATGAAATGCAAAGATACAGAATGGGGGACGCCTGGCTCGAGAGCAGTACGTGTGAAAAAGATCTTGGAGTCCTCGTGGACAGCAAGTTAAACATGAGCCAACAATGTGATGTGGCGGCAAAAAAAGCCAATGGGATTTTGGCCTGCATCCATAGGAGTCTAGTGTCTAGATCCAGGGAAGTCATGCTATCCTTCTATTCTGCCTTGGTTAGACCACACCTGGAATTGTTGTTGTTCATTCGTTCAGTCGTCTCCGACTCTTCGTGACCTCATGGACCAGCCCAAGCCAGAGCTCCCTGTCGGCCGTCCCCACCCCCAGCTCCTTCAAGGTCAAGCCAGTCACTTCAAGGATACCATCCATACATCTTGCCCTAGGTTGGCCCCTCTTCCTTTTTTCCTTCCATTTTCCCCAACATTGTCTTCTCCAAGCTTTTCTGTCTCCTCATGATGTGGCCAAAGTACTTCAACTTTGTCTCTAGTATCTTCCCTCCAGTGAGCAGTCGGGCTTTATTTCCTGGAGGATGGACTGGTTGGATCTTCTCGCAGTCCAAGGCAATCTCAGAACTTTCCTCCAACACCACAGCTCAAAAGCATCGATCTTCCTTCGCTCAGCCTTCCCTAAGGTCCAGCTCTCACATCCGTAGGTTACTACAGGGAATACCATGGCTTTGACTAGGCGGATCTTTGTTGCCAGTCTGATGTCTCTAATCTTTACTATTTTATTGAGACTGGACATTGCTCTCCTCCCAAGAAGCGTCTTCTGATTTCCTGGCCACAGTCTGCATCTGCAGTAATCTTTGTTCCTAGAAATACAAAGTCTGTCACTGCCTCCATGTTTTCTCCCTCTATTTCCCAGTTGTCAATCATTCTTGTTGCCATAATCTTGGTTTTTTATGTTTAACTGCAACCCAGCTTTTGCGCTTTCTTCTTTCACCTTGATTAGAAGGCTCCTCAGCTCCTCCTCGCTTTCGGCCATCAGAGTGGTGTCATCTGCATATCTGAGGTTGTTAATGTTTCTTCCAGCAATTTTCACCTGGAATACTATGTCCAATTCTGGGCACCACAATTTAAGAGAGATATTGACAAGCTGGAATGTGTCCAGAGGAGGGCAACTAAAATGATCAAGGGTCTGGAGAACAAACCCTATGAGGTGTGGCTTAAAGAGCTGGGCATGTTTAGCCTGAAGAAGAGAAGGCTGAGGGGAGACATGATAGCCATGTATAAATATGTGAGAGGAATTCATAGGAACTCATAGGGAGGAGGGAGCAAGCTCGTTTTCCGCTGCTCTGGAGACTAGGACATGGAACAATGGCTTCAAACTACAAGAAAGGAGATTCCATCTGAACTTCCTGACTGTGAGAGCTGTTCAGCAGTGGAACTCTCTGCCCCGGAATGTGGTGGAGGCTCCTTCTTTGTAAGCTTTTAAACAGAGGCTGGATGGCCATCTGTCAGGGGTGCTCTGAATGCAATTTTCCTGCTTCTTGGCAGGGGGTTGGACTGGATGGCCCATGAGGTCTCTTCCAACTCTAGGATTCTATAATTCTACAGGGGAAGTCGTGGCCAGAAAGGCTGTGAAGTGTCATTTAGACCAATCTGCTTGGTTTTGATCTTGCAGTAGCATCCTGCCAAAAACATTTCTGAACATAATGTAGTTCTCAAGAGTGAAAAAGATGTCCCACCCTTGGTTCTCAATGCTTTCCTCAGATTTTTGCTTGACTCCTCTTCTCTTTCTCTTTTGTGGTCGGCTTAATGATTTCTGGTATTTGACCCTCACTCTCCTATCCAGTACAAATAACCTTTACATTTTGGATTCAGTTTCCAGCAACTGAAGCAAGCTGGAAACAAAGGCCCCTTCCACACATCTGAATAAAATCCCATATTTTCTGCTTTGAACTGGAATATATGCCAGTGTGGACTCAGATAACCCAGTTCAAAGCAGATAATGTGGGATTCTCCACCTTGATGTTCTGGGTTATATGGCTGGATGGAAGGGCCCAAAGACAGAAAGATGGGAAGGTGAGAAAACCAGATAGAGGATTAATTGAACCTCTCCCTGGTAAATCAGGATAGTTGGAGAACTTGCAGATCCTGTTCAAACCTTAAAAGAGACAACTGGCTCCCCAAAATATACTGAATCAGAGCCCAGGAATGTTAGGTTTTGGATTACAACTTCCAAAATCCGCTAACCAACACTGGCTGGAGGACTCTTGGAATGGTAGTCCAAATATTTCTTTTTTTCTTCTAGATTAGTGGTCCCTAAGCCATGGTCTGTGGACCACCAGTGGTCTGCAAGAACTAAAATATGGTCCACAGCCTCACTGTTACTTCACTGTTGCAACTAGAGTGACTGGTCTCGCGAAACTCTCCTATAGTGCCAAGGCTTATTAAATACAGTTTTCTGTGGGCAAGCAGATGGCAACAAGTGGATGGCATATGTTCTGTATCAGAAGCCAGAGCTGATATGGTCTACCCAATGCAATTTTCTGAATCAGCACTCCCAGATAACCAAACCTAATCTAAAGTTGACCAAAAACTTGTAACCCTTTGGGTACTAATGTCGGAGAGTGGTCCCTGGTCAAAGTGCTCCCTGGTCAAGTGGTTCCTGGTCAAAAAAAGGTTTGGAACCATTGTTCTGGATAGTTATTTATTAAGTTATTTAAAAGAAAGGAAAACACATAGAAAACAAAGATCTGGGTATAATCCCATTTTATTATATTCATAAGCATTAGATGTTTCATCTCCCAGAGTTTTCCAATGATGTGAGGATTCTTCTCAGTTCATATCTCTTCACAGTCCAAAGATAAGAGTGGTGTTGTCACCATCTTTGGGTGAAATGTTGTTCTCCATAAAGTGAAGAGTTCCTCAATGTTTTTTAGTTTCATCATGTGGAAGCTTTTCTTTAGTTTTATGGGTTTTTTAAAAGGCTGGCTCGTTCTTGTCTCCTCTGTAGATTTTATTTGCGCCAGACAAAGGAGACCCAAAGCAGCCTTCTTGCTCTAGTGGCGATGTGAGCCTTTTTGGGTGGTCTGAACCAATTCCGCGCCTTGATCGTTGTGCATCATTCGCTTCAGGACTTTCTGTAAATCCTTAGTGCCAATGGTATTGGTAAGCTGGACTTTCTTGCAAGACTTGGCCTTGGTAGCCACATTGTTGGCAAACTTCCGTATAAAGGAAATCATCTTGCCCTTGGCCTTGGTTGATATGGGGATCTTATCTCGGTGCAGTTGGCGCAGCACTTTAGACACAAACTCATCGCCGGTGCGCTTCATAGCCTTCCTCGGAGCCTGCTTCAGAGCTTGTTTTGAAGCCGGCTTTGAAGCCTTTTTGGGTTGGCTCTTCATCTTCCGTGCTGGGGTCGCACGTTTTGCCATTACCTTTCTGCTCTTTGGCAGGTGTTTCTTCAGCGCTTTTTTCTTACGCATTGCCAGCTTTCTTCTTCTGGCAAGCTGCATTTTTTTCCTACGCATAGCCTGCTTTCTTCTTTTGAGAAGCTGCATCCTTCTCTTGCGTATTGTCTGCTTCCTTTTTTTGAGGAGTCGGGCCCTCCTCTTTGACTTACGCACAGCAGCCATTGTCCCAATTCTCTCCAAGTTACTTTAGCTCTTGTTTTCCACCTGAGAACACTGCGGGTGGTCCAATGTTGCTATGATGTAGCGAGTGCTTTGGTATAGGCTTGATCTCCATCCCACTGGTGGTCTGACCTTATAAGACCAAGTCTTATAAGTTCTGATGTCAGTGCTGGCATCCAATCAGATGCTGACACTTCATAATGTACATCTCTGACACTTCCCTTTCCCAAGGGACAGGATTGTGACATAACAATCACTCACTGGCATTGAATTAACCACCAGGCACAGTGTGCCAGGGGCTGTAATTTATTTATTTTATTTATTTATTTACAACGTTTGTATACCGCTTTTCTCACCCCGAAGGGGATTCAAAGCGGTTTCCACATAGGTAATGGCAAAATTCAATGCCAGCACAAACAATTACAATTATACAATTACAGTTAGACATGAATCAAATTAAAATACATCCATAAACAATAAAACAATCATTAAAACAGTAAAACAGTCTCATCCATCAAATCGCCGTTGCAGTCATTGTCTTTCCGAAATGCTGCATAGATTTGTTACTACTGCCTGAAGGCCTGGTCCCAAAACCATGTTTTTAATTTTTTCCTAATAGCCAGGAGGGAGGGAGCGGATCTTACCTCATTTGGGAGAGTGTTCCATAGGCGGGGGGCCACAGCCGGGAAGGCCCTGTCTCTCATCCCCGCCAGGCGCATTTGCGCTGTTGACGGGAGCGAGAGCAGGGCCTCCCCGGATGATCTTAGATTATGAGGTGGGACATAGGGGTAGATGCATTTGGACAAGTAAGCTGGGCCAGAACCGTATAGAGCTTTATAGGTCAAAACCAGCACTTTGAATTGGGCTCAGAGATGGATCGGCAGTTAGTGGAGCTGGCATAACAAGAGGGTGGTATGCTCCCTGTATGCCATCCCAGCCGTCGCCCATTGGACTAGCTGAAGTTTCCAAACTGTCTTTAAAGGCAGCCCCACGTAGAGCGCGTTGCAGTAATCTATTCAGGATGTAACCAGAGCGTGGACCACCGTGGCCAGATCAGACTTCCCAAGGTATGGGCGCAGCTGGTGCACAAGTTTTAACTGTGCAAAAGCTCCTCTGGCCACCACCGAAACCTGGGGTTCTAGGCTCAGCGATGAATCCAGGATCACTCCCAAGCTGCAAACCTGCGTCTTCAGGGGGAATGTAACCCCATCCAACACAGATTGTAACCCTATGCCCTGTTCGGCCTTTCGACTGACCAGGAGGACCTCTGTCTTGTCTGGATTCAATTTCAATTTGTTAGCCTTCATCCAGTCCGACACAGCGGCCAAGCACCGTTCAAGGTCTGGACAGCCTCCTTATTGACAGGTGGGAAGGAGTGACAGATTTGGACGTCATCTGCGTACAGATAACACCTTACTCCGAAACTCTGGATGATCTCCCCCAGCGGCTTCATGTAGATGTTAAATAACATCGGGGACAGTACTGAACCCTGAAGGACTCCACAAGACAATGGTTGTGGAGTCAAACAGGTGTCACCCAGTAACACCTTCTGAGACCGACCCTATTTATTCCCTATTGCTTAGTAACTGCTTCAGAACAACAATTTTACATTAAATTGGATTGTTTGGTTTATTTGCTTGTTGTTTATTGCATTGATATGTCACTTTAGGGACAAATTATACACATCTTTGTCATCTTATAGGGACATTAAATTGGCATGCCTACTTTACGAGGGGCGTTCATTAAAGATTTTGCCTGACCTGCTTCTATTTATCACAGGATGCTGAAACTCTATAGGTTATGTGCCAATTTACAACTCAGAACTGATAACGGTCTTGATTTTACAGGTGCTGAAGTGGTGTGAGGTTTAATAATGGACCCAGTGGAATACAGAGCAGTCATCAATCTCCTTTACTTGAAAGGCCGCACACCAAAGGAGACGTTCGATGAGATGGAAGAGGTTTATGGTGATGATTCCCCATCATATGATGTAGTCAAGGACTGGCATTATCAATTCAAATGTGGTCAGACTCCGGTGCAAACAGGTCCAATTCCAGGGCAACCCCACTCTGTTATTGATGAACACACCATCCAGCAAGTGGAGGTCGCCATTTTGGAAAATTGCCATGTAGCAATACGCCACATAGCCCAAAATGTCAAGATGAGTGTGGGGTCCGTGGAAAAAAATCATCCAAGACCATCCTCACATGCATAAGGTATCCACTCGCTGGGTCCCCCAGCTGCTCACACTTTTCCAGAAGCAGGAACGAGTCGAATGTTCTCAGGCTCTATTAATGATGTCCCATGGAAACCAGGAGGACTTTTTCAACAGACTGCTCACACAGGATGAAAGCTGGGTCCATCACTATGATCCTGAGACTAAAGCCCAGTCGATGCAATGGAAGCATCATGAGTCAGTGCCTCCAAAGAAGGCACATGCCCAATTCTCGGCAGGCAAGGTCATGCTCACGGTATTTTGTGACCAGCACAGAGTAGTATTGATGGATTTCCTAGCAAAGGGTACCATGATCACTGGGGCATACTATGCTTCACTGCTACAGGCATTGCGGGAGACCATCAAAGCCAAGAGACGTGGCATGTTTAACAGCGGGGTGTGCCTTCTGCAAGACAATGGACCAGTTCACAACTCACCTGTTACCCCAATGAGAACATGCTCCTGTGGCTTTGAAGTCCTACCACATCCCCATTATTCACCTGACCTTGCACTATCGGACTTCCACCTCTTTCCAACAATTAAGTTATTTTTGAAGGGCAGGCATTTTTCAGATGGTGAGACTCTGATTTTTGAAGTCACAACGTGGCTTTTGGAGCAACCTGTCAACTTCTACAAGCGAGGTGTTTACAGTTGCTTTAAAAAAATGGGAGAAGTGTGTGTCCCTAGGTGGCACCTATGGAGAGAAGGACTCATAACTGGGCCAAGTCTCATTGCTCTCAGTCCAGAGGAAGTGGATCAGGGGAAATCTTTAATGAACGCTCCTCATATTTTGTGAAGTCTTGACTCTGCCTCTGCTTTAGTTACCCCTGTTTATAGGCCTTCCCAGTAGTGTAGATAACTTCCTTTGTATTAGTTTTTGGGTGAAGCTTAAAATCCCACAGAGGGCAATCTTAGTTGGTCTATTCCATTTCCCTGCACAAAGCACTTTGCTGGACTTCTTAATACAGGAGAGCTATAGTGAACTAGAGGCTTGGATATTGTATTGTCGAAGGCTTTCATGGCTGGAATCACTAGGTTCTTGTGGGTTTTTTCGGGCTATAGGGCCATGTTCTAGAGGCATTTCTCCTGACGTTTCGCCTGCATCTATGGCAAGCATCCTCAGAGGTAGTGAGGTCTGTTGGAAATAGGAAAATGGATTTATATATCTGATATATAAACCCATTATCAGATATATAAACCCATTTTCCTATTTCCAACAGACCTCACTACCTCTGAGGATGCTTGCCATAGATGCAGGCGAAACGTCAGGAGAAAAATTGCCTCCAGAACATGGCCCTATAGCCCAAAAAACCTACAAGAACCTGGCTTGGATATTGTCTGGAATTCTGGGCCTAGCAATCCAAAACAGGCATTCTTAGCACCTTCTCCTGCTGCTGCACTTAGCAGTATTTTATACCAGCAGTCCAAAGAACAACTGAAGCTTTTGTCCAGCCTAAGCTTCACAGGAAAGAAGATTAAGACCATTTATAACCATTGCTTGCACCAGAGGCAAGAGAGATTTTCAAAAACCCCAGAAGGATGACTGCAACCAGCAAATTCTCCCTTTGTAATGTCTTGTTTAATTCCTACCGGCTGTTAGGAATTGTGGGAGTTGTAGTCCAAAACACCTGGAGGGCCCAAGTTTGCCCATACCTGCTGCAGATGCACCTTAAGCCTTGCATCAAAAGCAGCTTCCTGCTCTGAGCCTCTTCCTTTCCTCCTCCCTGGATCTCCTGCTCCGGATTGGCTGTCCCTAAACACTCACTCTGCCTTGATCCCGCCCCTTCCTGTGCTGCTTGGCTCCCCAAACCGGGCTGCAACAGAGTGTCTTTCCATCCCGGATGTGGTCTTCTAGGGGGAGAGATCAGCCCAAGCCATGAATCACACGGTGGCATGAAGCAGGCTTGGATCTTTGGCCGGTGAACCCGTGTCATGGGTATCGTCTGCATCCTCTGACACGTGTAGGATCCAGGAGCAAGGGGGACGCGCCTCTCCAAGCTTGGCTTTGTAAGGACAACTCTTTTTAACCTCCTCTTTACTCTCTCCACTGTAGAATGAATGGAGTTTGACAGCACTTGTCTCTGCTGGGTGCCTATGGGATCTTGAGAGTATTAGTTTGACATGGTCTCTAGCCTTCTCTACCAAAGAGTGCTGGTTCCCCACCATACTACAAAGCCTATAATTCCATTGCAGTGGAAGTGGTGTCAACCCACATTAATTCCACAGTGTAGATGCACCCTTCCGTGATCCCATACTACAGATCGACCATCCCTTTTCCAGGATCTATGGGCCCTTCCACACAGCCTTATATACCAGAATACCAAGGCAGAAAATCCCACATTATCTAAGTGTGGACTCAGATACTTACTTACTTACTTACTTACTTACTTAGGTGATCCCTTGTTGTCTGAGTAGGATTGTCTTCCAAGATCGGTGTATTGGCAGTGGGTACGTAGGTGACTGTGGAGCTCTATTCTTGACCTGCATGTTCTCCCGCAGTGAGGGCATTGGTTTCTAGTTAGAAGGCAGTCCCAGTCAGGGTTGGCACGTTTCTTCCTTTTACCTTCCATTAGTGCCTCTTTGAATTCTGCAGCACTGCTGGTCACAGCTGACCTCCAGTTAGAGCACTCAAGGGCCAGGGCTTCCCAGTTCTCGGTGTCTATGCTACAATTTTTAAGGTTAGCATTAAGCCCATCTTTGAATGTCTTTTCCTGCCCACCAACATTCCATTTTCTGTTCTTGAGTTCGGAATAGAGTAACTGCTTTGGGAGACAGCGATGGGGCATTCGGACAGTCCAGTGGAGTTGGTGGCGGAGGAGCATCATTTACATGCTGGTGGTCTTTGCTTCTTCCAGCACGCTGATGTTTGTCCGCCTGTCTTCCCAAGAGATTTGCAGGATTTTTCAGAGACAGCGCTGATGGAATCGTTCCAGGAGTTGCATGTGACGTCTGTAAACAGTCCACGTCTCACAGGCATATAGCAGGGTTAGGAGGACAATGGCTTTATAAACAAGCAAGTAAGTAAGTACTTACTTATAAACAAGTACCTTGGTATCCCTACGGATGTCCCAGTCCTCAAACACTCTCTGCTTCATTCGGAAAAATGCTGCACTCACAGAGCTCAGGCAGTGTTGTATTTCAGTGTCAGTGTTGACTTTTGTGGAGAGGTAGCTACCAAGGTAGCGGAAATAGTCAACATTTTCTAATATTACACCATTAAGCTGTATCTCTGGCATTGGAGAGGGATTGGCTGATGACTGCTGAAAAAGCACTTTGGTTTTCTCAATGTTTAATGAGAGCCCGAGCTTCTTGTATGCTTCTGCAAAGGTGTTTAGAGTGGCTTGTAGGTCTTCTTCTGAATGCGCACAGACGACATCATCAGCATATTGGAGTTCTATAACAGATGTTGTTATTACCTTGGTTTTTGACTTTCAGTCTGCTGAGGTTAAATAGCTTGCCATCTGCCTGATAGATGATTTCCACTCTGGTGGGAAGCTTTCCGTCAACAAGATGAAGTATCATAGCAATGAAGATGGAAAATAAGGTTGGGGCAATAGCACATACCTGTATGACACCTGATTCCACCTTAAATGGGTCACTTTGGGAGCCATCTGCCATCATGTCATCATGGAGTGTAGATGCACCCTTCTGTGATCCCATACTAGAGATTGACCATCCCTTTTCCAGGATCTAAAATGCTCCAAAATTGTCTGGCCTGAAGTGTCTTAATTTTGCTGTTTCATTCTGATGGATTTTTCCATTACAAGTATGACAGGCATCCTCAGAGGCTGAGATCTCACAACCTCTGAGGATGCCTGACATAGATGCAGGCGAAACGTCAGGAGAGAAATGCTTCTGGAACATGGCCATACAGCCTGGAAAACACACAACAACCCAGTGATTCCGGCCATGAAAGCCTTTGACAATACAAGTTGGATATTCCTGAATTCTGGAATCCAAAATACTCAGAAAGTCAAAACCATCCACATGGGTGGCTGAAATAGAGTGCACCCTTTGTTGTAAAATGAATGTGGTTTGACAGCACTTTGATTGACGTGGTTTCACACAATGGAATTCTAAGATCGATCACTTGGTGAGACACTAGCACTCTTTGACAGAGAAGGATGAAGACCTTGTGAAACTACAACTCCCTTTCTTTTTTTTTGTCGTGTCAGGAGCGACTTGAGAAACTGCAAGTGGCTTCTGGTGTGAGAGAATTGGCCATCTGCAAGGACGTTGCCCAGGGGATGCCTGGATGATTTGATGTTTTTATCATCCTTGTGGGAGGCTTCTCTCATGTCCCCGCATGAGGAGCTGGAGCTGATAGAGGGAGCTCATCCACCTCTCCCCGGATTCGAACCTGCGACTTGTCAGTCTTCAGTCCTGCCGGCTCAGGGGTTTAACCCACTGTGCCACCGGGGGCTCCATTACAACTCCCATGATCCCACAACATTAAGCCATGGCAGTTAAATGGGTGTGAAACTAGCTCAGGCATGTGCCAACTTGGGCCCTGCGGGTGTTTTGGACTTCAACTCCCACAATCCGCTTAAGCAGCTGAGGGGAAAAGGAAGAAGCCTGGGGAATTCTGGGAGTTGAAGTCCAAAACACCTGCAGGGCCCAAGTTGGCCCATGGATGTCCTAACCCCAATGAATGTGGATAACTGACTGTAAAGGAAGCAATGCGCTACATACCTTTTAGTAAGAATTACAAAAGGGGTCCTAACTGGGTTGCCTGTCTTTTCCCAGCACGGTGGCTTTGAGATGATGGAGCATGTGCGCCAGGGCCGCCAACGGGCCTCAGAGACCATCCGCAAGCAGAAACGCAAGGAGCTGGACGCCAGGCGGGGCAAGTGCCGGATCCGTATCGGCAGCCACTTGGAGCAGTGGTGCCGGCTCAAAGAGCAGCTCGGGTTTTCCTTGCACTCCCAGCTGGCCAAGTACTTGCTTGACAGGTGAGAGGACCTGTGGCAGGTAAACCGAGAATTGCTACCTTTGCCTCAATCCAAAGTAGCATGTTGAACTACAGCACCAGCCTGTAACTAGCCAAATTAGTTGAGGAACATTGGAAGTTGTAGTCCAGCAACATCTGGAGGATCTGTAATTCCTATTCATAATTTCCATTTCTGCTTCTAAGAGAGAGGTTGGACTTGTGGAGTCCCCCAGTTGTTGTTAACAAAGACCAGTATTTTCTGTTGGTCATAGCGGTTCTGTATAGGAATTTTGACCCAATTCTATCATTGGTGAGGTTCAGAATGCTCTCTGATTTTAGGTCAACTATAAATCGCAGTAACTACAGGTCTCAAATGTCAAGGTTTATTTCTCCCAAACTGCATCTGTTTTCACATTTGGGCATATTGAGTATTCGTGCCAAGTTTGGTCCAGATCCTTCATTGTTTGAGGCCACAGTGCTCTCTGGATGTAGGTGAACTATAACTTCAAAACTCAAGGTCAATTCCCATCAAACCCTTCTAGTGTTTTCTGTTGGTCATGGGATTTCTGTGTGCAAAGTTTGGTTCAATTCCATCGTTGGTGGAGTTCTCTTTGAGTGTAGGTTAACTATAAATCCCAGCAACTACAACTCCCAAATGACAAAATCAATCTTTTTTTTAGTGATGGGTTACTCCTTGGGTTAGTAGGTGTCTTGTGGCTAAATTTGGCGGCGATTTGGGGAGCGGATTTTGAGTTTATGATGTCACTCAAAACGAACAGAGCATTTAGATAAATAGATAGATAGATAATTTCTGACTTTGTTTAGTATCTCCCTCGTTATGTTGTTAAACTAATTTGTATGCTCAAGCAATAACAATATTCTTAGCATTAACCAAATGCACTTCTAACCAAATGTTCTTTTTCCTCATCTCTGCCATTTCTCATATAGGTACAATTCGCCTAGCTCAGTGGTGAAAACAGGTAAGAGTCCTTTCAGATTATCTGGAATTTAACAGTGACCTTTGTTATTATTACTATTATTATTATTATTATTATTATTATTATTATTATTATTTGTACCCTGCCACCATCTCCCTGAACAATACATAGAACTGAAAACAAGAAAAAACATGAAATTATAATCGCCCACACATATAAAATCACATAACAAAATTAAAATGCATAAAACACAGTCATAACTGTGGATAAAACTAGTTATTTACGATAAACAAATCCAATTCCAGGGTGAAGCCAACACTAAACCTTCAGACCATCCTTTAAAATCTATTCAAGCTCAAAGGCTTATTTAAAAATCCATGTTTTTAAACTGGATCAGAAAGCGGCTAACGTAATCTCCCTAGAGAGCCGGGGGGCCACCACCGAGAAGTCCCTCTCATCCTCATCAACCATACTTGGGATGGTGGTGGCACCGAGAGAAGGGCTCCCTGGTGGATCTCAAAAGTATTATATTAAATTTGTTTAATTGTTACGTAGTTCTCAGAGTGATAGCATAAAATGGAAAGAAGGAAGATGAAGAAATCAAACAGCATCTTCCATATCATTTTTTTAAGCATCAAAGTTGGAGGAAGGGGAAGAGAAATGAAAAAATCAAATTTACCCTGGCATAAATCTGCAACGGAGCGACCCCAGATTTGGTACAAATGTTGTCTAGATATGTCCTGAGAATGCATCCACTCCATTTGGAAAGCCCACTTCTCACCATCTCTGTACCACTGCTACGTCTAGTTGTCCATGAATCTGCTTCTGAGCTCCTGGCTCTTGCAGGCACCTCTGCCGATGCTAACAAGAGACACAGCAAGAAAGATTGTCCCCCTCCTTCTTGCTGGCTCTGTTCTGGCATCAGCGGATGTGCCTGTGATGGCTAGGGGCTTGGATGGAGCTCCGTGGCTGCGTACAAGCAATGGCAGCAGTGCCACAAGGACAGTCCAACATCTTTCCATGCACTGATGAGCCCAATCGGATGAGAGGATTGGGCTGAATCTGACCAGTCTTCCCTGAAGGCATGGGACACTCCAGAGAATCCCCTAGCTTTGCTGAAAGACTGTTTAAATAAACAAAACACAAAGCCCATGATACCCACCAGAAGTTGCTGCTGCACACTATGGAGACAGCAAGCAATCAATTCTCAGCGCATCCTGGCTTTTGGGCTCATGTAGATAAGCCCTAAATCATATATAATTGATAATATACATTTTACTTGGAAATGTAATGTGTGACATTAAATTAAGCTATTTTGTACTAATATGTTCTTTGTTGTAATGTGCCTGCAAGTTATTTCTGGCTTATGGTGATCCTAAGGTGACATCACAAGATTTTCTAGGGCTGAGCGTGTGTGGCTCGCCCAAGATCACCTAGTGGGCTTCCATTATTTGAGCAGGAATTGAGCCCTGATCTCAAGTCATACGGAGCCCCCAGTGATGCAGCAGGTTAAAATGCTTAGCTGCTGAATTTGCTGACCAAAAGGTTGGCGGTTCAAATCCGGAGAGCAGGGTGAGCTCCCATTGTTAGACCCAGCTCCTGCCAACCTAGCAGTTCGAAAACATGCAAATGTGAGCAGATCAATAGGTACCACTCTGGCAGTCATGCCGGCCACATGACCTTGGAGGTGTCTACATACATGACTTAGAAATGAAGATGAACACCACCCCCCAGAGTCGGACACGACTAGACTTAATGTCAAGGGAAAACCTTTACCTACTCGAGTCATAGTCCAACACTCAGAACACTGCACCACACTGGCTCTCATCTGAAAATCCACTAATTTATCTGAAGGGAAAAGGGCGGCTCTTCTCTAGTTCTCCCTCTCCTTCTGAACTTAGCAGTTGGTAAGCCTCTTATTTGAGGTTTCACTGTCCATTGGGCTAAATCAATACTTATGGGGTTATAGAAGGATAGGGGTGGTGGAGAGACTCATTTGTGGAAATCTTGCTTTCTGTTGAAGTTTAGTTTACCAGTTCTCACACTGATTATATTCTCTCGCCCTCTCTGTCTCTCCCTTTTTCTTGTCCCAGGACAGGATGGCTCCAACATCACTCCCCATCCCTTTCCATCCGACGCACTGCAGCACCTTGTTGTCCTATCCCACAATCACAGCCAAGAGTGCGGCTTCATCCCTAACATGAAGTCTACTATCCCGGACCCCAAAAGCATCTCCGATGGCATGCTCTGGGAGTGCCTGGCTGGCCACACCTTCTCTTGGAAACCCCCCACCCCACAGACCTGCACAGCACCCCCCTGCAAAGCCACCTCTGGAGCAGACCGGGACAAGGAGAAGGAGAAGGAGGAAAAAGCCGTGAGTTCCCGACTCAGCCCCCCTCCCTCCCCAGCCATCCGACGCCGGCGTTCCCTCCGCAGGGCCGCAGCTGCCCATGCCTTTTCCTTAGCGCTTGCCTCTGACTCGCCATGTCCGGTGGATGCAGCAGAGCCATCTTCCAGAGAGGATGGGGAGGGCAATGCAGAAAGAGAGAAGACAGCGTGCATGTCTTCCAGCAGCAGAGAAGGCCTGGGCAAGGAAGCAGAACCACTGAGTGGCCACAGCATGGAGGAGACAGGTGAGGGGGCTGGCAGGGTTACAGGAGGAGGCAAAGGGATTGGAGAGGTCTTGCCTTGGGATGATGCCACATTGAATCCCAATAGTGGGATAAAAGTGGGATAAAAGTTAATAATAATAAGAAGAAGAAGGAGGAGGAGGATAAGGTAACACTTTGTTTATACTTGGCTGCCAATGTGTTGCCATTCTGACCTGACTTCAAATAAAATAGAGCTGGAGAAGAGTTAGCCCCCTAAGTGCAGCCTTAAGGCCAACTACAATATATACCAAGCGTGGGCAAACTTGTGCCCTCCAGGTGTTTTGGACTTCAACTCTCACAGTTCCTAACAGCCAGTAGGTACCGCTTCTGCGGTAAGGTAACGGCGCTCCATGCAGTCATACTGGCCACGTGACCTTGGCAATTCTTGGAAGAAATCTGAATCATTGATGTTTCAAAGCTCTGGTCAATAATTTATCTTTGAAATTAGGGCCAAATCATTTGGGAGTAGTCTGACTTGTGGTAGCACAGCAGGTTAAATCACTAGCTGCAGGAAATCTGCTGGCCGGAGGGTTAGCAGCAGTTCAAAGCCCTGAGTCAGAGTGAGTTCCCGGCTGTCAGCCCTACCTTCTGCCTACCTAGCAGTTTGAAAGCATGTAATGTGAGTAGATTAATAGGCAACCCCTCAGCAGGGAGGTAAAAGGGCACACCATGCAGACATGGAGAAGTTTATGGTCAACAGGAAAAATGGAAAAATGGAACAAGAGCACCTCCCATGGCCGCAGTTGAGCATCACCTCAAGATGCCAGAGATGGAAGGGAAAGGTGTATTGTATGTCGTCGTTGATTGAGGAAAAAAGGCATTGAATGTTTGTCTTATATATGTAAAACTGTAATTTGCTCTGAGTCCCTTCAAGAAGATAAAGTGAAATATAAATAAAGTATATTATTATTATTATTATTATTATTATTATTATTATTATTATTATTCAGTGCTAAGTCTAGTGATCTTCAATTTCAGTAAAAGCAGAAATGAACATTTTTGCTAGTGAATGAATAATTTATTGTGCCGGCAATAGGCCATGACATCAATTAATATACAACCTTTAAAAGTACAATAAGTACTTTCCAATATAAACATTAAAACTTATTCCATATACTGGCTCTAAAATTATAGTAGTAGTGACATGATAACAATAACAAATGTCTGATTTGTATCATCCCAAACTATCTCAATTTCCATTTCTAGTCTCCGCTGTGGACTTTACTAATTTGGTTCAGTTTTTTTGGGCTGCAACCACAAATGTGGCAGCGTTTAATGTTATATTTTGGGAATAATCTGCTAACAAGTCACAGATAACTGTGCTAAAGGAATGGGATATAATTTGCAATTGCAGTTAGGAATTTTTAACATAGAGTTACAGATTTGTAAGTATTTCACAAGTCATATGGATTTGCAGTCATGGCAAGAGTGTAAGAATACATAAGCCTCTTGCCTTGCTGTGCAGCAGCCACTGGAAACAATTGGAAGCCATAGACTGACATTTCCATCCTCCTATCAGCAATATCCTCCAGCAAAGGATCACCGCCTTGTCGGGGCGCTGGAGCTTGAGCACCTCAATGATGTCATGAGCGAAACCGTGAAGGGACACCCAAGACGGGACGGTTGTGGCAGAGAGGTCAGACCAAGCGTGATCCCTGGGGAAGGCAATAGCAAACCACTCCAGTATCCTTGCCAAGAAACTAAATGGACCAGTACAACCAGAGATATGTCGGTATGCCATTGGAAGATGGGACTCCCAGGTCGGAAGATGGCCAAAATGCTACTGGGGAGGAGCAGAGGATAAGTTCAACTAGCCCCAGATGTGATGACGCAGCTAGCTCAAAGCCGAAAGGAAGGCTAGCGGACGACGGTACTGGAGGTGAACGACGAATCCGATGCTCTAAAGATCAACACACCATAGGAACCTGGAATGTAAGATCTATGAGCCAGGGCAAATTGGATGTTGTTATTGGTGAGATGTCAAGACTAAAGATAGACATTCTGGGGGTCAGCGAACTGAAATGGACTGGAATGGGCCACTTCACATCAGATGACCACCAGATCTACTACTGCGGACAAGAGGAACATCGAAGAAATGGAGTAGCCTTCATAATTAATAAGAAATTAGCTAAAGCGGTGCTTGGATACAACCCAAAAAATGACAGAATGATCTCAATTCGAGTGCAAGGAAAGCCTTTCAACATTACAGTGATCCAAATATATGCCCCAACCACAGATGCTGAAGAAGCAGAAGTAGATCAGTTCTATGAGGATCTGCAGGACCTACTGGATAATACACCAAAAAGAGACATTATTTTCATTACAGGAGACTGGAATGCCAAGGTGGGAAGTCAAATGACAACAGGGATCACAGGCAAGCATGGTCTGGGAGAACAAAATGAAGCGGGACGCAGGCTGATAGAATTTTGCCAGGAAAACTCGCTGTGTATAACGAATACTCTCTTCCAACAATCTAAAAGACGGCTTTATACATGGACCTCACCAGATGGTCAACACCGAAATCAGATTGACTACATCCTTTGCAGCCAAAGGTGGCGGACATCCATCCAGTCGGTGAAAACAAGACCTGGGGCTGACTGTAGCACAGATCACGAACTTCTTATTGCCAAATTTAGAATAAAACTAAAGAGATCAGGGAAAATACACAGACCAGTTAGATATGATCTCACTAACATTCCTAGCGAATATACAGTGGAAGTGAAGAACAGATTTGAAGGACTAGATTTAGTAAATAGAGTCCCAGAAGAACTATGGACAGAAGTCCGCGACATTGTTCAGGAGGCGGCAACAAAGTACGTCCAAAGAAAAAAGAAAACCAAGAAGGCAAAATGGTTGTCTGCTGAGACACTGGAAGTAGCCCAAGAAAGGAGGAAAGCAAAAGGAAACAGGGATAAGGGGAGATATGCCCAGTTAAATGCGCAATTCCAGAGGTTAGCCAGAAGAGATAAGGAACTATTTTTAAATAAGCAATGCATGGAAGTGGAGGAAGACAACAGAATAGGAAGGACAAGAGACCTCTTCCAGAAAATTAGAAACATTGGAGGTAAATTTCAGGCAAAAATTGGTATGATAAGAAACAAAGATGGCAGGGACCTAACAGAAGCTGAAGAGATCAAGAGAAGGTGGCGAGACTATACAGAAGATCTGTATAGGAATGATAATAATATTGAGGATAGTTATGACGGTGTGGTGAATGAATTAGAGGAAGGATAATAATATTGAGGATAGTTTTGACGATGTGGTGAATGAATTAGAACCAGACATCCTGAGGAGTGAAGTTGAATGGGCTTAAGAAGCATTGCTAACAACAAGGCAGCAGGAGACGACGGGATCCCAGCTGAACTGTTTAAAATCTTAAAAGATGATGCTGTCAAGGTGATGCATGCCATTTGCCAGCAAATATGGAAAACACAAGAATGGCCATCAGACTGGAAAAAATCAACTTATATCCCCATACCAAAAAAGGGAAATGCGAAAGACTGCTCAAACTTCCGTACAGTGGCCCTTATTTCTCATGCCAGTAAGGTAATGCTCAAGATCCTACAAGGAAGACTCCAGCAATACATGGAGCGAGAGTTGCCAGATGTTCAAGCTGGGTTTAGAAAAGGCAGAGGAACGAGAGACCAGATTGCCAATATCCGCTGGATAATGGAGAAAGGCAGGGAGTTTCAGAAAAACATCTACTTCTGCTTCATTGACTATTCTAAAGCCTTTGACTGTGTGGATCATCATAAATTGTGGCAAGTTCTTAGTGGGATGGGCATCCCAAGCCACCTTGTCTCTCTCCTGAGGAATCTGTACAAGGACCAAGTAGCAACAGTCAGAACTGACCACGGAACAACAGACTGGTTCAAGATTGGGAAAGGCGTACGGCAAGGCTGCATCCTCTCACCCAACCTTTTTAACTTGTATGCAGAACACATCATGCGATGTGCGGGCTTGATGAATGCAAGGCTGGGGTGAAAATTGCTGCAAGATATTGTACACCTCAGATATGCAGATGACACCACTCTGATGGCCGAAAGCGAGGAGGAGCTGAGGAGCCTTCTAATCAAGGTGAAAGAAGAAAGCGCAAAAGCCGGGTTGCAGCTAAACGTCAAAAAAACCAAGATTATGGCAACAAGAATGATTGACAACTGGAAAATAGAGGGAGAAACCGTGGAGGCCGTGACAGACTTGTATTTCTAGGTGCAAAGATTACTGCAGATGCAGACTGTAGCCAGGAAATCAGAAGACGCTTACTTCTTGGGAGGAGAGCAATGTCCAGTCTCGATAAAATAGTGAAGAGTAGAGACATCAGAATGGCAACAAAGATCCGCCTAGTCAAAGCCATGGTATTCCCTGTAGTAACCTACGGATGTGAGAGCTGGACCTTAGGGAAGGCTGAGCGAAGGAAGATCGATGCTTTTGAGCTGTGGTGTTGGAGGAAAGTTCTGAGAGTGCCTTGGACTGCGAGAAGATCCAACCAGTCCATAGTTCAGGAAATAAAGCCCGACTGCTCACTGGAGGGAAGGATACTAGAGACAAAGATGAAGTACTTTGGCCACATCATGAGAAGACAGGAAAGCTTGGAGAGAATAATGATGCTGGGGAATGGAAAAAAGGAGGGGCCGACCAAGGGCAAGATGGATGGATGGCATCCTTCAAGTGACTGGACTGACCTTGAGGGAGCTGGGGGTGGTAACGGCCGACAGGGAGCTCTGGCGTAGGCTGGTCCATGAGGTCACGAAGAGTCGGAGACGACTGAACGAATGAACAACATCAGCAATATCCTATGCAAGAAGTAATTACAATAGGGATCCTACTTCTGATTGTCAGACTGCCTGTAGTTGGTGGGAAAGAGCTGGTCACCTCTTCTTTACAAAACATAAAATCCTATTGATCAGTCTGTGGCAATTCACCTTCAACTGATTTGTTTCATGGTTTCCCTTTCAGCCATTCCTGCTGAAGAAGTAATTCCAGGTAGAACAGAATCCCCAGGGCCTGAAAAGTAAGTTTATTCCCTGGTTGCTTTTTTTGGCTTTTTGAAAACCGTCTACAGATGTGGATAGCAAACTAGCTTGCTCTGTAGTGTATAGTAGTCATGTGCATTTGGGGATTACCTTGATCCGTTTCAAGTCCCGGCTTTCGGTGAAAGCTGTTTTCATCTGAGCCTACTGAAATCGGGAGATCAGATATTTGTTTTTTGTTTTCAGGGCTGAAAGATTAGTTTTCTTTCAGCCCATTATTTGGGGGCGGGGAGGGGGATTCACTCATGGACCCAAAGTGCCCGGGCCTGCATGTGCAGGCTTTGGGCCTACACACCTGAGACTTGTGCCAAGTAAGGAGTGCTCCTTACTAAGCACATGGCTGCAGCCACCCTGACACTTTGGACCTATGTACCCAGGCCTGGCAGGGCCTGTAGCCAAGCATCGAGTAAGGAGCACTCCTCACTTGGAGCTTGGCTGCAGGCCCTGCCAGGCCCGGGCACATAGGCCCAAAGCGCCAGGGTGCCTGCAGCCGAGTACCACGTAAGGAGCGCTCCTTGCTCGGCTGTAAGCCCTGCGGGGCCTGGATGTGTAGGCCCCAAATCTGCACCCATAGACCCAGGCGCTTTGGGCCTATGGGTGCAGGCTTTAGGCCTATGCATCCGGGACTGGCAGGGCCTGAAGCCAACGCCAAGTAAGGAGCTCGGCTGCAGGCCCTGCCAAGCCCAAGGTAATTGATCCGAAAAGCAGGCTTGGAGCCGGTACCCACTTCCACCTGCCTTTCGTATTGATTGCATTTTCGTTCCAGGAGAGGCCTTTCCATTTTGCATCATCCTAATGGATGGAACGAAATGGAAACACAAATCAAACGAATGGGACAAATTTCCAGCTCATGACTAGTGTGTAGTGATTTTAAATGTCACCCCAGCTATAGATCCCAGTTGTTTGCGATATAGCTTCCCTCTTAATTCGCTCAGGCTAATTGTTCTTCCTCTGAAGAGCTTCTAGGGTGGTTCCTGGCAAGGTGGAGGCTCCTTCTTTGGAGGCTTTTAAACAGAGGCTGGATGGCCATCTGTCAGGGGTGCTTTGAATGTGATGTTCCTGCTTCTTGGCAAGGGTTTGGACTGGATGGCCCATGAGGTCTCTTCCAACTCTTATCATTCTAAGAGTTTTTTAAACTTCCACTCTCCCTCAAGGTATATTCAGTAGCTGTAGGGGGTTCCTATGTCAGCAGGAAGTTGAAATTACTCAACTCTGAAGTTTAAAGGAACTATCTAATGTACTGTTTTGTCTTTTTCAACACCTTGGTAACTACTTTATTACCGTTCAGACTTAAATACAAGCCCGATTCACAATCCCACTGACATTTTCTTCCCCATTTGTTCAAGAGAAGAGTAGCCTCTGAATGTGTCTGGTCAGTGAGTGGCAAACCATCCTCTCCCAGCAAACTTGTTTTCTACTGCTCCAGAGACTAAGGCATGGAGCAATTGATTCAAATTGCTGAAAAAGATAATACACCTTTTCAACAATGGGATAGTCTGCCTCAGAATATGGTGGAATTGACTTCTATTTAGGTTCTTACGCAGAGTGTTCCAGGGCAGAATGTTCCACTGTGAAGGCTATTCAGCAGGGGAACTCTCTGCCCCAGAGTGTGGTAAAGGCCCCTTCTTTGGAGGCTTTTAAACAGAGGCTGGATGGCCATCTGTCAGGGGTGATCTGAATGCAATATTCCTGTTTCTTAGAGGGAGTTGGACTGGATGGCCCACAAGGTCTCTTCCAACTCAATTATTCTATGTTTGGAGTGCTTTGATTGTGTGTTCCTGCATGGCAGAATGGGGTTGGACCGGATGACCTTTGGGGTCTTTTCCAACTCTAAGATTCTGTGATTCTATGAATGTTTTTTTTTTAACTCTGCATCCCTTCCTCTCACTTTCTGGGACTCTTTTTAGCACTTCAGTTCCCCTGGAGGCGATGCCTGAGTCGCTACCAGACCAAACAGAGGAGCAAAGACAAGGAGGAGGGGAAGATGAAGAAGGAGATGAAGATGATTTGGCAGAGGAAGACAACCTGGCCTACGCAGATGACTTGCGAGATGAGAATTACTATCCTTCTCTAGAGAGGTACGGAGTTTATGGAAGAGGCTAGAGAAGGTTGGGAGTACAAGTCTTTTGGTAACAGTAAGTTATTACTAGAAAGGAGATTCCACCTGAACGTTAGGAAGAACTTCTTGGCCGTGAGAGCTGTTCAGCAGTGGAACTCTCTGCCCTGGAGTGTGGTGAAGGCTCCTTCTTTGGAGGCTTTGAAACAGAGGCTGGATAGCCATCTGTCGGTGGTGCTTTGAAAGTGATTTTCCTGCTTCTTGCCAGGGGGTTGGACTGGATGGCCAAGAGGTCTCTTCCAACTCTAGGATTCTATGAGATAACCATAGTTTTTCTACCTTCACTGTGCCCCTAAGCACCATGACAATGGAGGGACTACTCTACATGAAATACAGACCTGGATCAGGGGATTACAATTGCTATTGTAAGGAAACAATTTCCACCTTATGCCCCTACCTCTACCAAACACATGTAAAACAGATGGTGATAACCCTTGCTTGCTGTCACTTTGTAAATGCTACTCATTTTAGTTTTCGTCAATGCATCTGTTTCTCCAGGTGGATTAGGCTTTTATACACAAACATGTGTCCCATCTTGCTTTTTCTCATAGGGACTCCAAGCTGCAGCGGCACCACAAAGGCAGCAAGAGCCCTTCGAAAGAGGAGCAGCAGCAGCAACCCACGAGTGAAACGTGTCTTGCCAACCAGGGCCTTTCTGCAGACAAGATTGGCGAAGTGGGGTGAGAGGGCAAGCTTGGTGTCAATACGTGAGGAAGGCAGTGGGAGAAACAAAATCAGCTTTTGATAATAATAATAATCTATATAAATAAAAATGTAATGTTCGTTTGTGGGATTAACATAACTCAAAATCTACTGGATGAGTTGACACCAAATTTGGACACAAGACACCTATCAGGCCAATGAGTGACATCACTCTTAAAAACACTGAAAAATACAGCAGAAGGGACTTAAAAAGCAAAAAATCCCAAAAAATACATCACAACACATGCGCAAAACCACATATATAAACACAAACACACATATATACACACATATATGCATATACACACACAAAACACATACACAGAAAGGGGGAAGGAAGGAAGGAAGGAAGGAAGGAAGGAAGGAAGGAAGGAAGGAAGGAAGGAAGGAAGGAAGGAAGGAAGGAGAGAAGGAAGGAAGGAAGGAGGGAAGGAGAGAAAGGAAGGAAGGGTAGAGAAGGAAGGAAGGAGAGAAAGAGGGAGGGAAGGGGAGAAGGAAAGAAATAAAGGTAGAGAAGGAAGGAAGAAGAAAAAGAAATTAAAAAGTGAAAGAGGGAAGGAAGGAGAGAAGGAACAAAAGAGAGAAAGAGGGAGGGAGGAAAGGAAGGAAAGGGACACGGAAGGATGGAACCAAAGAGCAAATGAAACGAGAAAAGAAACAGGTAGAGAAGGAAGAAAGAAGAAGGGAAAGAAAAAAAGGGAAGGAAGGAAAGAGGGAGGAAAGGAAGAGAAAGAAAAAAGGAAAGAGGTAAGGAAGGTTGGCCACAGCAATGCGTGGCGGATACAGCTAGTAGTAGTAGTAGTAATAATAATAATAATAATAATAATAATAATAATAATAATGTTTATTATTTGAATGTGATTTTCCTGCTTCTTGGTAGGGGGTTGGACTGAATGGCTTACGCGATCTCTTCCAACTCTATTATTCTATGATTCTATATTCTGCCCTATCTCAGGGCGGATTACAGTACACATATACCACAAAGATTCAATCCCGTTATACAATTAACAAAGACAGACAGTATATAAACAAGTAAAGGCTTCCCATCTTTTTTCATCTCTGGCATTTGGAGGCTGTGCTCGACTCCAGCCATGGGGGTGCTGTCGCTCCATCTTACATGCCGAGGAGCTTTGTTGTCTTTAGACTTTCTCCCAATCAAATCACCAGCGTGTCCACATGGGCACCTTTTTTTACCTCCTCACCAAAGCGGTACCTATTTATCTACTCACATTACTTTTTTTGAACTGCTAGGTGAGCAGAATCTGGGCTGACGATTGGGAGCTCACCACAACCCAAACTTGAACTGTTGACCTTTCGATTGACAAGATTTTCTGCAGTTGATGGTTTAATCCGCTGTGCTAAAACCCGGCCCACAAAGAAGTAATAGTCCCACTCCATTCTGCTTTGGTTAGATCTCACTTGGAATATTCCATTTGGTTCTGGGCATCACAAACTGCAGCATGTTTAGAAAAGGGCAACTAAAATTTATTTATTTATTTGTTTGTTTGTTTGTTTAAAGCTTTTATATCCCCATCTTCTGTAACTCTGTAGAGGGACTCAGACCGGCTCACAGCAAGGATTCAATGTTAATAATACAGTCTAAAAACATCATACAATAACAAGTTAAAAAACATATAGATTAAAATTACAAAGAAGCCAAATCTCCAAGATGTCCAACTCAGTCCATATGTGTGGTTAATAATTTTGTTCTGTAGCCGGTCTCAACCATTACTCTGGGAATGCTTCCTTCCATAGCCAGGATTTCACCAGCCTCCTGAAGGATGGGAGGGGGCAGATCTGATCTCAATCGAGAGAGAGTTCCATAGCCGAGGGGCCACCACAGAAAAGGCCCTGTCTCTCATTCCCACCAGACGTGATTGTGAAAGTGGCAGGACTGAGAGCAGGGCTCCACCAGAAGATCTTAATAGTCTTGATGGTTCATAGGGGAGAATACGTTCGGACAGGTAAAATGGTAAAAGGTCTGGAAGCCAATCCCTATGAGGAATTATGCCATGCAGGAATACACAATCGGAACATTCCCAACAGATAGCCATCCAGCCTCTGTTTAAAGAGAGACTCCACAGAACTCCAAGGCAACATATTCCAATGACAAACATCTCTCATTCAGGAGAGGTTTTTTCATATTTCCATGGCTTTTCTCTGAAATATATAGCACCTGGTATTCCTTAAGGATCCATCATCCAAGTACTAACCTTTAGCTTCCAAGATGAGAAAGGATTTGCCACTTTTAGGGTATTTAGGCCCTGAGATAGTAACCAAAAATAACACGTCCAAGCTCTATTCCCATTGTTATCATAACTGCAGGCAGAAAGCCCTTTTGGAGGAGAGGGTTTCCTTTGCTATATTCTTGACCAAACGTCTTTTCTTCCCGTACAGCTTAAAGAGGCGGATACAGCCTAATGACGAAGATGTGGCCCAGATTGGTCCAAAGCGAATCAGGTGGGCACCACTCCTTGTCATTTCGACCCAACAAGGCATTTTCATAACTGACCTTCCTAACAAAGCCAAGGCAATGGAAGAAAACAAGGGTACAAGACCTCTGAGTCTGAGCCTCACTAGGACTGGACACTAGCCAGTTGACCATGTATTTTTCCATAATAACACAATATTTATTTATTTATTTACAGTATTTATATTCCGCCCTTCTCACCCCGCAGGGGACTCAGAGCGGATTACAGTGTACATATACATGGCAAACATTGGATGCCATAGACACACAACATATATACAGAGCCTATTTAACATTCCAGCTTTTTCCAGCTTTTGGGGGGGGGGGGGGCAATGCCAGCTAGCTTATAGAGTCTTTCAACAGGTGTAGGTTTGAGACATCCTGTGATTATTCTACATGTCTCATTCAGTGCTATATTCACCTGTTTCACGTGGGCAGACTTGTGCCAAACAGGGCAGGCATACTTAACAGTTGAGTAAGACAAGGCCAGGGGCTGATGTTCTTATTAAATCTGGATCTGCACCCCATGCACTACGGATAAGTTTCCACAGGATGTTAGTGTGTGCATCTTCTTTGTGCTTGGTGTTCACCCAGTGTTTCCTAAATGTTAGTGTTCGATCTAAGGTGACACAGATTTTTCTCATGTTGTTAAAATAATTAATTAATTAATTAATTAATTACAGTAAGTCCCATTGGCTATCAATAACTATTAATGTCGTTGAGTGAGTATCTGTTGATATCAAAAATTAATTAATACTCACCCATTTTTGCTTTAGCAATACATGCTTTAAAAATACTTGATCAGCACTGGACAAATCTGACCAAATCTTTTTTTTTCCCTAAAGCGGTTCAGTGGCCAGCTCTAGACCAGTGTTTCTCAACCTGTGAGTCCCAGATGTTTTGGTCTTCAACTCCCAGAAATTCTAACAGCTGGTAAACTGGCTGGGATTTCTGAGAGTTGTAGGCCAAAATATCTGAAGACCCACAGGTTGAGAACATTTTCCCAGAGCTCTGCATGTTCAGTTCTGCATTGTTTACTGCCAAAGTATTGTTACATAGTATTATATGTTGTGATATTTGGGGTAGGAAATTTTAACTGTCTCTTTTCCTTTTCTTTCTTTCGTTTTTTTTCAGGAAGGCAGCTAAACGAGAGATTCTCCTTTGTGACTATGATGGCTGTGGGAAGATTTTCTCCAACCGGCAATACTTGAATGTAAGGAACAAAGTAGTGGCAAAAAGGAAATTTGAATGGTTACTGGGAGTTTTCTCCATCCTTAAGCAACTCTCCAATCCTCAACTTCCTTGGGAAAAAATAAATAAAAAGAATATGATTTTTATATGTAAAAATCTGGGAATCGCTTTAGTTGGTGTACTAGCCAAATGTACTTTGTTATTGTGTGCCTTCAAGTTGTTTCTCACCTTTGCCTACCCAAGGGTGCACCTATCATGTGGTCTGCTATTGCATTCCTCTGAGGCTGAGAGTGTGTGACTTTCCCAAGATCACCCAGTCAGGTTCCATGAATCATAGAATCCTAGAGTTGGAAGAGACCTCGTGGGCCATCCAGTCCAACCCCCTGCCAAGAAGCAGGAAAATTGCATTCAAAGCACCCCTGACAGATGGCCATCTAGCCTCTGTTTAAAAGGTTCCAAAGAAGGAGCCTCCACCACACTCCGGGGCAGAGAGTTCCACTGCTGAATGGCTTGCACAGTCAGGAAGTTCTTCCTAATGACCAAGTGAAGTTTCCAACTCTGGTCTCCAGAGTATTACTCCAACAGTTAAAACAAGATAGCCTTAGCTAGTACTTAAAAGGAATGGACTCTGAGAAATTAAGGTCAGAGAAATTAGTGTTAATTGTTCAGCTTGAACTGAACAATTTAGGCTGCAGTGCTGCAACGGGTTAAACCGCTAAGCTGTTGAACTGGCTGATTGGAAGGTTGGCGTTTGAATCTGCGGGAGGGGTGAGCTCCTGCTGTTAGCCCCAGCTTCTGCCAACCTAGCAGTTTGAAAACATGCAAATGTGAATAGATAAATAGGTACTGCCTCGGGGGAAAGTAAACAGCACTCCATCTAGACATTACCTAGGAGGTGTCTACGGACAACACAGGCTCTTTGGCTTAGAAATGGAAATGAGCACACCCACCTCCCAGAGCCGGAGATGAAAGGGGAATCCTTTACCTTTATCTGTGTATCTCCATGTTGTTGTTTTTAGGCATTGGATTTTTTCCTTTGTGTCTGTGTATGCTGGAATCCACCATGAGTCCCCTTGGGGAGATCGGGTGGAATACAAATAAAGTATTATTATTAGTATTAGTATTATTATTTCTTCCCCAGCACCACAAGAAATACCAGCATGTTCACCAAAAAACCTTCACCTGTTCAGACCCCAGCTGCGGCAAGTCCTTCAACTTCAAGAAACACCTCAAGGAACATGAGAAACTTCATAGTGGTGAGCATCCCAGGCCCTGGAGTCACATTCAAACCTTCTGAGCCTCTCATTTTGCCATGACCCCTTCTCTGGGCCGCCTTTCACAGCTTTTATACAGGTTTCCTCCCATTCTTACACCCAAAGAACTGGGCTGTAAGACACAAAATGTTTTGCTGAAATAAATTGGTTAAGTCTTAAAGGAGAAAACTCAATTTTCATTCCCTTTCCATTAATTTCTTTTGGTCGTGTCAGGAGCAACTTGAGAAACTGCAAGTCGCTTCTGGTGTGAGAGAATTGGCCATCTGGAAAGACGTTGCCCAGAAAACGCCCAGATGTTGTGATGCTTTAACATCCTTGTGGGAGGCTTCTCTCACGTCCCCGCATGAGGAGCTGGAGCTGATAGAGGGAGCTCAACAGACTAATACAATTACTATATGTAACAAAATTTGATTTTTTTTCTGTTCCTGGTTTGAAAGTGTTATTTCCTATTTAATTGTGCATTACGTACTTTGAAAGTAGTTGTTCTACTCCAGAAACTTGGTTTTTGTGGCTGCCACAAACTCTGTTGAATTGATTGAGACTCAATGAGATATTCACTGAAAAACAAAATGTGCTGCAGGATGTCCCACAAAAACAAAGTGCTTGCAGTTTAATAAACTTGTTTTTATGATAGAACCAATTAGGAAATGCTATTTATAACCCAGGAATGAAAATAATGTAATATAGTGTTATCTCTTTAAAGATGATTAAAAACAGGAGTTCTGACTTGAACATTTTGAAGAAAAAAATATTGTCATACTTTTGCCATGCAATCTGTTACTTCTAACTCAGAATAACCAGTGGGTTGACTTCTTTCCCCATCTCCCTGAACTTGCAGATAAACGTGACTACATCTGTGAGTTTTGTGCCCGCTCCTTCCGGACGAGCAGCAACTTGATCATCCACAGACGAATCCACACTGGAGAAAAACCTTTACAGTAAGTATTAGTCTCTATTGCACTCTAGGCCTGGAAACACCTGTGACCACTACCCCACACAAGAGTCCATAAATATAAGCAATTTATTGTACAAACATAGAAAAAAACATAGAAAAATCAGGAATAAGAAAGGAAGATATATAATCCAAAAAGGTTTAGCAACAAGTGATAATCCAACAATAATTCAAATGTCTCATCAAGTTCCAGAGGTGACAAAGTCCAAAAAGAGCCAAAAATCCCAGATACAGCATCAGTCCACAATAAAGAAGGTATAACTAATAAAACTTGAATGGGAATACAAGACCAGGAACAGAAAAAACTACAGTATATCTTAAATCCAACATCAAAGCTTTACTTGAACTAGGAACAAGAGAAATCAGGCTTAGCTTCTCACTCTAACGCAGCATTGCCTGAACTGACCTTAAGGTGAACAACTTGTTGTTTAATAGAAACACATGAAATCGTTCCATTTCCCATTAATTTCCTTCACAGCTTTCCCACGTAGTCCCTCTGAATGACACAATTTATTTTTAGCTCTGATTTGTAAACAAAGACTTTTGTTGATCTTCATAGCTACAGGTGGGTTCCCCTGGAAACCCTCCTTATCACTCAGCTCTTCTTGATTTCTTATCTGCTGTTGCTACTTCTGACTCCCACGAATGCCCTTGAAGCCCTGCACTTTCTGAGCCAGTTTTCTCATAGAGAGAACCATAATTTCCCAGACTTGAGAACCCATCACTTTGTGCCACAGGAAAGCTCACAATCCTTATTTATTTATTTATTTATTTATTTATTTTAAACATTTATATTCTTCCCTTCTCACCCCTAAGGCGACTCAAGGCGGAGCACTGGCAAACATTCAATGCCGGGTCACAAATTCTTCTATACATACATAAACATTAAAAACATTTATCAAAATATTAAAATACACCATTTAAAACCGTCCTAGTCATCCACGTCAAGTCTAATTGGCTTGGTAATATTTCCTATTGCTGCTTTATTGCCCTGTCCTGAAAACTTGGTCCCACAGCCAAGTTTTACCATCCTTCTCAAGGACAGGAGAGAGGGGGTCGACCTGATCTCACCAAGAAGGGGGTTCCATAGCCAGGGAGCAATCACCGATAAGGCCCTGTCTCTCGTCCCCACCAATCATGCCTGTGACAATGGTGGTACGGAAAGCAGGGCCTCTCCAGAGGATCTTAATCTCCACGATGGTTCATAGGGAAAGATGTGTTTGGACAGGTAATTTGGGCCAGGGCTGTTTAGGGCTTTATAGGCCAAAGCCAGCACTTTGAATTGTGCCCGGTAACAAACTAGCAGCCAGTGGAGCTGGTGCAACATGGGAGTTGTGTGCTCCCTGTATGACCCCCCAATTATTAACCTGGCTGCCTCTCGTTGGACTAGTTGAAGCTTCCGAGCAGTCAACAAAGGCAACCCCACGTAGAGTGCATTGCAGTAGTATATCCTAGATGTAACGAGACCACCGTGGCCAAGTTAAATTAAACCATCAGCCTCTGGTGGCTGATCTACAACAGTCTTCTCCTCAGCTCTTCCTAATCTTCATAAATATACAAGAGCCCCCTTTTATTTCATGGGTTAGGGACCAGATCACTGTTAGAAAATCGAATTGGTTGAAAAATGGAACCCAGGTTTTCATTAGCTAGCAAATTCAAGAATAAACACCAGATAGCCCCAGGTTAACTGAGAAAAAACTGTGTACTGAAAAAGCAGCCACATTGGTAAAAAGAGCAAACCGGGGGTTGAAAATGCAGAATATTCTGTCGAAACAGCAGAATGACCAAAAAACAGGGGATGCCTGCAGGAGAAACATGAATTTAAAATCATATCAAGATTAAAACATTATTTAAACCACGCAATCCAAGATCAATATGGTTAGGGGACTTTCAGGGTATCGTGAAGGGCTCCAGTCTCCTACTTTAACCTCCAGTGCCTCCTGTAAGGGTTCGGAGCACTTAAAAAAAGAAAATCAAACAGGTGGGCTGTGGAGCTACATGTGGTCCCCAGGCTGCAAATTCCCAACCTGTTCTTTACAAGTCTGCGTATCTACGCAGAAGGGGAAGGTTGGACCATGCATCTTTCACCCACCATTTATTTCATCCCTCAGTTGGGTGTAGTCAAGCCCCTCCTCCTTTTCTCCTTTGCAGATGTGAAATTTGTGGGTTCACCTGCCGCCAGAAAGCCTCCTTGAATTGGCACATGAAGAAGCACGACGCCGACTCCTTTTACCAATTCTCCTGCGACCTCTGTGGCAAGAAGTTTGAGAAGAAAGACAACGTCGCTGCTCACAAAAGCAAGAGCCACCCAGAAGCAGTGACTGGGCCTCCTCAGTCCATAATGGGCCAGCCACTGGCTATGGAGCAGGTCGAAAACTCTGGACGGGTCCCACCTAGAGACGTGCGGGAGAGGACAGGACACTCCCCCCTTGCCATCACAGTCATTATAGAATGACGGCTGGTCCAAATCAAGGGGAACGAGTGGCATGGGATTCCTGGCAAATCCCATTTGCAACAGAGAAGGGGTCTGGGGTCTTCCACCCGGCTAAAGTACCAGCAAGATGAAAACCGCCCAATTTGCAGAGTGGAACGGGTGTGAAGGCCATGATCCCCAAAGCACAGTCCCTCCAATCACATTCCTTCACTCAGCTCAGTCAGTCCCAGCATTGGAGAGATGTTTCTGCACTTATCTGACCTCATTTCTGGAGGCCTGTGCTTTGCCATGCTTCCATCCAGACTACAATGTGACTAAGGAGCTGCTTCTAGAGCAGGGATGTCAAACTCATTTTCATCGAGGGCCACATCAGTTTTTAAAGCAGTGTTTCTCAACCTAAGGATCGGTACCCCAGGAGGGGGGTCGCGAGTGTTTGTCAGAGGGGTTGCCAAAAACCATCAGGAAACATGGTATTTTCTGTTGGTCATGGGGGTTCTGTGTGGAAAATTTGGCCCAATTCTCTCATTGGTGGGGTTCAGAATGCTACTTGATTGTATGTGAACTATAAATCCCAGCAACTACAACTCCCACATGTCAAGGTCTATTTTCCCGAAACTCCACCAGTGTTCACATTTGGGCATATTAAGTATTTGTGCCAAGTTTAATCCAGTTCACAGTGCTCTCTGGGTGTATGTAAACTACAACTCCAAAAACTCAAGGTCAATGCCCACTATACCCTTCCAGTATTTTCTGTTGGTCACGGGAGTTCTTTTTTCCCAAGTTTGGTTCAATTCCATTGTTGCTGGAGTTCAGAATGCTTATTAATTATAGGTGAACTATAAATCCCAGCAACTACAAGTCCCAAATGACAAAATTAATCCCTTCCAGCCCCACCAATATTAATAAATGGGCGTATTGGTTATTTGTGCCTAATGTGATCCAGTGAATGAAAATGCATCCTGCATCTCAGATATTTACATTACAATTCATAACAGTAGCAAAATTACAGTTATGAAGTAGCAATGAAAATAATTTTATGATTGGGGGTCACTACAACATGAGGATCTGTATGAAGAGGTCACAGCATTAGGAAGGTTGAGAAACAGTGCTTTAAAGCGTTGTTTGTAATTGTACGGCTGTATAAACATAACTATATTGCCCTTGCATTGGAAGCCTTGAGTGCCATGTGAAATGATGTGGCGAGCTGGATTCTGCCTGCAGGCCTTGCATTTGTCATGTGAGTTCTAGAAGCACCCACATTTGGCCTTTCACTGTTCTAGATTTAGCTGACAGTAGCACCCTGTGGTTGCTTTTTGGCCAATCGCAGCTGAGGACCTTCCAAGGTCCAGCAGTTCCACAAGGCCAGACTTCCTTCTTTTTCCATTTGTTACCCTGATCCATTTCTTCTTGGACAAAATCCCTCTTCCTGGAGAGTGCACTTGCTGAATACAGAGATATTTTTTTTCTTGTCAGGAGCGACTTGAGAAACTGCAAGTTGCTTCTGGTGTGAGAGAATTGGCCATCTGCAAAGACATTGCCCAGGGGACACCCAGAAGCCTCCTCCTGTGGGAGGCTTCTTTCATGTCCTCGCATGGGAAGCTGGAGCTGACAGATGGGAGCTCACCCCACTCCCTGATCAAACCGCCGACCTTTTGGTCAGCAGTCCTGCCAACACAATGGTTTAACCCATTGCGCCACCGGGGGTCTCCTAATACAGAGAGGACAGAGGACCTTCGCTTGTACAAAGCACATGCTTCATTACACAGCCAAGGTCGGAGCTTGGAAGTCCTTTGGATTAAGTATTCTGTGCCAGTGAATGGCTGGATTTTGCATTTTTTTCTATAAATTATACAACTTTTGTGAGTACTTATTTTTACAAATTTGCTAGCCGTGGCAAGCTGGCAAACCCTTCTGGAGAGTTGTCCCAGAAGTTGTTCAGGGCACTTTAGTCCCTTCCCCTCGCAAACCTTGGCATTGACTTTTGCCCACCAATTTTCAAAGTTAAAGCAAGTAGGAATTCTCTAGTCCTTGTGGTTTCCAAAAGGACTAGCCTTGGTCTCTATGTGTGTTTTTAATTGAAGTTGGAATTCTCAGGTAACTACATTTTGAACACTCTGGATTTGTTTCTGCATTAAATACATCCTGATCTGGCTGTTCATTGCTATCTGTTCCTGCTGTTTCATTTACACAGCTTTTAAATTATGTGTGCCATTAATATAATACTTAGCCTTCACCACTAGGCTCCTTACAGCTTCTGAAACCTTTCACGGGTTGTTTACTTTTGTCAGCCAGCCCTTGCGCTGTGCTACTCTGCTGCTGAGTATGCACGCCCAGTGTGGAACACATCTCACCACACTAAAACAGTAGATGTGGCTCTTAATGAGACATGCCGCATTATCACGGGGTGTCTGCGCCCTACACCACTGGAGAAATTACACTGCTTAGCCGGTATTGCACCACCTGATATCCGCCGGGAAGTAGCAGCCAATAGTGAAAGGACCAAGGCAGAGACATCTCCAGCTCATTCTCTGTTTGGGTATCAGCCAGCACGCCAACGACTTAAATCTAGACATAGTTTTCTAAGATCTACAGAGACACTCGCTGGAACATCTCAGCAAGCGAGAGTCCAAAAGTGGCAGGCTCAAACCCAGAACCTCAACCAATGGCTGATACCAAATGAGAGACTCCCCCCTGGGTGCATAGAAGACTGGGCAACTTGAAAGGCACTGAACAGACTGCGCTCTGGCACCTCAAGATGCAGAGCCAACCTTCAGAAATGGGGCTACAAAGTGGAATCCTCGACATGCGAGTGTGGAGAGGAGCAAACCACTGAGCACCTGCTGCAATGCACCCTGAGCCCTGCCACATGCACAATGGAGGACCTCCTTGCGGCAACACCAGAAGCACTCCAAGTGGCCAGATACTGGTCAAAGGACATTTAGTCAACTACAAAAATCACAAATTTTGTATTTTGTCTGTTTGTTTGCTTTGTTCTGGTAGAATGTAATATAATTGACTGGTTGCCCTGACACGACAAACAAACAGCCAGGGAGGATTCATGGTCTCTCATACAGTAGGATGTTGGCATGAAAGTATGGCTGAACATCCCTGAAAATGGAATTTCTCTTTTAATGCAAATCAATGCTGGTCTCTGTGCGCCTCTTGGAGACCCAAACTGTTCTTGATTTAGAAATAATTAATTTTCTTACACAGTGACTTCCAAGTTTGTTGCAAGAAAGTCAAATTTTACAGAATCATGGAGATGGAGGAGATCACAAGGCCATCAAGTACAACCCGCTGCCACACAGGAATATACAACTAAAATGCCTCTTTTGTTTAAAGACCACCTAAAATTACCAAGGGTTTGGAGAACAAGCCCTATGAGGAGCGACTTAAAGAGCTGTGCATGTTTAGTCTGAAGAAGAGAAAGCTGAGAGGAGACATGATAGCTATGTATAAATACGTGAGAGGAAATCATAGAGAGGAGGGAGCAAGCTTGTTTCCTGCTGCCCTGGAGACTGGGACGGAGCAATGGGTTCAAACTACAAGAAAGGAGATTCCACCTGAACATGAGGAAGAACTTCCTGACTGTGAGAGCCGTTCAGCAGTGGAACTCTCTGCCCCAGAGTGTGGTGGAAGCTTTTAAACAGAGGCTGGATGGCCATCTGTTGGGGGTGCTTTGAATGCAATTTTCCTGCTTCTTGGCAGAGGGTTGGATTAGATGATTCTATGATTCTACAGTCCATGCAAGGCTTCTATATGACATCTGTTCATATAATTTAATTGCAAAACTTGTGTTACTCTGAACATGCTGTGTACTTTTTCTGTCTGTAGTAGATCTGATAATGGCTCATTCAAGATACATCTACACTGTAGAATTGTAGAAGTGTTGGAGCTGACTCAACACATAGAAGATGGTTTTAAAAAGCAGCAGATTACAGGAGCTGTCTTCATAGAGCAGTCAGCAATTTATGACATGGTAAATCATCGCCATCCCCTGAGAAAAAAAATATAATATCACAAAGGACGACCACCTCACCCGCCTCATAGGAAATCTGCTACAAAACAGGAGCTTTTTTGTTGAGTTCGAGGGCCAAAGAAGCAGATGGCAAAGACCTCAGGTGAGTGTGCTTGCTCCAACAGTATTTAACATTTACACTGACATGTACACAGATCAGCCACTGCCAGAAGGGACAGACAGTATCATCTATGCTGATGATCATGCCATCACCGCTCAAGCAGGGAGCATTGAAATAGTTGAACAGAAGCTCTCCAAAGCTTAAGTACTATTACTGCCATTTACAGGGAAAACCAGCTGATTCCTAATCCATCTAAAACACAGACAGGTGCTTTTCACCTTAAGAACAGACAAGCATCTCAAGCTCAGAGGATTACCTGGGAAGGAATCCCACGAGCAATTTTTCCCAGGAACTGTCCATGAAGAGCCTTCTTTCTCCAGTTTTCTCTTCTGCTCTGGATTGTGTTTTTACGGTATTCACTCTTTGTTATTTGCACTTGAAGCAGTTCACTACTATTGACTTCCCTCAATGTTGGTTCATGACTGCCTTTCACACAATCTGCCAATGCATGTTTCTCTTCTTCTACCGTTTCTTTCACTTGCAGAAGCCCTCTTTCTGCCTCCTGATTTTCTGGGCAGGTAAAGTCTGTCGACATCACTACGTGGGTGTAATGAGTAGTGGATTGTCATCAGTTTTCTTGTTTTTCTGTCCAGATCATTCAGCTCTGCTTGTGTCTAGTTCACAATCCCAGCAGTGTATCCAATGATGGGGATGGCCCAGGTGTTGATAGCCTTGATCGTATTTCCGCCATTTAATTTGCTCTTCAAAACCTTTCTGACTCTTTGGATATATTCTTTGCTGACTACATTTTTCACATGTCCATGCTTGATATTGTCCAACTGTAGTATGCCCAGATATTTATAGGCTTCAGGCTGCTTGCATTTTATGGTTTGTCCATTTGGCATCTCTATGCCCTCGCTGTGAGTAATTTTCCCTTTCTTTAATGCCACCGTGGCACATTTGTCTAGGCTGAACTCCATACTGATGTCAGTGCTGAAGATTCTGACTGTTGGTCAGTGACTGGATTTCTGTTTCTGATTTTCCATAAAGCTTTAGATCATCCATGTACAACAAGTGGGAAATTTTTGGTGAATTTCTTGCTGTTTGGTAGCCTAGGTTTGTTTTCTGTAGAATTACTGACAGTGGGATCAGTGCAATGATGAACAGCAGTGGTGACAGTGAGTCGCCCTGGAAAATTCCTCTCTTGATGTGAACAGTTCCATAGCTTTTGTTGCCCACGAACAACTCAGTTTTCCATTGTTTCATCGCATTTTCAGTGAACTTTCTAATATTTTCACAAATCCCGATGACATCTAGACATTTGATAATCCAACAATGTGGCAGTGAGTCAAATGTTTTTTTGTAATCAATCCAAGTTGTATAGAGGTTTGTTTTGCGGCTTTTGCAGTTCTCCATTATCATTTTGTCAATCAGAAGCTGATCTTTTTCGTGCCCCTACTTCTTCTTTTATTGCCTTTTTGTTCTACTGGCAAGGTATTATTTTCCTCGAGGTAATCCTGGATTTGATCAGCTATTATGCCTTTGAGCAGTTTGAACATTGTAGGCAGACATGTTATTGGCCTGTAGTTTCCTGGTGTTGTCCCTTTTGCTGGATCTTTCTGTATCAAATACGTCTTCCCAGTTGTTATCCATTTGCTGATGTTTCCAGTTTGCAGCATCTCATTGAATTGAATTATTATTGGGTTGTTGTAGGTTTCCCCGGGCTATATGGCCATGTTCTGGAGGCAATTTTTCTCCTGACGTTCCGCCTGCATCTATGGCAAGCATCCTCAGAGGTAGGAGGATGCTTGCCATAGATGCAGGCGAAACGTCAGGAGAAAGCCTCTAAAAGACAGTAACCTTATTGGGTTGTTGCAGGCAAAACGTCAGGAGAAACATTGCCTCCAGAACATGGCCATATAGCCCGGAAAAACCTACAACAACCCAGTGATTCCGGCCATGAAAGCCTTCGACAATACATTGAATTATTATTATTATTAGCTTCTTGTGGGTTTTTTCGGGCTATAGAGCCATGTTCTAGAGGCATTTCTCCTGACGTTTCACCTGCATCTATGGCAAGCATCCTCAGAGGTAGTGAGGTCTGTTGGAATTAGGACAATGGGTTTATATATCTGTGGAATGGCTGGGGTGGGGCAAGGAGCTCTTCCCTGCTGCAGTTAGGTGTGAATGTCTCAGCTGATCACCTTCATTAGCATTTGAAGGCCTGCCTGAGCCTGGGAAAATCTCTTGCTGGGAGGTGTTAATCTGTGCCTGGGACCACACCAACAACCACCATGTCAGACTACACAGAGAAGCCATTGAAATCCACAAGCATGTGGACAATTTCAACAGAAAGGAAGAGACCATGAAAATGAACAAAATCTGGCTACCAGAATTAAAAAAAACTCTAAAATTACAACAGCAAAACAACAGAGAGGAAACAACCAGGCACATCTTAACACCTCTCAACAGGGGATTTTCCCAGGCTCAGGCAGGCCTTCAAATGCTAATGAAGGTGATCAGTTGAAACATTCACACCTAACTGCAGCAGGGAAGAGCTCCTTGCCCCACCCCAGCCATTCCACAGATATATAAACCCATTGTCCTAATTCCAACAGACCTCACTACCTCTGAGGATGCTTGCCATAGATGCAGGCGAAACGTCAGGAGAAATGCCTCTAGAACATGGCCTTATAGCCCGAAAAAACCCACAAGAACCTAGTGATTCCAGCCATGAAAGCCTTGGACAACATTATTATTGTTGTTGTTGTTGTTGTTGTAGAAACGAATGTAATTCTAGGATTTGTAGTTTGGTGAGGCACCCTCCTTCTTGGACAAAGATGGCTAAAGGCCTACATCTCCCATGATTCCATATGAGCCATGACAACGTGGTGTCAAGCTGCATTCATTCCACAAAGAGAAGATGCACCAAAGAGCAGCATAGCCTTACACATGGCGTGGCTGGATTTGCTCACTAGAGGGCGCGCTTGCGTTACTCTGATTGAAACCAAGGCCGCCTCATTCCCAGCTGCAAAGGCTTGCCTTCCAAAGCGATGCCCGAGAGCATCCGACGCCTTCCTATTGGAGGAGGCGCGACCAATCGGCTGCTGACTCTTCTCGCCCGATTAGGGGGTCACATGGGCGCGCACCGCGTCGGACCGGAGTGAGAACTGCTTGTGTGCGGTCCGCAGGCGGTGCTGCTGCTGCTGCTGCTGCTTTCTTTCTTCTCTTCCTCCCAGGAAGGAAGGAAGGAAGGAAGGAACCCTTTTGGATGCTGGACTTTCTTCCAAGGCGAAAGAATAAAAGGACTGGAAGGAGGAAAGGAACCAAGCCATCTTCCTTGAAGATTTTTGGGAAAGGCTTCTTCCATCCATTGATCTATTTTGCTGCGTTGTTTGGAGAAAATGGTGCTCAGGTCGGTTTGCACATCCCTCCAAGGTAGGATCTGATCAAAACGGATCAACAAGGGATCTTTGGTGCTCGAGAAGGGATTTTTTTGGACAGATTTTCCAACAAAGGATCTCAGGATTTTGCAAAACAGTTGCATCTGAGCGAGAGAAAATTCAAGAAAGGGACTGTTGTGACTCTTTTATGTTCTTCCCATGCCCTTTTTTAAAAAAAGGAATCCATTTGGATCCACTTTTCACTAATCTCTTGCCCCAATTTCTTGGATGACTTTTCAATAGTCATCAATTAATTAATTAATTAGTCATTAAGTAATTAGTCATTAATTAATAATAATTAGTCAATTCGCCAATAATTAGTCAATTAATTAATTTGTCATTAATTAATCAATAATTGAGTAGTGGGAAGAGAAAAAAATACATGTGAGCAAGAGAAATTTTTGAAAAATAATTGCTAGCTCTTTTATTTTCTTGTCACTTTTTTATTGAATCCATTTGCATCCACCTTCCCTCATTCCCTGTCCCAAAAAGGAATCTTTTGTGACTTTTCATGCAGTGGAGGGAACCTCCTTTAACACTGCAAACAGAAAACAAACCATCTATATTTGAGCAAGAAAATCCTTAAAAGGAGGAGTGTGGTATGTCTTTTATTTTCCTCCTTTGTTGTCTTTTTATTTAACCCATTTGGATCCACCTTTCTCTCATTTCCTGCCCTCAACAAGGGATCTTTGGTGACTTTTCAGGCAGTGAAAGGAATCTCCTTGGACTTTGCAAGCAGAAAAAAGACATTTACATCTCAGCTAAGGGCCCTTCCAGACAGGCCCTATATTCCAGGATCTGATCCCAGGTTTTCTGTTTATTCTAGATTATCTGGCAGTGCGGACATCTTTTGGGGGTGCTTTGAACGCAATTGTCATCCTTTTTGGCAAGGGATTGGACTAGATGGCCCATGAGGTCTCTTCCAACTCTATGATTCTATATAATACAGATTAAAGCAGGATCAGATCCTATGATATAGGGCTTTTCTGGAAGGGCCCTAAGACATACCTTTTTATTGACTCTGTTTGGAAATCCCTTTCCCCAATTTCCTCCCTTCCTTGCACAATACAAAGTGGGGAGGATGGCTCTAGAGTACGTCAAGAACCAGAAAGGCCGAGAGGAGCTCCTCTACAAAGGATACCTGCATAAGAAACAGCGGGCAACTGCTGGCAAAATTTTATGGAAATGTGTCGACTACGCCAAGTATCAATGCAAGGGCAGAGTCTATACATGTGATGGCCAAATGATCAAGTACTTCCGGCATCGGCATCCTCCTGATGCAACCACGGAGAAAACGAAACCAAAGGCTCATAGCCCCAAACAAATGATCCCTCATGAGTCTGTGGGGAAAACTAAACAAAAAATGAGTGGCTTCAGAGAAATTACCTTGGGTGAGACCGCAAAGAAAACCAAACGAAAGGTCAGTGGTCCAAAAGAAGTGAAGGCAAGTGAGACCATGGGGAAAACTAAACGAAAGATTTTTGGCCCCCAAAAAATGATCCCCAGCCAAGAATCGGCACACAATGTCGCAGTGATGCCAACCAATGGAGAAGTGAAAGCAAGTGAGACCGTGGGGATAACTAAACGAAAGATTTTTGGCCCCAAAGAAATGATCCCCAGCCAAGAATCGGCACACAATGCCGCAGTGATGCCAACCAATGGAGAAGTGAAAGCAAGTGAGACCGTTGGGAAAACTAAACGAAAGATTATTGGCCTCAAAGAAATTATCCCCAGCCAAGAATCGGCACACAAGGCTGCAGTAATGCCAACCAATGGAGCATCACCAGAAGTCGTGGCTAACAAGAAACCCTGCATCCAAAATAATCCAAAACAGACAATCCAGCGCTTGAGAGCATGTCTGAATGCACTCCGGCAAAGCACATCCGATTTACGGACTCCTGCCTCTACTAAAAGAGCTGCCGAAGACCCAACGGCGACTCTTCCTCAAGCACCTCCAGATTGTCCAGAGAGTTCAATGGAAGGAGCCACTGAAGGGAGTTTTGAGGCCACTCCCAGTCCTCAAGAAGAAATTTCTGAGGATGCCCCTATTCCCACCAGAGAGTGCCATTCAACCCTGACTTGGGCCCATCGAGAAGCCAACCGACTGAGGTTCCGCACAAGTGCCATCCCCCCTGAACAAGCTCCCGAGGAGATCCTGTTGCATTTGAGCGACGCAGCACAGCAATGGCTGTGTCCGCAAGAGCATAGCAAGGAGTGGATTGTGGACATGGTTGTCCTGGAACGATTCCTGGATGTACTCCCAGTGGACATGCGGACGTGGGTGAGAGCCAGGGAGCCGGGCAGCAGCAAGGAAGCGGCTCAGCTGGCAGAGGCCTATTTCAGGGAGCGCCAACCAGACCACGCTATTCAGGTGCGAGGCATGGGGTGCACTAAGGGGGTAGTGAACATGTGAAAGGCAGAAGGGGAAGCTGTGATGTACTTGATGCTAAAAGGAGGCTGAGAGATCTAATATTGTTTGCTCTTGTTTACAAGTGCTTATAAGCCAACAAAGAATACAGATACCCTTGCTGTAAAGGGAAATGAATTCTGTCTCCCTGGCCAGAAATGGGTTGTGATGCTTTTCTTGATTCTAGAATATAATTCAGAAAATGTTTGTGGTGTAGTAGTACAAGCAGTGGTGACTGGTTGTTTCCATGTCATTGGTGCAATGAATGCAACATGGGTTATAGTGCAAACTAAAAAGTGATCCAAGGTGCTGAACCACTTTGTAGGGAAAGTCCAGCACCTTGTATAACTCCTTTACAGTTTGGACTTGAACCAGTGCAAATAAATAAATGTATTTATTTATTTACAGTACTTATATTCCACCCTTTTTGCCCCGAAGGGAACTCAGGGCGGGTCACAGAACACATATATGGCAAACATTCAATGCCGATTATACAATGACAAGACAGACAACAGATAGGGGTATATTTAGGCTTTTTCTCATTTGGCATCTTTTGGAGGCTGTGCTCCATTCCGGCCACAGGGGGTGCTGTTGCTCCATCTCCTTGCCGAAGAGCTTTCTTTGTTCATAAACTTTCCTCCAAACGCAGTGCCTAAAATACCCTCCCGCTTAATGCGGCTCCTATTCATCTACTCACATTGTTTTCGATCCGCTAGTTGGGCGGGGGAGCTGGGCTAAAGGGGAGGAGCTCACCCTGACCCGGCTTCAATCTGTCAACCTTTCGGTTGGTAAGATTTACTGCAGCTGCAGATTAACCTACTGTGCTAAAGCCAGCCCAAATGTATCCGTAAAATTCACTGATGTGTAAACTACCAGCTACCACTGGATATTAAATATTTGTGGACCTGTGCTGTACAAAAAGCTTTATCTAGCTTCAGATGGTTTGTATACACATGTACTGTCGATCCCTGTCTAAGAGTGCCAGCTTTTTTTTCCTGGCAGATTTCCCATGCTTTGCTTCTTTCTGCAAAATGCAGTCTGAGCTGCTCCTGTTATGCAAGCATTCTTAGGGAAGCATCAAGGGAGAAAACCTTTCCTGCCCCTCCCAGATGTCTTCTCTTTAGGGATACAAACCATTATGGTGTTGTTCTCATCTCCCCTGGATCTTGATGTCAGACTGGCTGTTAAACCAGGACATCTAGACACAGCTAATAAACCCATAATCTGGTTTAGGTTCAGTCTTAATGCTGATTCTTGACTAATACATGTGAGCACATGTGCCTTTTGTCAAATAAATATCCTCATCCATTCAGTTAACGCGAAGCCTGATGCTGACTGATGTTTTCTTTATTTGGTGTTCACACAAATGGCAAAGGAGAATCAGGGCATGCAAAATATAATAATATGAAACAGGATGAAAAAAAATGATAAGAAATTGTCTTGAAACTGAAATAAACATTATAACTGAGCAAAAAGAGGCAATAGTCACTTTGCTCTAAATCAGGCATGGGCAAACTTCAGCCTTCCAGGTGTTTTGGACTTCAACTCCCACAATTCCTAACAGCCTCAGGTTCTAGATGTTATGCTGTGTAGCAAATGACAGAAAGCATAAGTGGGGCAGTGACCCAGTTGTTTTTTTTTTTCTGTGGGCCCACTCACCCATGACAAAGCAGATAATTCTGTTGTTGGATCTGAATGTGAGATATTGAACTTACGACGTTCATCATTCCATTTAGACTAATTGGCAAGGAGCTTTTCCTAGGCAAGATGTTTTCTTTCTCTGCTTCCTGTCCCAGTTTCCCAACCAGCTGGCTTTTGTGTACAGAATGGTAATGGATATTATTTTGCTCTTTCTCTCTTGAGCCAACCTTGTCACATAAATTGGTGTTATTATTGTTAAGCATCGAAGGGACAAGCTGGGGATGGCTCATTATTTCTGTTGCCAAGTATTTGCAAAATATTAATGCAATATCCATCTGGTTGTTTCAGGACCAGATAACCTTGGGAGATGTATCTTTGAATTTCAGTACAGACGAATGGGCTTTACTAAACCATGGAGAAAAAGCTCTTTACTGGAATGTCATGCATCAGAATTATGACAATGTGACCGGCCTTGGTAAGAAAACCCTTGTGTTTGGCTCTTGGATTTTAAAATTAAAGAATGCACAACTACAGAGCAACTGTGTTGTAACAAAGAAATGAAACAGTGTTCAGACTCACATTTATGTGTGAGTGTGTGGAGAGAGATATAATTGCTTGAAGAGCAAGTACAAGGTAACATGATGCCTCTTGGATTTAATAATTTTTGAATCAGGTGTATTTTTGATCCTGTCCTCTTTCCCCATCTCTCTCTCTCTCTCTTCCCACCTGCATTTCTTTCTCTTACACACAGACACAAACACACAAAGACTGTACTCTACTCTCAGTTTTCCCTTACTCATTCTCTGTCAGAAAACTAATTTCAGGATTGCTTTTTTTTGCCTGCACTATCACTTTTACTGTTGTCCTTGGTCTCCACATCAACCCCAGCTCATGGCAACCCCATCATACAGTTTTCCTGGAAGGATTTATTCAGAGATTTACCATTGCCTTTCTCTGGTGGCACAGCGGGTTAAACTGTTGAGCTGTTAAATTTGCTGACCGAAGGTCAACGGTTCGAATCTGCGGGATGGGGTGAGCTCCTGTTGTTAACCCCAACTTCTGCCAACCTAGCAGTTCGAAAACATGCAAATGTGAGTAAATTAATAGTACCGCTCCGGTGGGAAGGTAATGGTGCTCCATGCAGTCATGCCAGCCACATGACCTTGGAGGTGTCTACATACAGTGTCAGCTCTTCGACTTAAAAATGTGGTCGGACATGACTAGACTTAATGTCAGGGGAAACCTTTACCTTTCTCTTTTAATCTGAGAAAGTGTGATCTCCCTAAATAAACCTCTTGGTGGAAAGACATCAGGAAAGGGAGCCATGGAGAAGGCTCTCTTCTGAGTCCTCATGGATTATGCCTGTGAGGGCTGTGGGACTGAGAGAAAGCCCTCCTCTCCTGCAGATCTTGCAACTCATAAGAAAATACAAACCAATCTGATGATAATTTGATAATATTTAATTTTCTGAAAACTTTGTGTAGCAGCAAAGAGGTTCTGATGCAAACATATCATTATGGCTTTAGGTAATGACTTGATTCATTCCTGTTCTTCAACAGGTGGTGGATCAAATGACCAAAATGAAGGGGTGGACGTTGGGCTGGCAATGTCTGAACCCCTGCTGGGATTGTCAGCAAAACATGGAGCATCTTCACCAAGTCCTGAACTGGATTTGATCAGGGAGAACTGTTTTGAAAGGCAACTGAAGCACAGCACAGGAAAAAAGGGAAGTTTTGTTTATTTCAGGGAAGGGTTGAAGAAACTTGTCAGAGGCAGAGTTCACCCAAATACTAAACTGTGTCCAGAGCCACAGTGTCTCAATACAGACTGTGACAAACAGGGTGAAACCACAATAGTTCTTGAAAGTCAGAAACATCTCAGTGAGGAAGACCCTCAAGTCATGACAGAATCTGAAGAGTTACATGAAACATCAGAACAGAGACATTTCCAGAACCTCCCAAATTCAGTCAATGAGGTCCAAAAGAGTAAAGAGGGGCAGCACTCAAACTGCTTGGAAATGGAAGAAGAGGAGCCTGTTGTTTTACAAAAGTGGTTGTGGGTCCCAGTTCTTCAAGATGTGAGACCAGGTGTGGAGACTCTCTTCATAGAAATTGATGGCGTAGAACAAGAAGAATCATTAACTTTTGTCAGTGATAAGGAGATCCTAGATGGGGAGCACGCTGAAGGTGTTGTTATACTCAATGAATCATTGGAAATGTCAACAGAGGAGAGTTCCCAAAGTCCAGAGCAAGACCTGCAGTCTGATGCTGCCCACATTAACTCAGAGTTGGGTAACACTGGGTTGAATATCGAAGTGGGTTTGACAAGTGAGAACCAGAGGGAAAATGGTGCCAGAAGTGAAGGATGTATAGAGAAGTCCATTATTTCTGGAAATACTACAGGGGAGTCCATTGCTGAACCAGGTCCAGAGATTCAGTGTATCGGCATCCTTGGTGGAAATCAAGATGAAACCTCAACACATGTTGATAGTCTGGAAAATAGCTGTTCAGAAGACCTGAACACATGTCTGGAGTATGAAAAGAAATCCCCCCACAATTTAGAAGAGCTTAGCTGCTCTGAGTCGGGGGAAACCTCTTCTACAAAGCACAAAAAGAACGGGGGAAAAGAAAGATGTTTTCACTGTAGAGACACACATGTTCTTGGAGCACATGCGAGAATTTGTCCAAGACAGAAACATAAACATGTGAATGGGGAAAACCAGAACTGCTGCAGACTATGTAGTTGCAAGCTTGTTGAACGAGTAAATGGAATAACGGAAACCTCACAGTGTTACCCCTTAAAACGTCATATCCAAAATGGCAATGCATGGCATCAGCCAATGGAGGCAGTGAGGATATCATCGAATGTGGAGTCTTCCTCGTCTGACCCCAAAGGACTTGAATCTCACCAGGAATCTTCATTTCTAACCAAAATAGTAGCTGAACCTTCTCTGGCCCAGCTGATGGGCATATTGCAGAGAGTGGCTGCAGACACTGCAGAAATCAAGTCTTCAGTTTCCAGCCTGCAGTGCACGGTAACTGGCATCCAGAGTGCCCTAGGGAGCCTTTCCGGATGCACCGACGAAGCTGAACACAGGATTTCCCATTTGGAGGACGCCACCCGAAACACTAAGTCTCAGCTTGTGCAGCATTGTAATGATATTAAGGCGATTGAGGCCAAATTGGGTGGGAAAACTATTCAGACCAATGTCATAGCCGGGCTGTGGTCCTCCCTGAAGATCAGTAGAGGGGCAAGTCCCCTAAATCTGTCCCCAAACACCTGAGAAGGAAGCATCCCAAATGGTTCAGAAGGAGGTCAAAGATTGCTCCTTTCAGCGGTCTAGACTAGTATGTCTCAAAGTAAGTATCCCATGGACCAGTCTCGGGCCCTCAGCCATTGGCTGCCAGTCCTTGAGAACTTCCCAGGTAAGAGAAATCATTGTAGCCTGTGAGCACAAATATGGTGCCCAGCCTCAAGTATATTGGGAAAATATACTTTCAGATGGTCTGGCATAGACAATGGCCTACATTCTGTTTTTAGTCTCAAATAGAGTAGACCCATGGAAATGATGGGAACTTAACAAACTAACAGTTGATTTGAGGGATCTGTTGGTAGTTGGGAGTAGCATCAGATGCATGCTGGTGGGTCTACTAGCTACGTAAACAGCATTCCTGTTTGACTTCTTGGAAAACATTTGCAAGTTTTCAGACTTCAGTAAACCTTGGCCTGGTGATTAGAAACAAAACAAAGGGTTGCTGTGTGCTATTTGGGTTGTATAGCCATGTTGCAGAAGTTCCAGGAGGGAATGCTTCTGGAACATGGCCATATAGCCCGGAAAACTCACAGCAACCCAGTGATTCCGGCCATGAAAGCTTTAGACAACACAAAATAAAGGGTTCTTGGATCAAGTAGCAGCACTTGGATCACCTCACTACCTCTGAGGATGCTTGCCTCTAGAACATGGCCATAATAGCCCGAAAAAACATACAACAACCCAGTGATTCTGGCCATGAAAGCCTTCGACAATACATAGCACTTGGATCCATGTTAATGGAATGGTGAATCTGTTCCAGGTTTTAGTGTGATCTTTATAAGGCTATCTGATCTGCAGAATCTCTTTGAGCAGCACCTTAGGTATCTCCTTTCAGATTTGGACTTGAACTCGAATACAAAATTCCATATAATTTTATATTCCATATAAAATCCAGATTATCTGATTTGATAATCTGGATTGTATGACAGTCCAGAAGGGGCCTATGCTGATGACCTCAAAGGTGGGACTACTGCTCTTGATACAAAGATCAAGCGATTAGCTAGTATTACTAATCCCACTGCACTACAAGCACATCAGTTCAATTTCCTGACTTCTGCTGAAGACATTGCTTTGGTTAGTAATGTAAAACGGTGCATTTCCAATTTTACACAGTCATAAGTCATTCCTTTTTATCATTGCAGAGGTCAGAATCTTCTGCCAACTTTGTGCCATGACCAAAATCCCCCAACTCCACTTTTTAGTTGGAGGACCCAGCTACCGTGTTTCCCCGAAAATAAGACATACCCATTAAATAAGCCGTAGCAGGATTTCTAAGCATTTGCACAATATAAGCCATACCCTGAAAATAAGATATAGTGATACAAGCTGATGCACAAGAGGGAGACGTAGAAAGTGAAATGCAAGAACTTTCTGCACTGGCAGCGGAGCCGAGTATAGGTCTCCCCCCCCTCTCATTTCCGGCTACTCCTTTTCCTCCTTCTTCTGTTCTTCTTCCCTTTGGGCCAGGCAAGTCAGGGCATCCGAGTGAGTGGGTGAGAGAGGAAGGGAGTCATTGGCTCCAACAGGGCCACGGTTGGTGGCACTACTTCCCTTCCCCTGGGAAGTCTCCTCAGTGAAGTGAGGAGCAGGATGCTCTGCTTTAGGTATTGTGTATCCTCAGGGTGAAGAAGTAAAGCTGTGGCTGCCATTTTACTCAGCACTACATTTGACTGAATGCAGTTGGTTATACCATCTATATAAATAAAAATGTAATGTTAGTTTGTGGGATTAACATAACTCTAAAACCACTGGACGAATTGACACCAAATTTGAACACTACACCCCTAACAGACCAACGAGTGACCATCACTCATAAACCCTGTGTGCCATCATAAACCCCTTCCAAAAAACAGTGGAGAGGACTCAAAACCCCCCCAAAAAAGCTAAATGACAATATAGCGCATGTGCAAAAATGGCATCTCCCAGCATCCCCTAGACCAGCACCTTTAGGAGAGAATGATCCAAATTCACTGCTTCCAAAATGCAAGTTTGCTTCTCCTTGGATTTCTTTGAGAGCATCCCAATCCATACATATTTCCTATTCCTGGACTGCAACTCCCAGCAATCCTCCAGATAGATAGATTAGATAGAGATAGGTAGGTACACAGATAGATCAATCAATCAGGAGGACTGCTGGGAGTTACAGACCAAGAATAGGTAGAGAAGGAAGAAAGGAGAGAAAGAAAAAAGGAGGGGAAGGAAGGAAAGAGAGAAGAAAGGAAAGAGAGAGAAAGGGAGGGAAGGCTGGCCACAGCAATGCGTGGCTGGTACAGCTAGTACTTAATAAAAATAAGCCATAGTGTTTCTTCTTGCAGAAAAAATGTCTTATTTTCAGGGAAATTCCATAGTAATTCCATAGGATGATCTCATGACGATTAAAGTGGGGTCATAGGGCTATAATCCATACCATAACGTCGTTTGAATGGATCTCAGTCACACCCAGATGCCTTTCTAATATCCCTTCCTCTCCTGCAGTCACTAAATCGGGGTTGGATGGGTGCCCTGCAGCTAAACATGTGCTGGGTGGAATGATAGCTCTGTATGTGGACCTTTTATGCAATGCAGTATACTAATGTATGTACATTAGACATGGAAGTCATGTGACCTCCGGATATTTTTGAACTGTAATCCCATCAATGCCTCACTAGCATAGCCAATAGTATTGTATTCTCCAGCATTATCTGGAGGCCTACATAATTTCCATTCTTGAAATATGTATTATTTAACTGTACAATCTCAGACTTTTATTACAAGTCTCCTTAAGAGTTGTCACAGAAGTATTTTTTATCTGGATCAATGCATTTCCCCTCTTATTTTGATGTTTATATCATTTCTCATTTATCTCATGTACTCGCCTCTTCAATGTTTTAATGGCTCTTTATTTGATGTTATTGTTTGGTACCTTGAGTCTTGAAATACAATAACAAATGAGCTCTAATAAGCTTGAAATCCGCCCATCCTTTCTCTGGCACTGACCCAAGTTACCTTTACTAGCATTTTTTCTGACATTGTATTAATTAATAGGTATCAATAAACTGTTTAATGCATTTCAATTGCAGAATTGAGTTGTGGTCATTGTCTTTGTCATGCTTTAGCCACTGGGTTTTGGAAATGAGCAAGATTGAATCTAAATCCACAGGGAAACTATAGTGGAAATACCTAAAATATTTTTTCTGGTCCTATATAAAATAGGCCCTTGGTATCAGCAGAGGTTTGATTTAATATTTCTCATGCTTTCCCAAATTGGTGAGGGCACAAGTCCAACTACAGACAATTCAGTAGTAAAATATCATGCCCTATATAAAATGGCAAAATCTGTCAGAAATATTAAAAAATAACTAGGTATTGTAATTACAAAAATGTGAGTCACACACTGGATGCTGTTTAAATGGATGCAATGACTCAGCAAATGCTGTAGTTCAATATAAGAAGGTGTGCCTGTTGCTTAGTAACGTCTCAGTTTGAGAGAGCTCTCAGTGTGAGAAGTCTGTGTGAGAGAACGTCTCAGTGGTAGTTGGCCTCACTGTGGGAGAAAGGCCTCAGAGTGTGAGGTAGGCCTCGTTATGAGAAGATCTCGTGTCTGAAATTCCAGGGTGAAGGTTGAACTTTATTTGTTTTTTTAATAGTACAACCATATTATTTTGCTTTAAAGTCTCCTATGGAAGAGATAACATTGGTTTGTGTGTTTTTGTTATTTTTATCACTTTGGGCTACTGGTGCTGAGTCACGCTGCTGCTGATAAATTACTCTGCTGTGCATTTTTGAGAAGGGACTTTTGTTAATAAGCCCACTCGCTCAACAAAATCATGGTTTGTTTTGGGAATTTTCCTAAACATATTTTTAAGCATTGGATGATTGAATTTGTGGTTGTGGGAGGCCATGCCAGAGTTCAGACGATGCCCAGCGGAAGGAATACTAGATCAGCAGACTCTGAGTTGCAAAATAAGGACTCTGCTAGCTTTGAGTTACAAAAGAAACTAAGCTTACAAAGCACATACATCAGACACGTCTTACTACAGTGAGCTACAATTCAGGAACTAGTCAAAACGAAAGTCTCTTTCACACCTGTTTATCTTTTCTTGCTGAGACTGGCTACTCCCTTCTGTTCCCAGCAAGAGCAAACCTTACCTTACTTTTCTCAAGTTCACTTAATCACAGCCTCATGGTGTAAACATTCTGCACAGCATTTCTATTTCACAGTGGCATCCATATTGGCAATACATGGAAGCACATTTAAAACACATATATAACTAAATTAATCCTGACAGGCCAACTGTATTTTGATGTTACAGCTAGCTCTGGAAGAAATCTTTCCTGGAAAATTGTGGATATTTGGGAAGACTATAGGAAACACTGAGCTCAGCTCTGGATTTGGAAGACATACAGGAGAAGAAAATGAAGTAATTGCTACACAATCAGCCATTTGCTTTGCTTATCCATTTAGACTGTGGGAATGCATAAGGTTGCTTGACTGAAAACTGGAGAGGGTTCTTGTACCTTTAATAGCTGTATAGATGAGAATAGTTTAGCAGATGTCGTAAAAGCAAACCGTGCTGAAATTTCCTTGTGTATACTACCTTGAAACCTCAGAGCACTTTAGACTAGATTTCATCTTACAACCGAATGCCTTCAGGAAAAGAGGGAGCTCAGAGTGTGGATTATCCTAAAACATTATTTCTATGTCTAAAGTACTACACAGCATTTTTCCAATCCTTTGATGCGGACCACCCCATGACTGCAGTCAAGAAATCAAAGATTTGGAAGGAGGTGCCAAGATATATCAATGAATACTAAAATCCGATAGTATATACCATGATATTTCTCATTTCTATGTATGACTGATTGGCTATGAAAGCAGGTCAGTGAAGAAAACTCATAGGAAGGAAATCATCTCATTGGAATTGTGCTGGAAAAGAGTTCGGCAAATACCATGAACTGCTAAAAAAGACAAAGAAATGGATCTAAAACCAAATCTGGCTTGATTTTTCCCAAGATGTCTAAACTGACACTGCCATACTTTGGCCTTATCATGACAAGGCATGACTCACTAGAAAAGACAATGGGGTTTGAAAAGGCAGAAGGCAATGGGAAAAGAGGAAGACTACATTCTAAATCAACGGTTCCCAACCTGTGGTAGGTGGACCACAAGTGATCTCCAAGAAAGAAAATATGGTCCGCGGCGTCACTATTACCACATCATTGCCTCGAAACCACATGGCAACGAGAACAACTGGTCTCATGAAATCTTTTTATAGTGCCGAGGCAACAGGGATGTCAGGAGGGGGAGAGGTTGACTACCCACAAAAGATTGCTACTACCACATCATCACATCTAGATTATTAAATATGGTTTTCTGTGGGTGAACAGATGGCGACTATTGGATGGCATATGTTTTGTATCAGAAACTAGAACTGATGTTGTCTATCCAAGGCAATTTTCTGAATCAGCACCCCAAATAACCAAACAGAATCTAAAGCTGATTAAAAACTGATTCGTAACCCTTTTGGTACAAATGTTTGAGAGTGGTCCCTGATCAAAAAAGGGTTGGGAAATACTGTTCTAGACGGATAGATTTGATCAAGGAAGCAATGGCCCTGAGTTCTGCAAGACCTGATCAGGACTGTTGTTGATGTCAGGATGACTTGGAGGCCTCTCATTCTTACTTTCACCTTTGGGCTGATATGGGCGGGGTAAAAATGATATAAATAAATTATAAATAAATCTAAGACAACTTGAAAGTAGTTAATAACAGCAACGAGCTGTGTAGCATGAAAGGATCTTAGGGAGAGAGAAAAACCTGGAATGTGGATACCAGAGACAGAGAATATCTTAAGCCCTTAAAGCATGCATTCCTTCATATTTTATTTCCTATATACAAATAATTAGCTGCCACTTTTTTCTTTGGAAAATAGAAATACACTTGCCACCCGCAAAATATGTTATATATGAGGGTGTATCTACACTGCAGAATTAATGCAGGTTGATACCACTTTAACTGCCATGGCTCAGTGCTATGGAACCCTGGCAGTTGTAGTTTGGTGAGATACCAGAGCTCTCTGACAAAAATGACTAAGGACCTTATAAAAATAGCCTTGAGCAACAGCAGTTTTATTTATTTATTGTATTATTAATTAACTTGATTTATACCTTCACCTTTCTCCCTGTGGGGACTCAAGGTGGCTAATAACCACACAATCCGATCACGGTTTAAAACGAAGCATATATAGAGGGAGAGCGAGAGAGAGTAAGTACTGTGTGGTTATAAAATTAAAATCCAATGAAGATGTAATAAATATAAATTAAAATCACATTTAAAATTCCCAATCCTCCCAGATGCCTGCTGGCAGAAGAAGGTCTTGACCTGCCCGTGGAAGGCCAGTAGGGATGGGGCCACCCTGGTCTCTCTTGGGAGGCAGTTCCACAGTCTAGGAGCAGCCACCAAAAAGGCCCTCTCCTGTGTTCCCATCAAGCGCACTTGAGTGGATGGTGCGACCAAGAGAAGGCCCTCTCCAGTAGATCGGAGATGTCTCCCAGGTTCATAGAAAGAGATACAGTCCTTCAGATAACCTGGACCGGAGCCATATAGGGCTTTGTATGTCAAAACCAGCACTTTGAATTGTTCCCAGAAACATGTTGGCAGTCAGTGGAGCTGATGCAACAGAGAAGTCATCCGGGCTCTCTAGCTATCTCCGGTCAGCACTCTGGCTGCTGCTCTTTGGACCAAATTAAGATTCTAAGCATTTTTCAAAGGCAGCCTCATGTAGAGCACATTACTGTAGTTCAACCAAGATGTAACCAAAGCATGTACCACCGTGGGCAGATCCAACTTCTCTAGGAACAGACACAAGTGGCCCACAAGTTTGAATTGTGCAAAAGACCTCTTGGTCACTGCTGATACCTGGGCTTCCAGGTTCAGAGCCAAATCCAGGAATACTCCCAAACTATGAACCTGCGTTTTCAGGGGGGATATGACCCCATCCAGCACAGGCTGAATCCCTATTCCCAGATCTTTCGACTGACCAAGAGCACCTCTGTGTTGTCTGAATTGAGCATCAATTTGTTTTCCCTCATCCAGTCCATTCCAGGTGCCATGTACCGATTTAGCACAAGAACCGTTTCCTTGGAATTAGTTGAAAAGGAGTGATAGAGTTGGGTGTCATCACATAGATAGCACCACACTCCAAAACTCTGGATGGCCTCTCCCAGCAGTTTCATGTATATGTTGAACAGCACAGAGCCTTGAGGGACCCCACAGGCCAATGGCCAAGGAGTTGAACAGGAGTCCCCCAGCAACACCTGAGAACGTCCCTCCAGGAAAGGATAGAGCCAGTGAAGAACAATACCTCCAAGCCCCTTCCCAGAAAGGCAACTCAGAAGAATACCATGGTTGATGGTTTCCAAATCTACTAAAGGGTCCAGGAGAACCACCATGGACGCACTCCCCTTGTCCATTTCCCTGCATAGGTCACCCACCAAGGTGACCAAAACAATCTCTGTCATATAACCAAGCCTGAAACCAGACGGAAATTGATCTGGATAATCCAGCTCATCCAGGAACACTTTGAGTTGAAAGGCCACCATACACTCCAGTACTTTGCCCAGAAATGGAAGACTGGAGAATGATTTATAGCTTCCAAGGACAATCGAGTCCAGGGAAGGTTTCTTTAGAAGAGGACTTATCACAACATCCTTGAAGTTCACGAGGACCTTGCCCTGATGCAAGGAGGCATTGATCGCTTCTCTGTCCTACTCCACCAATCCTTCTCTGGCCTGTTTTATGAGCCAGGAAGGGCAGAGGTCTAGAGAACATGTGGTTGTTCTCACCTCGCCAAGAATCCTGTCCATGTCCTCAGGCTGCACAAACTGAAAAGTATCCATCAACACTGGACAAGCAGAAGTCAAGGTTACATCTAATTGAGCTGCATCAACTGTGGCATCAAAGTCAGAGCAGATTAGGGCAATCTTACCTACAAAATGACAGGTAAGTTCTTCACAGCATGCTGTTGCATGAGTGACATTATCTTTTGGGCCAGGTTGGAATAGACCCCTAACCACTTGAAAAAGTTCTGCTGGTTAGTTTCATGCTGCATCAATAGTTTGGGTGTAAAATGCCTCTTTTGCTGCCTTTATTGCTCCACCATTTCTCCTATTTCTAGTCGAAATAACTCTGATTTTTCTGCCACTGTCGCACTAGTTCCCATCTCACATGTTTCAGTGCTGCTAGCTCCTTAGTAAAATGGGGCTGATTTTGTTCCACTTCATGAGAAGGGACACTTGGGAGCAATCGTGTCTACTACCCTGGTTATTTCCACATTCCAGAGATCGGCCAGGACTTTGACTGTCCCGATAGCAGGAAAATCGCCAAGAGTTGTCAGGAATCCATCTAGATTCATAAGCTTCCTGGGGCGAACCATCTTAGTAGACCACAAGCCAAATATGAGTCAATAGTGTGATGTGGCTAACAAAAATCCAAATTTAGTATAGTGTCTAGATGGAAGGAAGTCATCGTACCACTCTATTCTTCATTTGTTACACTTCACCTGCATCCAGTTCTGGGCACAATTTAAGGAGACTGACAAGCTGGAGCATGTCCAGAGAAGGACGACCAAAATGGTCAGAGGTCCTGGAAGTCAAGTTCTATGGGGAGTGGTTGAGGGAGCTGTGTATTTGAAAATATGTGACATTAAGGGAGGGGGGCATAAGCTTGTTTTCTACTGCTGTGGAGACTAGGACACAAGCAATGGATTTAAAGGGAAGGAAAAAATATTTCACCTCAACATTAGAAAAATCTTCCTGGCAGTAAGAACTGTTTGACAGTGGAATATGCTGCTCCAGAGTCTAATGGAGTTTCCATCTTTGGAAGCAGAGGCATTTGAGCCATCTGTCAGGAGTGCTTTGATGATGTTTTCCTACATGGCTGGATTAGGCTGGATGGCCCTTGGGGTCCTCTCCAATTTTATGACTGAGAGACAGCTTTTTTTTTTTTTTTTTTTAGTTCCCACCCCTCCATCCATCCTGTCTCTGGAATATTCTCCCAGGGAAAGTTTGTCTATCCAGCCACATTTTTTGCCTTTTTGTTCCTCTTTGCGCTTTTATGTTCTCTGCTCTTTAAGATAAACTATTTTAATCCCTGTAGTGTGATTTTTTTTTCATTAGCTTAGTAATTTTAGTTTCGACATTTATATTACCTTTGGGTGTTGAGGCGCTATTTCTTTTGATGTTGTTGCCTTAATGGTTAGGATATATTATCATCTCCCCATTGGCCCTCTGATATCCACTGGAGTGGTTCTAGGATCCCAGCCTATCCATCCTATCGATACCAAAATCCATATTATGGACATACATGCCACATTATGTGTAAAATGGTCTCAGTTATATAAAACGTCTTACATATTTCAAATATTAAAATATTTCAATATGGATTTTTAAAAAATATTTAAAAGTCACGAATGGTTGAAATTAAGGATGCAGAATCCATGGATACAGAGGGCAAATTAGAATCATAGTTGGAAGATACCTCGTAGGTCATCCAGTCCAAGCCCCTACCAAGAAGCATTATAAGCACCCCCGACAGATGGCCATCCACCTCTGTTTAAAAACCTCCAAAGAAGGAGCCTCCACCACACTCCGGGGCAGAGAGTTCCACTGCTGAACAGCTCTCACGGTCAGGAAGTTCTTCCTCATGTTCAGACGGAATCTCCTTTCTTGTAGTTTGAAGCCAAATTGTATATTTGGGGGGGGGGGGGGGGGGGGGGGCATTAAAATCACACTTTATGAATGAATGCATGCATTTTGGCATTCTGAAGAAACCAGAATGGATATCTAAAGAACCTTCAATTGATCTAAGATTGTTACAAATGCTTGTTTATGAATGGATGTGTTTGTATGTGAGTAAATGAGCTCTGTGCTGAAGAATACAGAAGAAAGGAAAGGTCTATTTTCAAAATGGAGAAATGCAATGCATGATAATATGGTACCTTTACATTTGAAGCAGAGGAAAGCTGGACATTTGACCCCTCTTAGATGGACAAAGGAGGGATCCACTAAGATAAGGTGTCTGAGGAGTCTCATTTCTCATATCCTAGGAAGAATGTTATCTTTCCATTAGAGAAAGGAATTTCCATTAACATCAAATAGTTGGTTTATGTTACTAGACAAAACATAGGTCTAGATATGGACAACTATAAGCACTGGACAATGCTGATCAATAAGAGATCAATGTAACTATCACTTAAGGTGCCAAGGACTGAGTGATGAAAGACCACTTAGTACCAAGGAATTACTTAAACTGCCAAGGAACCACCTGTTACCAAGTGACAAGGAGACTGGAAAATGATGACATGACGAGAAATAAGGTAGTGTCATCATAAGGTCTTTGTCAAAAAATAATCTGATCAATGGATATTGAAAGCAGACAAAGAAATGCCTATGTAAGACTCTGGAAGAAAAGGGTATAAAAACCCTGACTTTCAAAAGGGTGCTTGTAATTCAGAACCAGCGCTGCATCTGGGTACCTGACGTCCTGCAAGGCTCTGATAACTCCTTGATATGATTCCTTTTGTGAGTAGAGTGTGTGAATGTGTATGTGTGAACCCCACTCTTGGTACTCAGAACCTATGTAATCTTGAGTATGTGTAATCAACGATATATCAATAAAGGTTACATGCATAGTGTGAAACTCAGAATCTGGTATCCTTGTGTATCATTCGGCTCTATAGTCTTGGTCATGGAATCAGTAGTCTCTTCTTTCTCTGGATCAAAAGATAAGAACCTATTTTTTCTTACCTCACAACCTCTGAGGACGCTTGCCATAGATGCAGGCGAAATGTCAGGAGAGAATGCTTCTAGAACATGGCCATACAGCCCAAAAACCCTACAACAACCCAGTGATTCCGGCCATGAAAGCCTTTGCCAATACATAGAACCTGTTTTATTACAAGATTTAAAAGGGGTATGTACAAGAAATGGAAACATCACAAAAATGGAATTCCAATAAAAAGCCAACATGTATATGGAGAAATTTAGAAAAGCTGAAACACAGAATGAGCTGAGCCTTCCTAGAAAGGTTAACAACAAATGTTAAAAGGTACTGGTTGGGTTATCTCTGTAGGAAAAGTAAGAGCAAGGAACGGTAGGGTCTTACTTACTTAAGCAATCTCTTGTAGGTCGAGGATGATGGTCTTCCAGATGTGGTGCCTTGGTGGTGGGTCCATAGGTGGCTGTGGAGCCCTATTCTTGATCCGCATGTTCTCCCGCAGTGAGAACGTCGGTTTCCAGATGGAAGGTGGTCCCAGTCAGGGTTGGCTTGTCATGCCTTCCTCTTGGCACATTTCTCCCTTTCGACCTCCATTCATGCTTCTTTGAATTCTGCAGCACTGCTGGTCACAGCTGACCTCAAGGTAGAGCACTCAAGGGCAAGGGCTTTCCAGTTCTCAGTGTCTATGCCACAGTTTTTAAGGTTGGCTTTAAGCTCATCTTTAAACCTCTTTTCCTGTCCACCAACATTCTGTTTCCCATTATTGAGTTCAGAGTAGAGTAACTGCTTTGGGAGACGGTGATTAGGCATTTGGACAACGTGGCCAGTCTAGCAGAATTGATGGCGGAGAAGCATTGCTTCAGTACTGGTGGTCTTTGCTTCTTCCAGAACACTGACATTTGTCCACCTGTCTTCTCAAGAGATTTGCAGGATTTTTCGGAGGTAGCGCTGATGAAATCATTCCAGGAGTTGAGTGTGACATATGTAGACAGTCCATGTTTCACAGGTGTATATCAGGGTTGAGAGGACAATGGCTTTATAATATCCCAGTCCTCAAAGACTCTCTGCTTTCGTTCGGAAGAATGCTGCACTCACAGAGCTCAGGCGGAGTTGTATTTCAGTGTCAATGTTGACTTTTGTGGAGAGGTGGCTGCCAAGGTAGCGGAAATGGTCAACGTTTTCTAATATTACACCATTAAGCTGCATTTCTGACATTGCAGAGGGTTTGGCTGGTGACTGCTGGAAGAGCACTTTGGTTTTCTAAATGTTCAGTGAGAGGCTGAGCTTCTTGTATGCTTCGGTAAAGGTGTTTAGAGCGGCTTGGAGATCTTCTGAATGCACCAGACAACATTGTCAATAGCTTATTGGAGTTCTATAACAGATGTTGTTGTGACCCAGGAATGATCTTAGTGGCGGAAAGACCACATACGCAATATGGAAGTGCTGTCTTTGAAAAACCAGGTGTAATGATTCTGGCTCACCTTAGAAAGTTGAAACGTGATCTACCTTGAAGGACTGGCTTGTGAGCAGCCATTTTGTGGTTCTCAGGGAGCTACAGCACCAGTGTGGAAGCTATTTGCATGAGAGCTGCCTGATTGGCTGGATGCAAATGAGCGGGTGCCAAGGTTTGAAAGATGGCAGAGTCAAGGATGACAGTTGAAGAAGCCTAACTGAACATTCTGGGGAGTTGGTTAGTGAGCGAAGGTCAGGGAGGACATCAGCTGGAAAGATACTGGGGAAAATTAGTCAGAGGAATAGGTTGAAGATAGTTCGAAATCTGTTTTATGTAGGAATGTAACAGTCCTTTTGGAGAAAAGAAAAAGGTGGAATGAAAATAAATTAAAATAAATAAATAATAAATTTTAAAATAAATAAAGACAAATCCAAATTCATTACAAAAAATTTAGACATTAAAATTATTAGGAAATTAGAGGAAGCGGCTAACTGTAAAGTAGTCCCAAAGATAAAATATTTGGGAATTACTATCACAAGCGCAAGAACATTGACTTGTTTCAAAATAATTATGTGAAGACGTGGTCGGAGATCAAAGGAAATTTGAACAATTGGCAGAAGCTACCATTAACATGGCTGGGCAGGATTGCAATTATTAAGATGATGATACTCCCCAAAATGCTTTTCTTTTTTCAAAGCATACCTATTATTAAAGGGACTAAAATCTTCAATTTGTGGAAGAGGGATATCATGAATTTCATTTGGGCGGGGAAAAAAGCTAGGATCGCTTACAAAAATTTAATTGATACCAAAGAGAGGGGGGGACTAAATTTACCAGATTTAAAAACCTACTATGAGGCCGCCTGCATGAGCTGGCTCAGAGATTGGATACAATTCCGGAACATAAATTTACTAAATTTAGAAGGACATGGAATCAGATATGGATGGCATGCATACCTTTGGTATGAAGGAGAGAGATTAAATAAGGCTTTCAATAAACATGTAATTAGGGGAAGCTTAATAGATGTTTGGAAAAGATACAAATTAGGGATGGAACCCAAAACACCCCTGTGGCTGAGGCCAATAGAAGCCATTGGGAGACCTATCTGCAAGGACGATGTCAGAACATATGGGGAACTACTTACCAGGTCCAATGGCCAATGGGCATTGAGGGGGAAAGACGAATTGGGTATTAAAGATTGGTTCCGATATCATCAATTATACAAAAGATTTAAAAAAGACGAGAAGAGGGGATTTGCTTCAAAAAAATCAGATCTGGAAACTATATTAGATAAAGGGGGAAAAGGCTTAATAGCCAGATTATACAAATATATTCTACACTATAATTTGGAAGATAATCGTGTTAAAACCCCCATGATCTCATGGGCAAAAGATTTAGGGAGAAGCATAGATTTTGACATCTGGGAAAACCTGTGGAACAATGGATTTAAATTTACAGTGGCAGCTTCAATTAGAGATAATGTATATAAAATGTTCTATAGATGCTACATAACCCCAGCCCTCCTAGCCAAAATGGACAATTCACAAACAGGTTCCTGTTGGAGGTGCAAAACAAAGAAAGGGACTTTCTTTCATGTCTGGTGGTCGTGCGAACTGGTGCAGGTCTATTGGAAAAGAGTAGTAAAGGAAACAAATAAAATGATTTACAACAAAGTAAAAAAGAACCCAGGGATGTGCCTATTAGGGATATTCAGACACAATTTAGAACAACCAGAGAGAGAAATCTGTTTGTACAGCTTTGCGGCTGCACGCATTACAATTGCCAAAAATTGGAAAGGGGAGAAAACATTAAGCATCAAAGATTGGAAAGATAAACAGGAGCGGCAATCAGGGAGCACACCACTCCTCTGTTGAGCCAGCTCCACTGGCTGCCAATCTGCTACCGGGCACAATTCAAGGTGCTGGCTTTAGCCTATAGAGCCCTAAACGGTGAACTACAACTCCAAAACTTAAGGTCAATGCCCACCAAACCCTTCCAGTATTTTCTGTTGGTCATGGGAGTTCTGTGTGCCAAGTTTTTGCGGCATTCAGAATACTCTTTGATTGTACGTTAACTATCAATCCCAGCAACTACAACTCTCAAATGACAAAATCAACCTCCTCCCCAATCCCACCAGTATTCAAACTTGGGTGTATGGGGTATTTGTGTCAAATCTGGTCCAGTGAATGAAAATACATCCTGCATATCAGATGTTTACATTATTAGTCATAACAGTCGCAAAATTAGTTATGAAGTAGCAACGAAAATAATTTTATGGTTGGGGGTCACCACAACATGTGGAATTGTATTAAGGGGTGGCAGCATTAGGAAAAAAATAATATAAAAAATAATATCATACAAAAGCTGACTGGCACAACCTGGGGATCACAACCAGACACAGTGAAGACATCTGCCCTTGCGCTATGCTACTCTGCTGCTGAGTATGCATGCCCAGTGTGGAACACATCTCACCACACTAAAACAGTGGATGTGGCCCTTAATGAGACATGCTGCATTATCACGGGGTGTCTGCGCCCTACACCACTGGAGAAATTACACTGCTTAGCCGGTATTGCACCACCTAACATCCACCGGGAAGTAGGCCATACATACAACCATATAGAAATAGTGATGTCTCTCAAGGTGGAACTGCTATAAATACATTCACCATGACAAGGCACTTAGTGGCACTTCCATTTAAGGGGAGGGGGAGTTTTTACAATGTATTTAAAAACAAGGGCACTGGGATTGTGGCGCAGCTGGCTGAGTGTCAGCTGCATTAAGATCACTCTGACCAAAAGGTCATGAGTTCGAAGCCAGCCCGGGTTGGAGTGGGTTTCCAACCAATTATGTGTAGCCTGTTATCGACCTTTGCAACCCAAAAGACAGTTGCATCTGTCAAGTAGGAAAATAAGGTACCACCTTAAAGTGTAGGGAGGCTAAATTAACTGATTTATGAGGCCATAAAGAAGACTCCAGCAAAGCATTCCAGCGGGGAAGCATACGGGAAGGCAGAAGTGCTTCATCAGCATTGCAGATGGACGATGAAAGCGACAGCTCCCCAGCGGCCAGAAAGTTAAATAGCCTCTGTGTATGTCTGTATATGTTTGTATGTCAAAAATTGGCATTGAATGTTTGCCATATATGTGTACACTGTAATCCGCCCTGAGTCCCCTGCGGGGTGAGAAGGGCGGAATAAAAAGCTGTAAATAAATAAATAAATAAATAGCAACCAATAGTGAAAGGACCAAGGAAGTGACATCTCCAGCTCACCTCCTGTTTGAATATCAGCCAGCATGTCAACAACTTAAATCAAGAAATAGTTGTCTATGATCTACAGAGACACTCGCTGGAACACCTCAGCAAACGAGAGTCCCAAAGTGGCAGGCTCAAACCTAGAACCTCAATCAGTGACTGATACCAATGAGAGACTCCCCCCTGGGCACACAGAAAACTGGGCAACTTGGAAGACGCTGAACACATTGCGCTCTGGCACCACGAGATAATAATAATAATATTAAAACTTTATTTATACCCCGCTACCATCTCCCTACGGGACTCGGTGCAGCTTATATGAGGCTGAGCCCACAGTACATCAACAAAAAAAAAACAACAGCAGTAATACAAAACAATAAAATAAAGCTCATAAACAAAAAAATAGGCAGTAAACATCGAAAATAACACAATAACATTTAAAAACCAATGGCTGGGCCCAGGCATTTAGCCGGGGGGGGGGGGTGCTTGGGGGGCTTCAGCCCCCCCCCCCAACCGAAATTCTCATGGTGGTCCGCGGGAAGGCCTTACTGGTACATTATTGAAACTGTTATGTTTATTCATATCATGATCTGATCACCATACTCAATATATCCCATATGCATGGGGGTATTGGGGTAACGATACAAAAGATTTGCTAGGGTAGACCCTCTTTCACTCAGACTCAGCCCCCCCCCCCACCCCCCGAATCAAACTCAGCTCCGCCCAAAACAAAATCCTGGCTACGGGCCTGACTGGGCCAAATGTAATAGTTAAAATTTAAAAATAATGCTGGACAAAACCAGGTGAAATATAACTAGGATAGAATTTCGGAAAAGAATGGGGCATACAGACAGTTCTAGATCACTAATAAGGTGCAATTAGGGACATATTGCTGGGAGTTTCCTTATTCCGGGAAGGCACACTAGAACAACCACGTTTTCAAGCTCCCCCTAAAAATTGCCAAAGTTGGGGCGTGCCTGATATTCTTGGGGAGTGAGTTCCAGAGTCGGGGGGCCACCACCAAGAAGGCCCTCTCTCGTCCTCACCAATCGCGCCTGCGATGTTGGTGGGAGCACGAGTAGGACCTCTCCAGATGATCGAAGAGGTTGTGTGGGTTTGTACACAGAAATGTGGTCACGCAGGTAGGCAGGTCCCAAACCATTCAGGGCTTTGTAGGTAAGAACCTGCACCGTGAATTGGGACCGGAAGATGAACGGGAGCCACTGGAGCTCCTTAAACAGGATGCAGAGCCAACCTTAAGAAATGGGGCTACAAGGTGGAATCCATGACATGCAAGTGTGGAGAAGGACAAATCACTGACCAGCTGCTGCAATGCACCCTGAGCCCTGCCACATGCACAATGGAGGACCACCTTATAGTAACAGCAGAGGCACTCCAAGTGGTCAGTACTGGTCAAAGGACATTTAATCAACGAGCAAGCTTGCAAACTTTGTGTTTTGTTTGTTTGTTTATTTAAAAATGCAGTACAACTGTTTGGTCTGCTCCTGACACAATAAATAAATAAGCATTAGGAAGGTTGAGAACCAATGTTTTAAACTAGATGGCCATCTGTGGGGGCGCATTGATTGTGCGTTTCCTGCATGGCAGGGGGTTAGACTGATGCGGAGCATCTTTTTCCCCCAAGTATTTGTAGTTCGCCAAGGGCTGGACAATGGATTCTGTTGCTTCCTGACCCAGCACACATAACTGGGTTCCTGTTTCTTCTTTGTGAATTCTCTGGCTTGTGCACTGGACCCTGGCCCTTGATCAGGGAAATGTAGTTTTCCGAAGGACATTGCCCCACACCCCTCCGCCTGGAAGTCCCCTTACAGATTCTTTTGCCTTTACTTATTGACTTGATGCCCCATCGTCTTGGACCTTCTCCACGGACTCCGAACCAGGCCCCTGGGCAGGAACAGCCTCCGCCTGCGTGTGCACCTTCGCCAAGGAGATCATAATTCTGGCAGAAATGAAATGTATGAAATGTATGAAGCATGAGAAAATGTTTATAATTGATATCTATCACATAAGATGCACCCTGACTCTCTCCCCCTCCCACCTTTCCTCCCTCTGAACCTTGCCCCAGAAAAGAATGTGACCTGAGGTTATTGTCAGGAGGAAACCTCATTTCCTCCAAAGTAAATCCATTCATATTAACATTTTGCATGGGCCGGGGGTGATCCTATCTCCGGGCACATTTTCAGAGTTCAGACAATGGGCCAGAGATAAGTCAACCGAAACCTGGAAAGAAGGATTGATTAACCCAACCCATGGTATTTGTGTAAGCTCCTTTGTGATTAAGGGTCCCCTTGTCCACAGAGTTTGAGATCCGAATACCACCAATAGCCCCTTTTCATGCCTATACACATCTGTAATCAGAAATCAGGAAATCCTTTGTTTCTTCCGTCTGCCACCCCACAGCTTAGAACAAAAGTTCTCAATCGGCTGGCGGACACCTCCCAGGCACTCCGCCCCCTATGAGCTGTCAAACCAGGTCCCACCTCCTGGTCGCTGATTGGACCATCCTCAGAAGCGCTAGAAAGGCTCCGATTGGCCCCCTGGAGGCAACAGCGCCCGGCGATTGGAGGGAAGGCGGGACATACGGCCCGGCCTCCTCCCAGCTGTTCCAGGGACAGCCAATCAGGACGAAGCCAGCTGACGGAGGGTGGGCGGGATTTTCAAACTGTTTTTCCTTTGTTCTGACAATATAAAAATGCCTGTAACTTCTATGAATGTATGCTTATGGTGGAAATATCCCTGTAACGCATCCTTTTCAGCTGAATCGCAAATAAACCTCGATCGCTGGACTTCTTCCGCCTCTGATGAGCTTATTAATTCTTTTAAATATTTCTGCGCTCTTGGATTGGCCTCCAGAAAGCTCACCAAGGTATCCAGGACTCATTGATGCGGTCCTTGGGCTCTCCTCCCTGGAGAGGCCCCCTAAAAGAGCTCGATATCAATTTGGCTTTACCACGAAGGGACCCTGCTTGAAGGCCCCGATTCAATTATAGCCCAAATTTTCAAGCAGGCACCTTGGTCTGATTCTTTGGGCCAGAGTGAAGGGGAAGCAGGCTTGGGAATCGAGGCGCCTCTTCTTGATTCGGACCTTATTTGACCAGCTGACCAAAAAAAAAAACTACAAATTCTCCCACAGCCACTTCCTTCCAAGCTCTGACCCGGAGTTTCAGCACAAAGGAGCATAGGGAAGCCTTGATCCAAGGACTTCCAAGGAAGAAGCGCGACCGACGTGGATGGGGAAGGCGCCTGAAGGGTAAGCAACCGGGGTCCCCCAAGATTAGCCAGGTGGAGGGGTCTCAAGTTTCTCTGGCCAGCTTCGGAGTTTGCCCACTGGAGAGGGATTTTCTTGGGGCTCGGTAACAAATCCTGGATGAGGGGGGCGAACATCTAGGCGTTTGAGGTTTTGGCCTTGGCTATTCAGCGTGCCTTTTGCATACCTGATAGGGGCTGTGTGAGGAAGGGAGTCCTCCCCTTCTGGTCTGTCCTGGTAGTTCAGGTGCTGGTCGTTCATTCTTTTGGGCCAGGTACCGTTCAAGGTGTAGGTTTTTTTGACTCTGACCCGGTTGCCAGAGGCCCTCCTTGTTTAGCCACTGGACTGTGGGGCTGGCTTCAGAAAATGGGCGCACGCCAGGCAAAAATCAAACGTCCCATTTCACCAAGGACACCTCTAGGAAGATACTGGCAGAGTGGAATGGGGTTTGCGTCGTAGACGCCAGCCAGTTGGTAGAATAGCTTGAGGAAGCGGCCCACTGGGCCGCGGGAAGGTGGAGCTTCGTGGTCCCCTCATGGTGATTTGAGGGGGCCAGGTGGACCGAGCCCGCCTGGCTTCTTGCTTTTTTGCCCTATGCCGGATGGGGGTGGAGGGAGGAGACTGTGCCCAATCTTTACCATGCAGGAGAAAGGTCACGGGTCCCCCCTTCTCCCAGAAGCCCCCCTCCAGACCTTATACCTCCCCCTAGGGAGGAATTCTCCCCTTTGAAGAAATTGCTTGTTCCCCTGCCATCCCACTCCCATTCCCCTTTACCCAATCTCCCTGACTCCTTCCTTCCCTTCCCAACCCCTCCATTTCCCTATTCCCTATTTATGATATGTCTGCATTTATATGCCCCCTCTGTTTTGCTTTTTTTCTGCCCCTTGAGGAAATGATCAGGGAAATTCTTCGCTCCCCTCCTCTCCTGCTTTCTCCTGTGCCACCTTTTTCCTTCCTTCAGATGGAAAAGGGAGGCATTGCTCATTCCCTTCTCCACCAAGCTACTACAAATCCCCTTCGTTCTAAAGCTGAGTCTTCAGTGCCCTGTGCTTCTCCCCACCAGGAGAGACCCTGCCACTGGTGTGACTCAGCTGCCTTGCAAGAGTCTCTCTCTCTCTCTCTCTCTCTCTCTCCCCTGCTTTTCCCTGACCCAAGAGCTCTCTCCTTCTCCCCTTCTCTTCTGCGCAACTACAAAGCCCATTTTTCAGAGGCAGTCACCAATGTCCCTGCCTTTTCCTTTGAATTCTCTTTACTCCCCAACCTCCCCTCTTCTTTTTGCTTTCAACCCCTCCTCCCTTTCTCCTCTTGCAGACAAGAGAGGTGTAAAAGGGGCCTTTTTTCCTTATTTCTGTTTCCTTTTTGCTAAGAAGGGGGGGGGGTGATCAATGCCTCCAAGTTGTTCTCTCTCTCTCTCTCTCTCTCTCTCTCTCCCTGCTTTCCCCTTTTCTCTCTAAAGAACCAGACCTCGCCAAAGAGTTCCATGTGCTTGTGAAATGTCTCTGAAACCCACTCTCTCTCTCTCTCTCTTCTCCCTCCCCTTCCATCTTCTAAGAAGCCAGTGTTTTGTGAATTCTTTCCTCTATCTCCCAGAGAAATCCTGCTGCTCCCTCTTACCTCCTTCTTCTCAACCCCAAGGAAGAGATGTTCCAGAAGCATTCCCTCCTGACATTTCACCCACATCTATGGTCAAGTCTCTCTCTCACATACACAGTCCCTCTGATGCTTTTTTCCTTCCTGGCCCTTCCTCCCTCCCCTTTCCCTGAGCGCATGTATGTGTATGTCTAAATTATCCCATTAACTGCCTTAAATATGAGGAGGACGTCGAGGTCCAGGGGTCCCCTCTGCACAGTGAAGAGACCGCCAGTCATCAGATCGAACTGTGGGACCCATAATCCACTCCTGCCGCTGAGGACAACTACCTGGGTGAGGTGGACGATGGGAGGTCTGTGAACTTTCCTGTGTGGAACCCAGATGGCACAGGAAGATCCTAGGAGAGCGGGACCAGACCCCATGCCGCCCAGAAGAGACAGCCCCCCCCTAGAGGCTGATCTGAGCCCCCACGGGGGAATGCCATCGCAGGAGGAGCAACCAGGATCCCACAGCAACTGCCATGAAGGAAGGAGGCCCTGCCCGTTCCAGAAGCTGTGCAGAGGAGTGGCCCAAAGGAGACCACTGAAGTCCTCACTAGGTATGAAAGTTTTCCCTTTGTTTCCCTACTAACTACCCTTGGGCTGGGAAAGGGGGGGTGGGGGGGGGCTGTAAACCTTCTTTCTGACTGTCCTAGACACTACCCCTGAGTCTCTGTGATGATGGAGAGCCGGACCTGTCTGCGGTCACCAGGAGGCGCCACGTCAGAAGGAGTAGCAAGGCTGTGCCCCATCTTCTTCTTCTTCGGCTGCTCTCCTTGTTTCAGTACCAAGGGAGGAGCCAGCGCCCCCAGGAGGCCTGAGGACCACTGCCAGATGGGAGAATTCCACCATGTGCCATCCTTCTCCATTGGGGACTCACTCGGGACCACTGAGTGCTCCATGCTGACTGCCATCACAGACTCCATCATCCCCTGCCTCCACCGTCTTCACCTTCTTACTTCAGTCTTTTTTCCTTTCTCCAACCCAAAGGACACACTGCCGCTGGTCTCTCCCACCCTGCTGGGTCCTGCTGTTGCTGCTTAAGTTGGGCCCCAAAATAATCAACAGAATACAATCTAATCAGTCTAGAAAGAGGCCCCGGGTGCTAGAGAATTGTCGAGGCTTGGGAAAATGAGCGTGGCCATTTTTCAGCCTCGAAGGGAGGAATTGATGCGGAGCATCTTTTTCCCCCAAGTATTTGTAGTTCGCCAAGGGCTGGACAATGGATTCTGTTGCTTCCTGACCCAGCACACATAACTGGGTTCCTGTTTCTTCTTTGTGAATTCTCTGGCTTGTGCACTGGACCCTGGCCCTTGATCAGGGAAATGTAGTTTTCCGAAGGACATTGCCCCACACCCCTCCGCCTGGAAGTCCCCTTACAGATTCTTTTGCCTTTACTTATTGACTTGATGCCCCATCGTCTTGGACCTTCTCCACGGACTCCGAACCAGGCCCCTGGGCAGGAACAGCCTCCGCCTGCGTGTGCACCTTCGCCAAGGAGATCATAATTCTGGCAGAAATGAAATGTATGAAATGTATGAAGCATGAGAAAATGTTTATAATTGATATCTATCACATAAGATGCACCCTGACTCTCTCCCCCTCCCACCTTTCCTCCCTCTGAACCTTGCCCCAGAAAAGAATGTGACCTGAGGTTATTGTCAGGAGGAAACCTCATTTCCTCAAAAGTAAATCCATTCATATTAACATTTTGCATGGGCCGGGGTTGATCCTATCTCCGGGCACATTTTCAGAGTTCAGACAATGGGCCAGAGATAAGTCAACCGAAACCTGGAAAGAAGGATTGATTAACCCAACCCATGGTATTTGTGTAAGCTCCTTTGTGATTAAGGGTCCCCTTGTCCACAGAGTTTGAGATCCGAATACCACCAATAGCCCCTTTTCATGCCTATACACATCTGTAATCAGAAATCAGGAAATCCTTTGTTTCTTCCGTCTGCCACCCCACAGCTTAGAACAAAAGTTCTCAATCGGCTGGCGGACACCTCCCAGGCACTCCGCCCCCTATGAGCTGTCAAACCAGGTCCCACCTCCTGGTCGCTGATTGGACCATCCTCAGAAGCGCTAGAAAGGCTCCGATTGGCCCCCTGGAGACAACAGCGCCCGGCGATTGGAGGGAAGGCGGGACATACGGCCCGGCCTCCTCCCAGCTGTTCCAGGGACAGCCAATCAGGACAAGAAGCCGGCTGACAGGGGGGTGGGCGGGATTTTCAAACTGCTTTTCCTTTGTTTCACACTGTATAAAAATGCCTGGAAATTCTTGTACAGTATGCTTGCAGTGGAATGATTCCTGTAATGCATCCTTTTCAGCTGAATCGCAAATAAACCTCGATCGCTGGACTTCTTCCGCCTCTGATGAGCTTATTAATTCTTTTAAATATTTCTGCGCTCTTGGATTGGCCTCCAGAAAGCTCACCAAGGTATACAGGACTCATTGATGCGGTCCTTGGGCTCTCCTCCCTGGAGAGGCCCCCTAAAAGAGCTCGATATCAAGACTAGATGGCCCATTTATTTATTTATTTATTTATTATTTCGGTTTCTTCTACCCCGCCCTTCTCACCCCGAAGGGGACTCAGGGCGGCTTACAAAGCAAAGGCACAATTCGATGCCCACATCACATAACAGTCAAAAACAGACATAGCATCAATTCACAGTTAAACAACAATTCCTACATTACAACTATAAAAACCAATAAAACCAATAAAATAAATAAAACCAATACAAACCCAATTCCTCCTCATAAATGGTCAGTGTTCGCTATCTCATTGTTCCATTTTCAATTCCACATTGTCAATCCTGGTCATACTCGTCTGATTATCTTCTCTAATTGTCAGATTGCCCAAAGGCCTGGTCCCACACCCACGTCTTTACCTTCCTCCTGAAGGAGAGGAGGGATGATGACGCCCTAATTTCCCCCGGGAGTAAGTTCCACAGGTGAGGGGCCACCACTGAGAAAGCCCTGCTCCTCGTCCCCACCAGCCTCACTTGTGACAGTGGTGGGGTCGAGAGCAGGGTCTCCCCAGATGATCTCAAACTCCGGGGTGGGACGTAGAGGGAGATACGTTCGGACAGGTACACTGGACCGGAACCGTACAGGGTTTTGTAGGTCAAAACCAGCACCTTGAATTGTGCTCGGAACTGAACCGGCAGCCAGTGGAGCTGGCACAACAGGGGGGTGGTGTGCTCCCTGTGTTGCTCCGGTGAGCAATCTGGCTGCCGCTCGCTGGACCAGTTGAAGTTTCCGAACAGTCTTCGAGGGCAACCCCATGTAGAGTGTGTTGCAGTAGTCTATACGGGATGTAACAAGAGCATGGACCATTGTGGCCAGATCAGACTTCCCATGTGATCTCTTCCAACTCTTATTGTCCTATGATTTTAAGAAAGGTAATATAAATAAAAGGAAAGGCATGGCAAAGGAAAAGGAGAAAAATAATCAAAGGGATGTATGGCAAAATCTTTGGGTTTAGGTTCAGTCAAGATCTATGGAGAAAGAGAGCAGGGCTGCTTTGCAAAGTGTGAAAAGCTTTTGAGATGCTGATTTCTGCCCATCAAAGCACAAAAGGGAGCTCAAGGCATTAACTTCCTGCCTTGAAGAGATCATTATGGCCAGGACACATTCTCTTAGGCCAGGCATGGGCAAACTTTGGCCCTCCAGGTGTTTTGGACTCCAACTCCCATAATTCCTAACAGCCGGTAGGCTGTTAGGAATTGTGGGAGTTGGAGTCCAAACCACCTGGAGGGTCAAAGTTTGCCCACGCCTGCTCTAGGCTCATGAATTGGGGAGGAATTTGGAAAGCCTGGTTTCCTTTCCTTTTCCCTTCCCTCCTGAGTCTCACATTAAGAGGCGGGACTTCATCCGGATGGAGAACCCCTTTTCCCGCCATTGGAAGCTACCCTGTTGAATTCTGGGGCTTATAGTTCAGGGCGGGCCCTTTGGAATGCTCAACCGGAGCGCTCCTCCTCCTCCTCCTCCTCCCTGAACTACAACTCCCAGAACTCTGTAGGAGGAGCTTAGCCACAGAATTGCACGTGAACGGGTTGCAAATGTTTTTCCTAGAAGATATGGCTGGGAAATCTCTTTCTCTGCCCAGGTAAGGACTTCTAGGTAAACAACAGGCCAAAATGAGATAGGGGATCACTTTGTCTCTTGCCCCAAATTGGAAAGTTAGCACAGGGCCCTTCCACACAGCCCTACATCCCAGAATGTTGTTGTTGTTGTTCATTCGTTCAGTCGCCTCCGACTCTTTGTGACCTCATGGACCAGCCCACGCCAGAGCTCCCTGTCGGCCGTCACCACCCCCAGCTCCTTCAAGGTCAGTCCAGTCGCTTCAAGGATGCCATCCATCCATCTTGCCCTTGGTTGGCCCCTCTTCCTTTTGCCTTCCACTTTCCCCAGCATAATTGTCTTCTCTAGGCTTTGCGGTCTCCTCATGATGTGGCCAAAGTACTTCAACTTTGGGTTCTTGTAGGTTTTTCCGGGCTATATGGCCATGTTCTGTAGGCAATTTTTCTCCTGATGTTTCGCCTGCATCTATGGCAAGCATCCTCAGAGGTAGTGAGGTCTGTTGGAAGTAGGAAAAATGGGTTTATATATCTGTGGAATGACCAGGGTGAGACGAAGGACTCTTGTCTGCTGGAGCTAGGTGTGAATGTTTCGGCTGATCACCTTGATTAGCATTCAATGGCTTGGAAGGGCCTGGGGGGAATCTTTTGTTAAGAGTGATTTTATGTGCCTGTTTGTTTCCCCTCTGTTGTTTTGCTGCGGTAATTTTTGAGAAAATCCAACAAATGCTACGTTCAGCAAAGGACAAGAGGGATCCTCTCACCTCTGCCGGAGTCTACCGTGTACCATGCAGCTGTGGACAAGTCTACATAGGGACCACCAAACGCAGCATGGCCCAGACATGCATCAAGGAACATGAAAGGCACTGCAGACTACTCCAACCAGAGAAGTCAGCCATAGCAGAACACCTGATGAACCAACCTGGACACAGCATATTATTTGAGAACACAGGAATGCTGGACCACACCAACAACCACCATGTCAGACTACACAGAGAAGCCATTGAAATCCACAAGCATGTGGGTAATTTCAACAGAAAGGAGGAGACCATGAAAATGAACAAAATCTGGCTACCAGTATTAAAAAAACTCAAAAATTACAACAGCAAAACAACAGAGGGGAAACAAACAGGCACATCTAATCACCTCTCAACAAATGATTGCCCCAGGCACTGCCAGGCAATCAAATGCTAATCAAGGTGATCAGTTGAAACATTCACACCTAGCTCCAAAAGACAAGAGTCCTTTGTCCCACCCTGGTCATTCCACAGATATATAAACCCCTTTTCCTAGTTCCAACAGACCTCACCACCTCTGAGGATGCGTGCCATAGATGCAGGCGAAACGTCAGGAGAACGTGCCTTTAGAACATGGCCAAAAACCTACAACAACCCAATGTGGGATTTTCTACCTTGATATTCTGGAATATAGGGTTGTGTGGAAGGGCCCTCACATTAAGAATCAATTCAAAAACTCAAACTTGCCTAGGATGGTGCTATAACAACAACAACAACAATAATATCAACAACTATTAATACTAATATGTTCTCCTAAGCAGCTTTCATGGGCATGACCTGAGCTTTTACTATGAATGTGAAAAATCTGTATATATAGTTAATTACTTTATTCTACTCTTGGTTTAAGGGACAACATGGCCTTTTGGGAAAGTGATTTTTAATTTCAGTTACTGCAGCTTTACCATTTGTTGTAAATTATTTTGAGTCTGTTTAGAATAGGGGTGTGTTTTAACATTCCATCAAGTTGCTTCTCTCCCCTTCTACACTGCCATATAAAATCCAGATTATATATTTTCAATTGGATTATATGGCAGTGTAGACCAGCCAAGGGCAAACTTGAAGCCTCCAGCTGTTTTGGAATTGTGGGAGTTGAAGTCCAAAACACCTGGAGGGCCCAAGTCTGCCCATGCGTAGTGTAGACTCATATAACCCAGTTCAAAGCAGGTAACCTGGATTATCTGCTTTGATAATCAGTATTATATGGCAGTGTAGAAGGGGCCTCGGTCTCTCTGTTTAGATAAAGTGGGCTAGGTAAAGGAAAGTAAAAAATTTCCCATGACATTAAGTCCAATTGTGTCTGACTCTGGGGTGTGGTGCTCATCTCCCTTTCTAAGCCAAAGAGCTGGCATTGTCCCTAGACACCTCCAAGGTCATGTGGCCGGCATGGCTGCATGGAGCGCCATTAAAGTGGGCTATAAGTAAATATAATAGCCATAACTCTGTACTTATGGAGATCCCATAAATTTCACAAGGTTTATTAAAGTGGGAAATACTCAAGACAGGCTCGTGGCCAGGATTTTGATTCGGAGCGGGGGGGGGGGGGGGGGGGGTTTTCGGGGAGGCTGAGTCTGAGTGAAAGGGGGTCTACCCTAGCAAACCTTTTGTATCGTTACCCAATACCCATGCATATGGGATATATTGAGTATGGTGATCAGATCATGATATGAATAAACATAACAGTTTAAATAATGCACCAGTAAGGCCTTCTCACAGACCACCATGAGAATTTCGGGAGGGGGGGCTGAAGCCCCTCAAGCCCCCACCCCCGGGCTACATGCCTGACTCAAGTGATGGTTTTGCCAGTTCCAAGGGGATAATGTGGTTTGATAACCTGGAAGGACTTTTAGGGTATTCCTGCTGTCTATTGCAGCATATATTGGTTTTTAAGGAGTTAACACAAACCATAGCATATAGTTTCATAGGTTGGACTTTATTGTTCACATCAGCACAGTAAGGGATTCTGATGGCAGCTGCTGTTTGCCTCACCTGTTGTAAGCAAGCATTCACATTTGTTGGAAATAGCAACCTTCTACAAGTATCCTATGTTGTTGTTCATTCGTTCAGTCATTTCCGACTCTTCGTGACCTCATGGACCAGCCCACACCAGAGCTCCTTGTCGACCGTCACCACCCCCAGCTCCTTCAGGGTCAATTGAGTCCCTTCAAGGATGTCATCCATCCATCTTGCCCTTGGTCGGCCCCTCTTCCTTTTTCCTTCCATTTTCCCCAGCATGATTGTCTTCTCTAAGCTTTCCTTTCTCCTCATGATGTGGCCAAAGTACTTCATCTTGGCCTCTACTATCCTTCCCTCCAATGAGCAGTCGGGCTTTATTTCCTGGAGTATGGACTGGTTGGATCTTCTCGCAGTCCAAAGCACTCTCAGAACTTTCCTCCAACACCACAGTTCAAAATCATCTATCTTCCTTCACTCAGCCTTCCCTAAGGTCCAGCTTTCACATCCATAGGTGACTATACTAGTCACTTATTATTTATTTATTTACGATATTTATATCCCGCCCTTCTATACCCCAAAGGGGATGCAAGGCGGCTTGTTGTTGTTCGTTCAGTCGTTTCTGACTCTTCATGACCTCATGGCATCCCATGCCAGAGCTCCCTGTTGGCCATCACCATCCCCAGCTCCTTCAAGGTCAATTCAGTCACTTCAAGGGTGTCATCCATCCATCTTGCCCTTGGTCAGCCCCTCTTCCTTTTTCCTTCCACTTTCCCCAGCATAATTGTCTTCTCTAGACTTTGCTGTCTCCTCATGATGTGGCCAAAGTACTTCAACTTTGTCTCTAGTATCCTTCCCTCCAATGAGCAGTCGGGCTTTATTTCCTGGAGGATGGACTGGTTGGATCTTCTCGCAGTCCAAGGCACTCTCAGAACTTTCCTCCAGCACCACAGTTCCAAAGCATCGATCTTCCTTCGCTCAGCCTTCCCTAAGGTCCAGCTCTCACATTCGTAGGTTACTACAGGGAATACCATGGCTTTGACTAGGCGGATCTTTGTTGCCAGTCTGATGTCTCTACTCTTTACTATTTTATCGAGACTGGACATTGCCCTCCTCCCAAGAAGTAAGCATCTTCTCATTTCCTGGCCACAGTCTGCATCTGCAGTAATCTTTGCACCTAGAAATACAAAGTCTGTCACGGCCTTCACATTTTCTCCCCCTATTTCTCAGTTTCAATCATTCTTGTTGCCATAATCTTGGTTTTTTTTATGTTTAGCTGCAACCCGGCTTTTGCGCTTTCTTCTTTCACCTTGATTAGAAGGCTCCTCAGCTCCTCCTCGCTTTCGGCCATCAGAGTGGTGTCATCTGCATATCTGAGGTTGTTAATGTTTCTTCCAGCAATTTTCACCCCAGCTTTGCATTCATCAAGCCCCGCACATCGCATGATGTGTTCTGCATACAAGTTAAAAAGGTTGGGTGAGAGTATGCAGCCTTGCCGTACGCCTTTCCCAATCTTGAACCAGTCTGTTGTTCCGTGGTCAGTTCTTACTGTTGCTACTTGGTCCTTGTACAGATTCCTCAGGAGAGAGACAAGGTGGCTTGGTATGCCCATCCCACCAAGAACTTGCCACAATTTATTATGATCCACACAGTCAAAGGCTTTAGAATAGTCAATGAAGCAGAAGTAGATGTTTTTCTGAAATTCCCTGCCTTTCTCCATTATCCAGCGGATATTGGCAATCTGGTCTCTCGTTCCTCTGCCTTTTCTAAACCCAGCTTGAACATCTGGCAACTCTCGCTCCATGTATTGCTGGAGTCTTCCTTGCAGGATCTTGAGCATTACCTTACTGGCATGAGAAATAAGGGCCACTGTACGGAAGTTTGAGCAGTCTTTCGCATTTCCCTTTTTTGGTATGGGATATAAGTTGATTTTTTCCAGTCTGATGGCCATCTTGTGTTTTCCATATTTGCTGGCAAATGGCATGCATCACCTTGACAGCATCATCTTTTAAGATTTTAACAGTTCAGCTGGGATCCCGTCGTCTCCTGCTGCCTTGTTGTTAGCAATGCTTCTTAAGGCCCATTCAACCTCACTCCTCAGGATGTCTGGTTCTAATTCATTCACCACACCGTCAAAACTCTCCTTGATATTATTATCCTTTCTATACCAATCAATCAATCAATCAAAATAGTTTATATCGTATGTATATATTGGTATGCAGTTTGTTCCTCTTAACTCTATGTTGTTAGAGGTTGTGGGAGGGACTACAGACCATGTGAGCCTGACCTTAGAATGTGCAGAGAGAGATTCCATTTTAGAATGTGTTTGAATCAGAAGTCAGTTGGGTCAGTTGAGGCTTGAGTCAGTTGGAAGTTAGAAGCTGGTTGAATCTGTTGATGTCAGTTGGAGCAGGAGTATAGTCAGTGTGCTTCAGTGAGATGTTCAGTTGATGTTGAAATACATCAGAAGTACGGTATAGTATAGTATAGTTGCTATATTATTCAGTTAACATGAAACCAATAACTTTGTTTCTGTATGTTGTAAGCCATCTTGAGTCTTCCCAGGGGTGAGAAAGGCAGTAAATAACTAACTAACTAATAAATACATTAAGTTTGTAAGTACGGTAAATCAACTACGTTAGACTTTTAACATAGGCTACTTATTTTTTTGGTTTCTTGAGAGCATGATATGAAAGCAATATATTTTATGGGAGAGTGAGCAACCTAATAAATAAGATTATACCGTACTAATAATACTTTGAACATTTGCTATATATTTTATGCATTGGAAATTAGGCTAGCCCCCACCTTGGCAGTCTTTAGGAAGAGCTTGAAAACTTGGCTGTTCCACTGTGCGTTCAAGGAATGATTAACTGAACAATAATAATAATAATCTGCAAAGACTCTGGCACAAACTAGTAAAGATGGTCCCAGTGGTGATCTGCACACTGGCTGCAATGCCTAAAGACCTTGGCCTGCACTTAAACACAATCGGCGCTACTAAAAACACTTTGAAGATTTGCTATATATTTTATGCATTCAGGTCATGTGGGAGAGGAGATTTGCGGGTCACCAACACCCCAGGGAAAAGCGCAACAGAGTTCTTGCGACCCTGGAGAAGATAGGAAGTGGTAGGCTCCATGGCAGTCCCCTCGGTCTTAAGGTCCTGCTGATTAATGCTAGATCCGTCAATGGTAAGACCGCTGCCATTCAGGACTTGATTCTGGATGAGAGGGCGGATCTGGCGTGCATTACTGAGACCTGGTTGGATGAGCTGGGGGGAGTAAATCAGTTGTGTCCACTGGGTTTCGGAGTGCATCAGCAGGCCAGACGGGGGGGTGGGGAGGAGGGGTTGCAGTAGTCTTTCGGCAATCCATCGCTGTGGTCAGATGCGCTGTTCCACAAGCACCTGGGTTTGAGTGTGTCCACCTGAGGGTGGGGAACCATGACAGTGTGGGGTTTCTGCTGGTGTACCGCCCACCCCGCAACGCAGCAGTCTCCCTGTCTGAGCTAGCAGAGGTGGTCTCCAATTCGGCCCTGGCTCCCCAACGTCTGGTGGTGCTGGGAGATTTTAACATCCATGCTGAGACCTCCTTGTCTGGCGCAGCTCAGGACTTTATGGCCGCCATGACGACCATAGGACTGTCACAAATTATATCTGGACCCACCCATCAGGCTGGACATACACTCGACCTAGTTTTTGTGGCGGACAGCGGAATGATCAGAGTGGAAGAACAAAACATCCTTCCGGTGTCATGGTCTGATCACTATCTGATCAATTTTAGACTCTCTGCGACCCTCAACCTTCGCAGGGGTGGAGGACAGATTAAAATGGTCCGCCCTAGGAGACTGATGGATCCGGATGGATTCCTGAAGAATCTTGGGGCTCTTCCTGCCTTGGAGCCTGGCGATTCTATTGACGCCTTGGTGGATCTCTACAACAGGGAGATGTCCAGGGCGATAGATACGATCGCTCCTGAACGCCCCATCTCGTTGCGTCGTGACAGGCCGTCTCCCTGGTTCACCGAGGAGCTGGCTGTGATGAAGCATACGAGAAGGGGGCTAGAGCGCAAGTGGAGGAGATCTCGGGACGTGTCTGATCAAACACGGGCTAAAGCCTCCCTTAGGGCATACTCCGTGGCTATACGGGTTGCCAGGGAATCTTTCATGACCACCCGTATAGCGTCTGCAGCAAATAGATCATCGGAGCTGTTTCGGGTTGTCGGGGAGCTCCTTCACCCACCTGTGGTGGAGGAGATCTCTGACGACCCAGCAGCTCGGTGTTGCGACTTTGCACACCATTTCGCAGGCAAAGTTGCTCAGATACGCCTTGAGCTCGACTCCAATTTCATCGCAGGGCCAGATGAGGTGACTGAGGTATCTGCTTGTCCAATTTTGTGGGATTCTTTTAGGCTTGTTCTTCCTGAGACCGTGGAAGAGGTCCTTGGGGCTGTGAGGGCGACCACTTCGACTCTAGACCCTTGCCCATCCTGGCTCATTAAATCTGCCAAGGAGGGGTTGGTTGATTGGTTTGTGTTGATTATTAACGCATCGTTGGAGCAAGGGATTTTTCCATCTGGTCTGAAAGAGGCTGTGGTTCGCCCACTCCTCAAAAAGGCTTCCCTTGACTCCACGGTGCTGAACAATTACAGACCAATCTCCAACCTCCCTTTTTTTGGGTAAGGTGCTGGAGCGGCTGGTCGCCTCCCAGCTCCAGGGCTTTTTGGATGACATCAACTACCTAGATCAGTCACAGTCTGGTTTCAGGCCTGGCCACGGCACCGAGACAGCCTTGGTCGCCTTGGTGGATGACCTCCGTAGAGAGCTGGACAGGGGGAGTGTGACTCTGTTGGTTCTCTTGGACGTCTCAGCGGCTTTCGATACCATCGATCATGGTATCCTTCTGGGTCGTCTCTCTGGGATGGGTTTCGGGGGCACGGTTCTGTCGTGGCTCCGGTCCTTCCTGGAGGGACGAACCCAGATGGTGAAGCTGGGAGACGCCTGCTCGGATCCCTGGCCTTTGACCTGTGGGGTCCCGCAAGGCTCTATTCTATCTCCCATGCTCTTTAACATCTACATGAAACCGCTGGGAGAGGTTATCTGGAGTTTTGGAGTTGGGTGCCATCTCTATGCAGTTGACACACAACTCTACTACTCTTTTCCACCTAATTCCAAGGAGGCCTCTCGGGTGTTGGACGAGTGCCTGGCCGCTGTGTCTATCTGGATGAGGACGAACAAGCTGAAGATCAATCCCGACAAGACAGAGGTCCTCCTGGTCGATCGCAAACCGGATCGGGGTTATAGGGTGGCCACCTGTGTTGGACGGGGTTACACTCCCCCTGAAGCCACAGGTCCGCAGTTGGGAGTCCTCCTGGACTCATCGCTCACGCTTGAGGCTCAGGCGTCGGCGGTGGCCAGGAGGGCTTTTGCACAACTGAGACTTGTGCGCCAGCTGCGCCCGTACCTCGCGAAGGCTGATCTGGCCGGGGTGGTCCATGCCTTAGTCACCTCTAGATTGGATTACTGCAATGCGCTCTACGTGGGGCTGCCCTTGAAAACGGCTCGGAAATTCCAACTGGTCCAACGGGCAGCAGCCAGGATGCTAACGGGCCCCTTACAGGGAGAGGTCAACCCCCCTGTTTAGGGAGCTCCACTGGCTGCCGTTTATTTTCCGAGCCAATTTAAGGTGCAGGTGCTTACCTACAAAGCCCTGAACGGTTTGGGACCACCCTACCTGCGTGACCGTAACGTTGTCTACGAACCCACACTCACTTAGGTCATCTGGAGAGGCCCTGCTCGTGATCCCGCCCGCGTCGCAAGCGCGCTTGGTGGGGACGCGAGACAGGGCCTTTTCTGTGGTGGCCCCCCGACTTTGGAACGCCCTCCCAAAAGATCTCAGACAGGCCCCTACATTGGCAGTCTTCAGAAAGAATTTGAAAACCTGGCTGTTCTGACGTGCCTTTTCAGATTAGGAACCTCCAACACCAAGTCCTAGAAGCACTTTAGTAGAACCAAGATCACTGCACACTGCACTTACTTTATAATCCCACATTCCTCCCGCCACATCAGCACTTTTAACCCTGTACCCCTACCCTGGCCGGCCCAGTTTTAATAGTGTCTTGTTGTATTGTTATTGTTATTGTTTCCTGCTTAACTATTTTAATTTGCTTTAGGTATTGTTTTGTTGTATTGTGTTTTGGGGCTTCGGCCTGTGTAAGCCGCATCGAATCCTTCGGGAGATGCTAGCGGGGTACAAATAAAGTTATTATAATAATAATAATAATAATAATAATAATAATAATAAGGCTAGCCCCCACCTTGGAAGTCTTTAGGAAGAGCTTGAAAACTTGGCTGTTCCAGTGTGCGTTCAAGGAATGATTAACTGAACAATAATAATAATAATCTGCAAAGACTCTGGCACAAACTAGTAAAGATGGTCCCGGTGGTGATTGGCACACTGGCTGCAGTGCCTAAAGCCCTTGGCCTGCACTTAAACACAATTGGCGCTGACAAAATTACCATCCATCAGCTGCAGAAGGCCACCCTACTGGGATCTGCACGCATTATTCGCCGATACATCACACAGTCCTAGACACTTGGGAAGTGTCCAACGTGTGATCCAATTCGACAGCCAGCAGAGTGTCTGCTGTGGACTCATCTCGTTGTGTTTCTAATAATAATAATAAACTTTATTATTACCACCATCTCCCCAAAGGGGACTCAGGGCAGCTTACGTAAGGCCACACCCATCAATACAGTAAACACAATATAACACAAAACACAACAAAAATCAAGAAATAAAATAACATAAAATACAGAACCATTAAAATAAGCAATACAACAGTAAAAAATCAAAATATTAAACACTAAGAATGATCACAATATAACCTCTGACCTGACCAAACCCTGCAAAAAAATGTCCTCAGAAGCACTGTACTTACTAGTACAGATAAACCTTACTTTCGTCCCCCTGATCCCCTGTGCCGATACAATTCATTGTCTTTTCACCCAGTGTTTTTAAACTTTTAATCTTTGCTATCGGCCCTGCCCACTGCGATTTATTTTTTGTGTTTAAATTATTGTGATTTTATATTGTTGATGTTTATTTATATTGTTTTGTATTTTACTTTATATTTTTACATTTTACTGTCGTTGTTTATTTGCATTGCTGTATTGCTGTATTGTTGGGCTTGGCCTCATGTAAGCCGCCCCGAGTCCCATTGGGGAGATGGGTATAAATAAAGATTCTTATTATTATATCTTTGTTCCTAACAATTCAAAGAGATAACTAGGCATATCAGTCTAACAACTGAGAAACTTAATTTGCCTTTCATGAATACTAGTGGATATTTACCTAGAAGAAGATTGACTCAAGTGAGTTTTTAACTCTTCTCAGGCAGATCATACTTTACAAAAGGTTATGAACTCTAACAAGGTCATGCCTTTCCGAAAGGTTATGATTATTCCAAATAATGTGAATGCCAATTAATCACGCTTCCAAAGGCCTTTGGAGATTCCTGGTTTTCCCATAGTCAGTAGAATTGACTATTTATTTATTATTTATTTATTTAAAACTTTTATATCCCGATCTTCTGCACCTCCATAGAGAGACTCAGATCAGCTAACAGCAAAAATTCAATGCCAAATACAGTCTAAAAATCATACAAACAATAAAAGGTTAAAATACAAATAGATTAAAATATATAAGCCAGGTCACCAAAATAAAATCATGTCCAGTTCGGTCCACATGTGTGATAGTAACTTTAGTCTAGTGCTGGTTTCAGCCCTTATTCCGGGAATGCTTCTTTCCATAGCCAAGATTTTACTAGCTTCCTGAAGGTCAGGAGGGAGGGGGCAGATCTAATCTCAGTTGGGAGAGAGTTCTATAGCCAAGGGGCCACCACAGAAAAGGCCCTGTCTCTCGTTCCCACCAGACGCGATTGCGAATGTGGTGGGACCGAGCTCAGGGCCCCTCCAGAAGATCTTAACAACTTTGATGGTTCATATGGGAGAATACGTTCGAACAGGTAAACTGTGCCGGAACGGTATAGGGTTTTGTAGGTCAACACCAGCACTTTGAATTGTGCTCAGAAGCTAATTGGCAGCCAGTGGAGCTGGCGCAACAAAGGAGTTGTGTTCTCCCTGTACCCCACTCCTGTTAGTAACCTGGCTGCTGAACGTTGGACTAATTGCAGCTTCCAAGCAGTCTTCAGAGGCAACCCCACGTAGAGAGCATTGCAATAATCTATACAGGAAGTAACCAGAGTGTGGATCACTGTGGCCAAGTCAGACTTCCCAAGGTACGGACGCAGCTGGCGCACAAGCTCTTTTGGCCACCGCCGAGACCTGGGGTTCCAGGCTCAGCGATGAGTCCAGGATCACTCCCAAGCTGCGAACCTGCGCCTTCGGGGGAGGGGGTGTAACCCCATCAAGCACAGGCTGTAACCCTGTGCCCTGTTCAGCCTTACGACTGACCAGGAGTACCTCTGTCTTGTCTGGCAGTATCCCATTATTTCCCAGCTTATGCTTTATAGTATTGCTCCCATCAGACCCACTATTGCAATGAAATATGGAGAGTCTGGATTTCTCCATCCCTCCCTACCATCCTCCCAATATAGAAGCTATTAAAAATATGTTAGCTGGACAGTGGACAACAAAGAAATGGGGGCGGCTAGGGAGGGATAAACATGCGTTGTAAAAAGGACCTCATTTGTCAGACACTTTGGATGCATCTACATTGAAGAATTAAAGCAGTTTGACACCCCCTTCAACTGGTATGATGCTATGCAATGCAATGGAATCCTAGGAGTTGTAATCTGGTGAGGTACCAGATTGTTTGGTTTGAACCAGCATTAATTCTGCAGTGTAGATTGCCATTGCACCTGTGTTAATTTGTTATATGTATATTAAGAATGCCTTGTTTAACTTTGCTGATTTAACAATGTTTTGCCCACCTCAAGCTGCAAGGAGAGGCAGATAATTTTTGTTGTTGATGTTGTTGTTGTTGTTGTTGTTGTTAGAAAGCCCTTCCCCAAAGATCTTAAAACATAGCTGGCTCATATAGGGAGATACAGTCTTTCAGACAGTCTGGACCCAAGCTATATAGATGCACCCTGAGTGTACAGATCTGAAGATTTGAGAGTAATTGATTATCTAAGGAGATTTTGGATCTTCCTCTTGCCTTGGCAGATTTTAAGGAAGGACTTTATTTGGGAAGATGAAGAGGGTGCAATACAGGATTTGGAACAACAAAGTTATCCTCCAAGATCTGCCATCACCTAAAAAGACGTCTCAGCAGCGTCTCCTCTCCAGGGAAGATGCCATAGATCCACCACCAGCCAGGCTGGAATATCCTGGGTTGAGTTGCCATTTGAGCCCCATTCCAGCTGGAGAAACCCCTCAAGAGACCCTCTCCCGCGTGAGCGATGCTGTCCATGGCTGGCTGCTCCCCGAAAGGAGAACCAAGGAGCAAATGGTTGACGCTGTTATCCTGGAAAAGTTCTTGGCTCTTCTTCCAGAGGACCTGCAGGAATGGCTGAGATTTAGGAGGCCGAAAAACAGCAGAGAGGCAGCTGAGTTTGCGGACATTTCCTTGCAAAATCAAAAAACTACTCACGTCACCAGAGTAGGAAATGCCGAAACATGTGTCCAGCCGAAGGTGCATTCACACTCTATGGTTATAGCACTTTCTTACCACTTTTTATGTTACGTAGTGCCATCTTTCAGAATCCAGGGAACTGATGTACTGGGTGCATCCACACTGTAGAGCGAATGCAGTTTGACACCACTTGAACTGCCATGGATCAGTGCTATAGAATCCTGGGAGTTGTAGTTTGCAGCGGTAGACAAGCCTAAGAACTTGTCATTTAAAGTGGGAAGAAACTATTGTAAATGTATTGCAGATTGAACTCAGATTTAGGGTGCATTGACACTAGAATGAATGCTGCTTTAGCTGTCATCGTTTTATTTATTTATTTATATTCTGCTTTTCTTGCATGGGCGGCACTCAAAGCTGCGAGTAAGTAAACAATAAACAAAACACATTGCGTAAACACATTATTATTACTATTATTTTTTAATTTGTGTTTTTTTTATTTTCAAGTAACTGTCCCCTGCCACACATTGCTGTTGCCCAGTCTGTGTATATGTGTTTTCTGTGTGTATATGTGTACGTATATATGTGTTTGTGTGTGATTTTGCGCATGCGTTGTAATGTATTTTTTTTTTTTGTTTTTGGCTTTTGAAGTCTCTTCTGTTGTGTTTTCCAGTGTTTTATGAATAACAGTCACTCATTGGGCCGATAGGTGTATTATGTCCAAATTTGGTGTCAATTCATCCAATGGTTTTTGAGTTATGTTAATCCCACAAACGAACATTACATTTTTATTTATATAGATTTATATATAAAAATCTTGACTTAATGCTGTGGAATCATGGGAGTTGTCATCTTACAAAGTTTTGTCCCTTCTCTGCCAAAGAGTGCTGATACCTTCCCATAATTACATAGCATTGAGAGACTGTAGTTAAAGTGGTATCCAGTTGCATTCATTCTTCAGTGTAGATACACCTTAAGTCTGGGTCCAACTTGCGGTGCATTCACACTCCACCGTTTTAGTAGTGTCTTCTCACTATATGTTCCCTGGCATCATCCTAGGTTTTGTAGGTTGGGAAGGTACTGAAAATCCCTGCTGTAGGTCCAGGGAGTTTTCTAGATAGCTTTCCAAGAAAGAATTTAACTGAAATATAGACTCCAAAATATCATAGAAGCCATAGTGGTTAAACTGATAAATTCTGATTAAATATAAACCACTTTTTCATGTCAGGAGTGACTTGAGAAACTGCAAGTCACTTCTGGTGTGAGAGAATTGCCCGTCTGCAGAGACATTGCCCAGGGGGCACCCGGATGTTTTGATGTTTGACCATCCTTGTAGGAGGCTTCTCTCATTACCCCTCATGGGTAGCTGGAGCTGACAGAGGGAGCTCATCCGCGCTCTCCCCAGATTCGAACCTCCAACCTGTCAGTCTTTAGTCCTGCTGGCACAAGAGTTTGACCCATTGCGCCACCGGCGGTTCCTTACAAACCACTTAATGCTATTTTTAAAATGTGATAGACAAATGCTGATCTTCCAAATCTTTCGGACTTCAGCTTCCAGGAATCCCTGCCGGTATAAATCCATAAGGGGTGATGGAAACCATGGTCTTAGGGTGCATCTACATTGTAGAATTAGTGCAGTTTTAACTGCCATGGCTCAATGCTATAATAACAATAATAATAACAACAACAACTTTATTTATACCCTGCCACCATCTCCCCAAGGGACTCGGAGCGGCTTACATGAAGCCAAGCCCAACAACACATCAAAAACAAGCAGTAATAAAATAACAAGCAATAAACAAAATAAACAATACAATTAATATAACTCACAAGTAGACAATAAACACAAGAATTTAAAAACCTATGCCTGGGCCAAATGTAATAGTCAAAACTTTAAAAATAAATGCTGGACATGAGCAGAGGAGGTATCTATTTGGAGGGTTTTAAATCAAAAGTAAAGAGCAACCCAACGGGTAATTAAAGTGCTTCTCAGAGTATTTGCAGGGGAATCTGTAGTCTGGGGAGACACCAGCCCTCTTTGGCAGAGAAGACCTTGTAAAATCCCAGCATTCCATAGCACTGTGTTATTGCAGTTAATATGGTGTCTATTCTACAGTGTAGAATCAGATGTTTTTCTAAATGCCATGAGCACATTTCTAGCCACTATGCCTACTTGCCGAGATGACTGGAAATTTGGAAAAATTAATGTTTCTATAGTCTGGCTGTCAATTATAGGGATTTGTTAGATTGAAAACAATTATAGGGATTTGTTAGATTGAAAACAAGGTAAGAAGGAAACATTTTGGGAATATGGAACCCATTTTCCATTCATTAAAGCACTATTATAACAGAGTAAACAAATGGTCTCCGATTAGTGTGTATTGTGAAATACAGATTGAGTATCCCTTATTGGAAATGTTTGGGAACAGAAGTTACCAGGAAATATCTATATAGATATATATATATATATGTAGATACATAGATATTTGGATTTTGTTCTATTTGCATATACATAATGGGATATCTTGGAAATGGATATTATCTTGGAAATAATAAAATATATTATTATTATGGATCCGAAGTCAAAAAACATATATGTTTAGTGTACACCTTATACATATAGCCTTAAGGTAATTTTATATACAATACTTTAATCATTTCGAGCATGAAACAAATTTGTCTGAGTTGAAATATCAGGAAGCAAAGATGTCACTATTGCAGCCACTTAGGTGGATTATTACGGGGCCCCTGGAGGTGCAGCGGGTTACACCGCTGTGCTGCTGAACTTGCTGACTGAAAGGGCAGTGGTTCAAATCTGGGTAGCAGGATGAGCTCCCTCAGTTAGGCCCAGCTTCTGCCAACCTAGCAGTTCAAAAACATGCAAATGTGCAAAAACATGCAAATCAATAGGTACTGCTTCTGCGGGAAGGTAACGGTGCTCCATGTAGTCATGCTGGCCACATGACCTTGGAGGCGTCTAGGGACAATGGCTTAGAAATAGAAATGAGCATCTCCCTCCAGAGTTGAACACAACTAGACTTAATGTCAAGGGAAACCTTTACCTTAGGTAGATTATTAGTATTATTGTTGGATAAGATGTTTTGTTGTTGCTGTTGTTGTTATATGTTTTTATTTTCAATTTACATATTCATAAAAAACAATAAACAGCTGGATTATTTTAAAACATTTCGAATTTCCACATAGGAGATGTTCAATCTGTATTTTGAAATGATTTGCTTTTTTTTCAGAGTATGATGAAAACTGCTCGCCCGTGTAGAGACGCTCCCAAACACAAGAGTGTTTTGACGCCTCCCAAACAAAATATTACTTACTGGGAAGTAGTGGAGGAGAAGAATGAGACATCCAATTGTAAGCATTCCTTCTTTCCTCCATTAATGGATTTTGCCATTACCTGAATGTATAGCTGGGTGGTGGGGAGAAAAGAGCACATTTCAAATTAAGTTGACCTTCTTTGAAGCATTCTAATACCAAAGAGCACTGAGTACTATGTTAAAAATATATATATAGTTGGCCCTCTGTATCCACGGATTCTCACTCCATGGATTCAGTGGCCTTTTGAAGGCTGATGTGACCTTCAATGAAAATGGGTTTCACACCCCTGAAATAGATAAATAGTTTGATTTCAAATGATACTCAGCGGCAGTCTAAAAAAAGCTATTGCGGTAATCAGAACAGCCTCTTCATTCCTCTCCTTCAAGAAAGAATTAAAAACCTGTTTCTGCTTGTTAGCTTATGGAGAGGAGGATGAATAATAACACTGTTCAACGGAGAAAAAGTTGCGGGCCTGAAAATAGTTGTTCTTTTATGATTTTGGGGTGCTGAAAACGAAAATGACATTTAAAAATGTATATTGGCTCTAGTTTTTATTATATAAGCAATCACGTGATCACATATGGTTGAAAAAATGCATGTTGCAACTTACACTATGGAAGATTCTAGAATACTCTAGAAAGTTTGATGACGCAGTATAAATGCCATGTGCAAAAGCCAAAAGCCCTATATAAGGCCAGACTTTTGAACGGTGAGGGTCAGTCAGTTGAAGACTGAGACAGTATCGTTAAACATCGTTTTACATTGTTCTTTTTACTGTAGTTATGCCTCGCACGTGTGTAAATAAAGCACAATGGAAAAAAGATATCAAGGCAAATGGACTCCGTCAATGCTGTCAGACAACTGCTGCAGCATTGTAAGAGACAATCCTTTCCTTGAATACAAAAGAAAAGTCAAGAGAAACAAACAGGATATAAACTAAAGTCATGATTAAAGCGACATTTAAACTTTCAGACTTTTCAACTGCATTAGGCCTACTAATATAGTTTCTTGCTGCACAAACATAAACAATAGACTAATTAAATAAATATTTCTCATGTATAAACTATTGGCAATATAATTTGACTAAAATTTAGTAAATATTCACGGTTTATATACATGCAGTAAGGTTAGGCGCATTATCATAATATTAACGAATTACCTATTGTGGAGAAAATTGAAATACCTGTTGCATAAAAACCAGAGCCAATTAACACATTTAATTATTATATTTGAATTCAGCATGTTAAATTTATTAAGAAACGGCACATTTCGTTTCCGCAACTGAGAAAAACTGAAAATTTGTAAAACAGTGTAACACCAATTCCCTTCTTGGTGGACCAAGTTGACAATGATCATTTAATTTATGAAAGAGCTATATTTTTATACAGATTTTAACTGCTTAATTGTACTAGCTATGATGCTTGGCTGCTGATTTATATCATTTTAGCCACAGTTTAATCTGTTTTAATAGTATGTGGTGATTATATGTTTTTAATGGGTTTTATATGGTTTTTATAACGTTATGCTGAATTTTTAAAAATGTATTTTTTATGAATGCGTGGCATTAAATGCTGCCAATCTGTAACCTGCCTTGAGTCACCTTAGGGCTGAGAAAGGCAGGCTAGAAATACCGCAAATAAATAAATAAATATGTGCAAATGTTTTTTATTGTTTATTATTGCACACAGCATTGAATGTTTGCCATTTTCATTCATGAAAGCCGCCCTGAGTCCCTTCGAGGAAAGAGGGTGGGTTAAAAGTAAAGTATTATCATTATTATTATTATTATTTGAAACACAACAAGATGAGTCCACAGCAGACAAGATCACTTTGCTGGCTGTTGTATTGGATCACACGTCAAATACTTCTAATCCCAGTAAAGTGGCCTTCTGCAGCTGGCAGATGGTAATTTTGTCAGTGCCGATTGTGTTTAAGTGCAGGCCAAGGTCTTTAGGCACTGCACCCAGTGTGCCAATCACCACTGGGACCACCTTTACTGGCTTGTGCCAGAGTCTTTATATTATTATTATTATTATTATTATTATTATTATTATTATTATTAATTAGAAACAGAATAAGATGAGTCCACAGCAGACAAGATCACTCTGCTGGTTGTTGCATTGGATCACACGTCGGACACTTCCCAAATGTCTAGGACTGTGTGATGTGTCAGCAAATAATGCGTGCAGATCCCAGTAAGGTGGCCTTTTGCAGCTGGCAGATGGTAATTTTGTCAGCGCTGATTGTGTTTAAGTGCAGGCCAAGGTCTTTAGGCACTGCACCCAGTTTGCCGATCACCACTGGGACCACCTTGACTGGCTTGTGCCACAGTCTTAGCAGTTCGATCTTTAAATCCTCATATCGTGTCAGCTTTTCCAGTTGTTTCTCTTCAATCCTGCTGTCACCTGGGATTGCAACATCGACAATCCATACTTTGTTTTTTTTAAAAAAAATATTATTATTATTATTATTATTATTATTATTATTATTATTAGTGGCTATGTAAGTTAAAGGTATTGGGAAGCTATTTGCCATACATAAACAAGAGAATATGCACACTTTCCAGGCATAAAGGAAGAAGAAGACGTTTGGGAAGAAGTTACGATAAAAGAAGAGAACATTAAGAAAGAGGAAAACTACAACGATTGGCCCTGTTGGCCACAGGAACAGAGACTAAAGGAAAAACAGCACTGGATAAAAGAAGAAGAAACATCCAGTTGGCCCCGAAGTAGTTTAGAGAAAGAGCACCATCCCCAAATCTACCCCACAACAGAACAAGAGGAGTATCCCACTGCTGCATTCCCTGTGGAAACAAGTGGGCAGTGGCATCAAGAAAAATGCCTGAGTCTCAATGACAGCATTATGGATCCACCAAATGTCTTTACTGAATTGAATACAAGTCGCTCCCGCTCTCTTCGGCGTGGTCGTCCTACCAAAGGAGAGAAAAGCCATCTGTGTAAGGACTGCGGCAAAAGCTTTCCTTACAAATCGGTCCTCATGAATCACCAAATGATTCACACCGATTACAAGCCCCACGGCTGCTCTGAATGTGGCAAACACTTCCGAACTCGGTCAAATCTTAAGGCTCACTGGAAAATCCACACGAGAGAGAAATCCCACCAGTGTCACGAATGCGGCAAGAGATTCAGAGTCAAATTGAGCCTTTCCCTTCACCAGAGGATCCACTTTAGAGAGAAATCCAAGGAAAGGATCCACACCGGAGAGATCCATCCAGCCTGCTGGAGGAGATTTAGTCGGCCGGGGAAAAAAAATTATCATTCCCAAACCTACATGAATGAGCAGCTCTATCCATGCTCCGCTTGTGGCAGAAGCTTCAGAGCACGTTCAAGTCTTATAAGACATGGAAGAGTCCACTCCAGAGATTAATGGACATGCACCCTTCCAGTGGAACAGCCTTCAGTGTTCGTAGGATCAATTTGAAAAAAGAATGTTGTGTCTGTTTTGCAAAAAGATTTGAAAATGTTTCCTGAGAACAAAGAAAGTTGCTTATTTACATGTTCTTTCGGGACTCCTTCATTTATATACTGAGCCAGGCCTCTTTGAAAGTAGATAAATTCAAAATGTTATTTTTCTATATATATTTTTATGTATATATCTATGTATGTACCTATTAGACCGGTGGCCTTCTCGTTCTCCACAATCCTGAGATTTGTATTTTTTTTAAAAAAAGATCTTATTGTAACTTACTGCTAGTTAAATCTAGATTCTGGTCACGAGACAATAGTCCTTAGGGATCCTGAATCAGAGAAATAACTAATGTCATGAAGTTTTAATCAAAAGGGTTGCTCTTTGTATTGGGACAGTTATGTGGCTTTAAGAGTATTTTTGGTCAGTGTTTTATTGTAAATTGTTTTCAAATTCACTCAGACCACTTCTTTGTACAATAACACAAAGTTTTCCATTGTTAACTGACAATCATACATGCTGTTAGCATGTAAATAGTTTCCTTGGTCATAATTCAGCTGGTCTTCAGTTATTCAGCAAATAAAGAATAACCAATACACTTTCTTGTGTTATTTCTATATCATATCAGGAGCGGACCAAGGGTACAGTTGTAATGTCTTTTAAAAAACACAATGTTTAAAAACTTGGCATTATACCAAATGTCCTTTGACCAGTAGCTGACCACTTGGAGTGCCTCTGGTGTTGCTATAAGAAAGTCCTCCATTGTACATGTGGCAGGGCTCAGACTGTATTGTCATAGGTGGTCTGTGGTTTACTCTTCTCCACACTCACATGTCGCGGAGTCCACTTTGCGACTTCTTTTCTTAAGGTTGGCTCTGCATTTCGTGGTGCCAGAGCGCAGTCTGTTCAGCGCCTTCCAAGTCACCCAGTCTTCTGTGTGCCCGGGGGGAGTCTCTCATTCAGTATCAGCCATGGCTTGAGGTTCCAGATTTTTAGTCTGCCACTTTTGGACTCTTGCTTGCTGAGGTGTTCCGGCGAGTATCTCTGTAGATCTTAAAAAACCATTTCTTGATTTAAGGCATTGGCATGCTGGCTGATATACAAACATAGGATGGGCCGGAGAATTCAACAGCGAGAGTACGCTTGCATCGCTGCCCTAGCAAAAGGAAAACCAAAAGGCAAACCAAAAGGCAAAAGGCGCGGAGAAATAGGCGGAGAAAGAGGCGGAGTCTTCGACGTCATCAGTCGTGCTGGCACAGTTTGCTCTCCCAAGACGCTAGTTTGCGGCGGCTCTTACTGTTGCTACTTGGTCCTTATACAGATTCCTCAGGAGAGAGACAAGGTGATTTGGTATGCCCATACCAGCAAGAACTTGCCACAATTTATTATGATCCACACAGTCAAAGACTTTAGAATAGTCAATAAAACAGAAATAGATGTTTTTCTGAAACTCCCTGCCTTTCTCCATTATCCAGTGGACATTGGCAATTTGGTCTCTCGTTCCTCTGCCTTTTCTAAACCCCGCTTGTACATCTGGCAGCTCTCCATGTATTGCTGGAGTCTTCCTTGCAGGATCTTGAGCACTACCTTACTGGCATGAGAAATAAGGGCCTCTGTACAAAAGTTTGAGCAGTCTTTAGCATTTCCCTTTTTTGGTATAGGGATATAAGTTGTTTTTTTTCCAGTCAGACGACCATTTTTGTGTTTTCCATATTTGCTGGTATATGGCATTCATCCCCTTGACGGCATCATCTTTCAAGATTTTGAACAGTTCAGCAGGGATCCTGCCATCTCCTGCTGCCTCATTGTTACCAATGCTTCTTAAGGCCCATTCAACCTCACTCCTCAGGATGTCTGGTTCTAATTCACTCACCACACCTTCAAAACTATCCTCGATATTGTATTGTCGAAGGCTTTCATGGCCGGAATCACTGGGTTGTTGTAGGTTTTTTTGGGCTATATGGCCATGTTCTAGAGGCATGCTCTCCTGACGTTTTCGCCTGCATCTGTGGCAAGCATCCTCAGAGGTAGTGAGGTCTGATGGAACTAGGAAAATGGGTTTATATATTTGTGGAATGACCAAGGTGGGACAAAGGACTCTTGTCTGCGGGAGCTAGGTGTGAATGTTTCAATTGACCACCTTGATTAGCATTTGATCTGTGAATCTGCAAACCCCACCTCCTCCAAGATGGACTGAACCACCTAAACTGGGCTCTCCAGGCCAATGGATACTCCATCTCAGACATCAGAAGAGCTACAAGACTAGGAACAAGCCACGAGAGAAAAGACAAAGATCCACCAGAGGAAAAGTGTTCTTGCCTTCCATCAAGGGAACGACTGACCGCATAGGGAAGCTGATGAGGAAACACAACATACAAACTATCTACAGACCCACCAAGAAAATCCAACAAATGCTATGTTCAGCAAAGGACAAGAGGGACCTTCTCACTTCTGCAGGAGTCTATGGTATAGCATGCAGCTGTGGACAAGTCTACATAGGGACCACCAAACGCAGCATTGCCCAGACACAAATCAAGGAACATGAAAGGCACTGCAGACTACTTCAACCAGAGAAGGCAGCCATAGCAGAGCACCTGATGAATCAGCCTGGATACAGCATATTATTTGAGAACACAGAAATGCTGGACCACTCCAACAACCACCATGTCAGACTCCACAGAGAAGCCATTGAAATACACAAGCATGTGGACAATTTCAACAGAAAGGAGGAAACCATGAAAATGAACAAAATCTGGCTACCAGTATTTAAAAAACTAAAACCAAAACAGCAAAACAACAGAGGGGAAACAACCAGGCACATGTAATCACCTCTCAACAAAAGATTGCTCTAGGCACTGTCAGGCCATTATATGCTAATCAAGGTGGTCAGTTGAAACATTCACACTATCTCTGAGGATGCTTGCCATAGATGCAGGCGAAACGTCAGGAGAAATGCCTCTAGAACATGGCTCTATAGCCTGAAAAAACCCACAAGAACCTATTCACACTTAGCTCCAGCAGAGAAGAGTCCTTTGTCCCACCCTGGTCATTCCACAGATATATAAACCCCTTTTCGTAGTTGCAACAGACCTCACTACCTCTGAGGATGCTTGCCATAGATGCAGGCGAAACATCAGGAGAGAATGCCTCTAGAACATGGCCATATAGCCCGAAAAAACCTACAACAACCCAACTATCCTCGATATTTTTATCCTTCCTATACAGATCTTCTGTATAGTCTCACCACCTTCTCTTGACCTCTTCAGCTTATGTTATAGCCACTGCTATAAGGGCTGCTATTCAATGTTGACTTTCTCAGGCTTGAGTTAGTGAAGTAAGATGGAGCCGCCCTCGACCACCGCCAGGGGGCGCTGTTTGCTCCCCAATCCGCTTCCATTCTATGTCTATCAGGGAGACTGAGCTTCATGGATCCTTGCTGCTGAATTCTCCCATTGAAAACTCCCGAGGAAGAGACCTTATGTGTGTGTTTGTGTAAATGTGTGTTTGTGTAAGTGTGTGTGTTTTCTGCTCAGCCTTTTAACCCTGCAGCAGCCACAGAGTCCAGGTAAAACGGATTCAGCTCAAGCAAGGAAGGGAGGAGGGAGAGAATGGTTGGAAAGCCTCCATTTTTACTACTTGGCTTTCCATTTTAATGCAGGTTTTGCAAACCACAAAAGAGGCATTTGTTCCCATTGATTCCAGCAGGGATGGCATTGAAGAGGGGAATGGGAGTGCATTTACAGGACAGAATTACTGCAGTTTGATACTGCTTTATCTGCCATGCCTCAATGCTATGGAATCCTGGGATTTGTAGTTTTGCAAGGTCTTTATCATTCTTTGCCAAAGAGTTAATGGCACTGTGCCAAATTACAAATCCCATAATTCCACACTAGTATGGTGAGGCATATAGGCTCTTAAGAATAGAAGGTGAAGGACCTTGTAAAAGTGGTATTTATGGGCTGTGACTCAGTATAATGGAATCCTGGGAGTTGTAGTTTTGCAAGATCTTTATCATTCTTTGCCAAAGAGTGCACTGTACCAAACTACAAATCCCACAATTCCACACTAGTTTGGTGAGGCATATAGGCTCTTAAGAAGAGAAGGCGAAGGACCTTGTAAAAGTGGCATTTAAGAGCTGTGGCTCAGTATAATGGAATCCTGGGAGTTGTAGTTTTACAAGTGCCAGAGAGCACCAGTACCTAACCAAAGCTGTATTTACACAAATGCAGTTATACACCACTTTAGCTGCTATGACTCATTCCAACAAATTCATGGGAGTTGTAGTTTTGCAAGGTATTTCGCCTTCTCTGTCCAAGGATGTGGGTGTCTCACCAAACTACAAATCCTAGGCTCCCATAGCATTGAGCCATGGCAGTTCAAGTGGTGTAAAACTGTATTGATTCTACAGTGCATGGGTTACTCAGGGTGCATCTACACCAGGCATGAGCAAACTTTGGCCCTCTAAGTGTTTTGGACTTCAATTCCTAACAGCCAGAGGGAATCTTAGATCAACATTCAGACCATTGCACTGCTTTCCGTACTTCCTTTTGTGTGTGTGTGTGTGTCAGTAGCGACTTGAGAAACGGCAAGTCGCTTCTGGTGTGAGAGAATTGGCCGTCTGCAAGGACATTGTCCAGGGGATGCCCGGATGTTTGATGTTTTACCATCCTTGCGGGAGGCTTCTCTCATGTCCCAGCATGGGGAGCTGGAGCTGACAGAGGGAGCTCATCCGCGCTCTCCCCAGATTCGAAACTCTGGCCTGTCAGCCTCCAGTCCTGCTGGCACAAGGGTTTAACCCATTGCGCACAGGGAGCTCCTTACTGTTGCTTTCTGTTCCTTATTGTTGCTTTCCATACAGTTGGGAATATATTTTATTGATTTACTTCTAGGATCCTATCCAGTCTTCTTCTTTATCTGACAGGGCTGTTGTTTGCTGTTCCGGAGATTGTGGTCTACAAACCACTGGCTTCCAGTTAAAATGGAACAATATGTGCTTCTGGACCCACGACAGAGAGCCTTGTATCGGGATGTCATGCAAGAAAGTTATGAGATGCTGATGGCACTCGGTAGGGCCCTTTTCTGCAACTAAAGTCAGGAGAATCCAGCTTGGGTTAATCTCTGCACGATTAATTGAAACCTTTAAGTATATGAAGAGAGGGAATGTCTAGCTTGATGTTGTTTCTTTCCAAGGGAGGGACTCCTCTCTTTATGCTGTCTTTGGATACATCAACATTGTAGAATTAATGCAGTTCAACACTACTTTAACTGCTATGGCTGAATGCAACAACAACAACAACAATAATAATAGATAATAAATCCTTTGGGTTGCTGTCAGTTTTCCGGACTGTATGGCCATGTTCCAGAAGCATTCTCTCCTGACATTTTTCCCACATCTATGGCAGGCATCCTCAGAGGTTGTGAGGTCTGTTGGAAACTAGGCAAGTGGGGTTTGTATATCTGTGAAATGTCCAGGGTGGGAGAAAGAACTTTTGTCTGCTTGAGGCAAGTTGCAATTGGCAATTGAATGTTGCAGTGGCCACCTTGATTAGCATTGAATGGCCTTGCAGCTTCAAAGCCTGACTGGTTGTTGCCTGGGGAAAATCCTTTGTTGAGAAATTATATATATACTCGAGTATAAGCCTAGTTTTTCAGCCCCTTTTTTAGGCTGAAAAAGCTCCCCTCGGCTTATACTTGAGCCAAGATTATTTATTATTTTACTCTGTTATGCGTATTATTTTTATTATATTTATGTTATTATTCTGTTATTATTTTATTACATTTATTATTTACTCTATTATTGATATTATTACATTTACATTATTTTACTCTATTATTTTTATTACATTTATTATTTTACTCTATTTATTATGGTATTGTCGAAGGCTTTCATGGCTGGAATCACTGGGTTGTTGTAGGTTTTTTCGGGCTATATGGCCATGGTCTAGAGGCATTCTCTCCTGACGTTTCGCCTGCATCTATGGCAAGCATCTTCAGAGGTAGTGAGGTCTGTTGGAATTAGGAAAAAGGGTTTATATATCTGTGGATTGACCTGGGTGGGACAAAGGACCCTTGTCTGCTGGAGCTAGGTGTGAATATTTCAACTGACCACCTTGATTATAATGGCCTAGCAGTGCCTGGAGCAAACTCTATTTATTATTGTTATTAAAATTATTATTTTGCTCTCTTTATTATTATTGGAAGGATACGTAAGCACATTTATATTGAAGGAGGCTAGAATAATGGTTTCATCAGAGCTGGACAGTCTTAGATTACAGTTTTATGTAAATATTCAAAAACATTTAACCTAGACCAGATTGCCAATATCTGCTGGATAATGGAGAAAGGCAGGGAGTTTCAGAAAAACATCTACTTCTGCTTCATTGACTATTCTAAAGCCTTTGACTGTGTGGATCATAATAAATTGTGGCAAGTTCTTGGTGGGATGGGCATCCAAGCCACCTTGTCCTCTCCTGAGGAATCTGTACAAGGACCAAGTAGCAACAGTCAGAACTGACCACGGAACAACAGACTGGTTCAAGATTGGGAAAGGCGTACGGCAAGGCTGCATCCTCTCACCCAACCTTTTTAACTTGTATGCAGAACACATCATGCGATGTGCGGGGCTTGATGAATGCAAAGCTGGGGTGAAAAATGCTGGAAGAAACATTAACAACCTCAGATATGCAGATGACACCACTCTGATGGCCGAAAGCGAGGAGGAGCTGAGGAGCCTTCTAAGCAAGGTGAAAGAAGAAAGCGCAAAAGCTGGGTTGCAGCTAAACATCAAAAAAACCAAGATTATGGCAACAAGAATGATTGACAACTGGAAAATAGAGGGAGAAAATGTGGAGGCCGTGACAGACTTTGTATTTCTAGGTGCAAAGATTACTGCAGATGCAGACTGTGGCCAGGAAATCAGAAGACGCTTACTTCTTGGGAGGAGAGCAATGTCCAATCTCGATAAAATAGTAAAGAGTAGAGACATTCACACTGGCAACAAAGATCCGAATAGTCAAAGCCATGGTATTCCCTGTAGTAACCTACGGATGTGAGAGCTGGACCTTAGGGAAGGCTGAGCGAAGGAAGATAGATGCTTTTGAGCTGTGGTGTTGGAGGAAAGTTGCTGAGAGTGCCTTGGACTGCGAGAAGATCCAACCAGTCCATCCTCCAGGAAATAAAGCCCGACTGCTCACTGGAGGGAAAGATACTAGAGACAAAGTTGAAGTACTTTGGCCACATCATGAGGAGACAGGAAAGACTAGAGAAGACAATTATGCTGGGGAAAGTGGAAGGCAAAAGGAAGAGGGGCCGACCAAGGGCAAGATGGATGGATGGCATCCTTGAAGTGACTGGACTGACCTTGAGGGAGCGGGGGTGGTAACGGCCGACAGGGAGCTCTGGCGTGGGCTGGTCCATGAGGTCACGAAGAGTCGGAGACGACTGAACGAATGAACAAACTTTCTGAAATAGGCACAATATTTATTATTTATTTATTTACCTTACTTATATACCGCTGTTCTCAGCCCGAAGGCGACTCACAGCGGTTCACAACAAATACGAACAGCAAAAATTCAGTGCTACAGTATAGAAACAGTAACAACCTAACACATTACACAATTAATAAACAGTTACTATAATACCCATTCACTGTCGTCTCGTCATCAAAAACATGTTCCAGATTCGTCATCCATTGTTCCATTCCAGTGTTCGTTAACCAATCATTGCACTAATTATTGGAACGCCTGCTCAAACAGCCAGGTCTTCACTTTTTTGCGGAATACCATTAGAGATGGTGCTAGTCTAATGTCCGTAGGAAGGGCGTTCCACAGCCGAGGAGCCACCACCGAGAAGGCCCTATCTCTCGTCCCCGCCAGCCGAGCTTGAGAAGCAGGCGGGATCGAGAGCAGGGTCTCCCTGGAAGATCTCAAAGTCCTGGTGGGTTCATAGGCAGAGATGCGGTCGGATAGGTAGCTTGGGCCCGAACCGTTTAGGGCTTTAAAGGCCAACGCCAGCACTTTGAATTCAGCCCAGTAGCAGATCGGTAGCCAGTGGAGTTGGCGCAACAGGGGGGTTGTATGCTCCCTGCGCTCCGCTCCTGTTAAAATCATGGCTGCCGAGCGTTGGACTAGTTGGAGCTTCCGAGCTGTCTTCAAAGGCAACCCCACGTAGAGAGCGTTGCAGTAGTCTAAACGGGATGTAACCAGAGCGTGGACTACCGTGGCCAAGTCAGACTTCCCAAGGTACGGGCGCAGCTGGCGCACAAGCTTTAGCTGTGCAAATGCTCCCCTGGTCACCGCCGAAACCTGGGGTTCCAGGCTCAGCGATGAGTCCAGGGTCACACCCAAGCTGCGAACCTGCATCTTCAGGGGGAGTGCGGCCCCATCAAACACAGGCTGTAACCCTATGCCCTGTTCGGCCTTGCGACTGACCAGGAGTACCTCTGTCTTGTAATTAATGTAATTTTATTGGTATCGAGTTTTATTTTGAAATTGACCAGTAGCTGCTACATTTCCCACCCTCAGCTTATATTCGAGTCAATACATTTTCCCAGTTTTAGTGGTAAAATTAGGTACTTTGGCTTATATTCAGGTCGGCTTATACTCGAGTATATACGGGTATATAGGAAATAAAAATAAATAAATAACTGGCCCTGATTGTTTTCTATCTGGAATTCTCCTGTTTTCTGAGAGTTGTTCTTTATTTACTGTCCTGATTTTAGAGCTTTTAAATACTGGTAGCCAAATGTTAATTTTCATGGTTCCCTCCTTTCTGCTAAAATTGTCCACACACTTGTGGATTTCATTGACTTTTCTGTGTAGTCTAACATGGTGGTTGTTAGAGTGGTCAGGACAGCAAATAAAATAAAACATTCAGAAAACAGAGGAATTCCAGACAAAAAACAATCAGGGCCAGCTAATACCTTCTATTCCAGGTTAGACCACACCTGGAATATTGTGTCCACCACAATTGAAGGGAAATGTTGACAAGCTGGAATGTGTCCAGAGGAGGGCGACTAAAATGATCAAGGGTCTAGAGAACAAGCCCTATGAAGAGCGGCTTAAAAAGCTGGGCATGTTTAGCCTGAAGAAGAGAAGGCTGAGAGGAGACATGATAGCCATGTATAAATATGTAAGAGGAAGTCATAGGGAGGAGGGAGCAAGCTTGTTTTCTGCTGCCCTAGAGACTAGGACGCGGAGCAATGGCTTCAAACTACAAGAAAGAAGATTCCATCTGAACATGAGGAAGAACTTCCTGACTGTGAGAGCCGTTCAGCAGTGGAACTCTCTGCCATGGAGTGTGGTGGAGGCTCCTTCTTTGGAGGCTTTTAAACAGAGACTGGATGGCCATCTGTCAGGGGTGATTTGAATGCAATATTCCTGCTTCTTGGCAGGGGGTTGGACTGGATGGCCCATGAGGTCTCTTCCAACTCATTTTCTGATTCTATCAAAGTATTCCCCTAAGCAGGAAACAGCCAGGCTTTGAAGCTGCAAGGCTATTTGGTGCTAACCAAGGTGGCCAATTGTAACATTCACACCTGCCTCCAGCAGACAAGAGTTCTTTCTCCCACCCTGGACATTCCACAGATATGTAAACTTTTCCACTTGCCGATTTTCTAAAGAGACCTCGCAACCTCTGAGAATGCCTGCCATAGATGTGGGCAAAACGTCAGAAGAGAATGCTTCTGGAGCATGGCCATACAGCCCCAAAAAAATCACAGCAACCCAGTGATTCTGGCCATGAAAGCCTTCAACAACACATATTGTAATTATTGCCCAGGACATAAGAAATTGTTAAGGCAACGTCTTGCATCCCAGTGACTTCATATGCCACCTCTGAGGTCATGCTTTATCTTTCACTTGGTGGCTCTTTTGACCATATGAAGTGGACACTTACTTAGGGGTGAAAAAAAGAAATAATTAAGACACCTCACTACCTCTGAGGATGCTTGCCATAGATGCAGGCAAAACGTCAGGAGAAATGCCTCTAGAACATGGCCCTATAGCCCGAAAAAACCCACAAGAACCTAATTAAGACAGAGGTGGGAATCATGAAGTCATCCAGATGTTGTTGGCCTGCAAGTCCCTTGCATCTCTAGCCTGCGATAAGAAATGCTGAGAGTTGTAATCCAACAACATCTGGCCTCAGATACTTACTCTTGCATTAAGATATTCAGAATGTTGGATTTCATTCCTAGCATCAAATCCTGAGCTTGCATAATGATCCCGTATTTTTGAGGCAGGCGGTGGAGGGGGGGGGGTGGATTAGCCAATCATTATGTAAGTAACAGCTCTGCTTTGAGGACATTTTGAGTTTTCCCATTGCACTCTGAATAAATAATTAAATACTAAAGGAGACAGGGAAAAATGGAGATAATAGATGGGATTCAGTTTGGGACATAGTGGATGCGGGACCCTCAGTTTCACAGCCCAAGAAAAAAGTAAACAAGCGTTGGGATGGGTCTTCCTAAATGTGCTCAGAGTACAGTTTCATGACTCCCAAATAAAGAAGATTGCCACAAATCAAAGAGAACAGCTTCCCGATAAGAGCAGGGTTTGGAACTGAGTTTTTAAAAACCATATTAGATCAGTCTATTCCCTTTAAATGGTATTATATAATCACACTTCTACTTCTGAGTCCTAAATCTCACAATTGAGCATAATTCGATTTTAAATCATCAGATAGGGAGTGAAAAGTTTAGAAAGATTACGGATTTTTTGACTATTTGTTTTGTGCATCTGTGCTTATTTGTGTGTTTTATTCTTGCATTCACATGCTGTTATTCTTAGTAGTTACTTAGTTGTAGTAGGTTACATGCTAATGTGTAGTTTTTTAAAAAATACTTAAAACTTGTTTGTTTATTCTAGTATTCTTGTGTAGCTATTTTTGGTTTGCTTGTTTCACTGAGCTGCTGAACTTGCTGACCAAAAGGTTGGCGGTTCGAATCCGGGGAGTGGGGTGAGCTCCTGCTGTTAGCCCCAGCTTCTGCCAACCTAGACTTTGAAGACACGCAAATGTGAGTAGATCAATAGGTACCGCTTCTGCAGGAAGGTAACAGCGCTCCATGCAGACATGGTGGCCACATGACCTTGGAGATGTCTGTGGACAACGCCAGTTCTTCAGCTTAGAAATGGATATGAACACCACCCGCAGAGTTGGACACAACTAGACTTAAAGTCAAAGAGAAACCTTTACCTTTACTTGGGTTTTTTTTAATTGAATTACCTAGTCCCTTAATATTGAATTATTGTCAGTTGTGAGATTTATGATTTAGAAGGGTGTCATTAAAAGTAGGTGTGTCGCTATATCATTTAAAGGGGGCTTCCAGGGATGTGAAAAGCAATGGTCTCTGATCCACTATGTCCTAAACAGCCATGGGATTGGGGTTATACATATGCTCAAAACAGAGAGTATATATAGGATTGGGGGTATACTTATTTATTTATTTAAAACATTTATATTCCGCCCTTCTCACCCCGAAGGGGACTCAGGGCGGAGCACAGCATATACATGGCAAACATTCAATGCCGTGACACAAATTCACATACAATACATAAACATTAAAAAAAAATCAAAATATTAAAATACACCATTTAGAACCGTCCTAGTCATCTGCATCAAACCTAATTGGCCTGGTCATCTTTCCTATTGCCGCTTTATTGCCCTGTCCCAAAAGCTTGGTCCCACAGCCAAGTTTTTACCATCCTTCTGAAGGACAGGAGGGAGAGGGCTGACCTGATCTCACCAGGAAGGGAGTTCCATAGCCGGGGAGCAATCACCAAGAAGGCCCTGTCTCTCGTCCCCACCAATCATGCTTTTGACAATGGTGGGACAGAAAGCAAGGCCTCCCCGGAGGATCTTAATTTCCGCGATGGTTCATAGGGAGATATGCTTTCGGACAGGTAATTTGAATCGGGACCGTTTACTTATGCTCAGAATTAACTTTGTGTCTCTATTTTACCCAAATTTGGCTGGTTCGATACTTCCAAATAAAGCAATTTGAATTGCATTATATAGTCAGTGTAAAACCATATAATGCAGTTCAGTGTAGTTCAAGCTGCATAATTGGTTAAGCGAATGAACCCAGAAGGTGCTCTTTCCTCATTCTGGAAAGAAGTGACGAGCGGAGTGCCATAAGCATGGTTCTGTCCTGGGCCCGGTCCTGTTCAACATCTTTATAAATGACTTAGATGAAGGGTTAGAAGGCATGATCATCAAGTTTGCAGATGACACCAAATTTGGGGCGGCGGGGGCGGATAGCCAATACTCCAGAAGACAGGAGCAGAATTCAAAACTATCTTAGCAGATTAGAGAGATGGGTCAAACTAACATAATGAAGTTCAACAGGGACAAATGCAAGATACTCCACTTAGGCAGAAAAAATGAAATGCAAAGATACAGAATGGGGGATGCATCACTCGAGAGCAGTATGTGTGAAAAAGATCTTGGAATCCTCGTGGACAACAATTTAAACATGAGCCAATAATTTGATGCAGCAGCTATAACAGCCAATGGGATTTTGGCCTCCATAATGTCTAGATCCAGGGAAGTCCTGCTATCCCTCTATTCTGCCTTGGTCAGACCACAACTGGAATCGCACTGTGTCCAATTCTGGGCTCCACAATTGAAGTGAGATGTTGACAAGCTGAAATGTGTCCAGAGGAGGGCAACAAAAATTATCAAGGGTCTGGAGAACAAGCCCTATGAAGAGCGGCTTAAAGAGCTGGGCATGCTTAGCTTGCAGAAGAGAAGGCTGAGAGGAGATATGATGAGGGCCATGAATCAATATGTGAGGAGAAGTCATAGGGAGAAGGAGCAGGCTTGTTTTCTGCTGCCCTAGAGACTAGGATGCAGAATAATGGCTTCAAACTACAGGAAAAGAGATTCCATCTGAACATTAGGATGAACTTCCTGACTGTGGAAGCTGTTCAGCAGTGGAACTCTCTGCCTTGGAGTGTGGTGGAAGCTCCTCCTTTGGAGGCTTTTAAACAGAGGCTGGATGACCATCTGTTGGGGGTGCTGTGAATGCCATTTTCCTGCTTCTTGGCAGGGGGTTGGACTGGATGGCCCACGAGGTCTCTTCGAACTCTATGATTCTATATATGATTCTATACCAGGCATGGGTAAACTTGGGCCCTCCAGGTGTTTTGGACTTCAACTCCCACAATTCCTAACAGCCGGTAGGCTGTTAGGAATTGTGGGAGTTGAAGTCCAAAACGCCCGGAGGGCCTAAGTTTGCCCATGCATGTTCTATACTGACCATATAATGCAGTTCAACCTGCATTATTTTGGCAGTGTAGAACTAGCCTTAGTTTTGAGCACCCAGAGTGGACTTTACAGCCCACAAACTGCTTTGGAGGCTGGTCGTCCTTTCTTTCTATTGGTAAACAATGGGGCATTCACTTAACAGATCTTTGTGAAGGAATTTTCCAAACCTTTCAGATCTAAAGTCTACTTGCCTATAGGCTGTTGCCTCTCTTGAAATCTGGACACTTACTTTTGTTTGTTTTAGCTTACATACTTGAACTAAGTGGTTCTTATATTCTGTTTCCTCATATATGTATTTTTTTTTCCACTGAGAAGAATTTCCACTACCCAAGATTGACTTACTATCCCAGTTGGAAAGAGGAAATGAAACAACAGCGTTTGACCTGCAAGCCCTAGGAAATCTCCCTCCAGGTAAGTCATGTAACACCACAAGTCCCGTGATTCCATTGCATTGAGTCATGGCAGTTAAAGCAGTGATGACCTGCATTGATTCTGCAATGTAGATGTACCCATGAGCGCTTGGTGAGAGGCTTAGGTACAAGTTTGTATTTCCATCTGCAGATAACATCCATGTATGAGTTACAGTTGTGACACAAGAGCCACCACTTTTTATCTTATTCCATCACAGTATTGCTTTGTGGCTAACATCATTTGGTAAATCTTGAGTTGTTAGTTTTAGAAAACCCACAAGAGTTAACTTCTCCAATTCTGAATTCTGACCAGCCTTGAGTTAAAACTTACATTTCACTCTTCTTTGTCAAAGATATAATTGGATTACAGTTTTCACAATTTCACAGACAAAACTATGGTACGAGGTTGGACTGGATGGCCCTTATGGTCTGCTCCACCTCCATGTTTCGATAATATTATTTATAGGCAAGCTGACTTTTGGAGCCATAGTTCAAAATGAAGCAAGCCTTGGGTTGCTGTGAGATTTCCAGGCTGTATGGCCATATTCCAGAAGCATTCTCTCCTGACATTTCACCTGCATCAACCTCAGAGGTTGTGAGGTCTGTTGGAAACTAGGCAAGTGGGGTTTATATATCTGTGGAATGTCCCAGGTGGGTGAAATAACTCTTGTCTATTTGAGGTAGGTGTGAATGTTGCAATTAGCCACCTTGATTAGCATTTAATGGCCTTGCAGCTTCGAGGTCAGGCTCCTAGAAGCTGCAATAGCTTCTCTGTGTAATCTGACATGGTGATTGTTAGATGGTCAGGACAACAAATAAAGAACAACACTCAGAAAACAGGGGAATTTCAGACAAGAAACAATCAGAGCCAGCTAATGCCTACCAACAAAGGGTTCCCTGGGCAGGAAACAGCCAGGCTTTGAAGCTGCAAGGCTATTCAGTGCTAATCAAGGCCATCAATTACAACATTCACACCTGCCTCAAACAGACAAGAGTTCTTTCTCCCACCCTGTACATTATTCCAGATATATAATCCTCACTTGCCTAGTTTCCAACAGACCTCACAACCTCTGAGGATTCCTGCCATAGATGCAGGCAAAACATCAGGAGAGAATGCTTCTGGAAGATGACCATACATCCCAGAAAACACACAGCAACCCAGTGATTGTAGCCATGAAAGCCTTCAGCAATACATTGAAGCAAGCTTTCTCTTAACTTTGAAGTAGAAAATTGCTTAAGGATGAACAAAATAATCTCACAAACTTATCCACACATACTCTGCATAACTCTGGCTAATTCTTCTACCTGTCTTAGTTACAGCATTAGTAAATGAGAATATGAAAGAAGAGAATTCTGTGCAAGAAGTTTCCAAAGAGACAGAGTCTACTGCCGAAGCCTCCCAGTGTCCCACAAGTGAAGCCACAAACAGCAAGGCCCAAGCTGAGATCCTCCCACTTTCTCCTCCATTGTCCACTCCAAACCCCAACATTTGCTGCAAATGTGGCAAAACCTTCAGTCATAAGTCAGCTTTGGTGAAACACCAGAAGATCCACACAGGAGAGAAACCCTACGAGTGTGAAGAATGTGGGAAGAGCTTCATTCAGTGCTCAGACTTGATTATTCACCAAAGAACTCACACAGGGGAGCGGCCATATCAGTGTCCAAACTGCGGGAAGCGTTTCAGCGTCCGCTCCACCCTGCTGACCCATCAGCGGATTCATGCGCCGGGAAGCGAAAAGCCCAACCGCTGCTCTGAGTGTGGGAAGTGCTTCAGTGACTTGGCAGCCCTGGAGCAACATCGCAAGAGCCATGCTGGAGAGAACCCCCACAAGTGTGTGGATTGTGGGAAATGCTTTGCATGGAGCTCCCACCTTGAGCGGCACCGGCGGATCCACACGGGGGAGAAACCATACAAGTGCCATGAGTGCGGACGGGCCTTTGCATGGAGCTCACATCTAGATCGGCACATGCGGATTCACTCTACATCAGCATTGCCAGAGGAGGCGCCCCCCTCAAAGTGTGCCGACTGTGGCAAGCGAGTCAACCACATTACCCATCCCGACCGTTTTAAACACAAGAGCACCCAGACCCCTCTGGAGCATGAAGATGTGGTCGAAGAGACAGAAATGGGGCAGCCCCCTCACCAGTGCACAATGTGTGGGGAAAGCTTTGGACAGCATTCAAGCTTAATTGAGCACCGGTGCATTAACACTGGGGAGAAGCCATATCAGTGCATAGAGTGTGGTCTCCACTTTAGCTGGTCCTCTGCTCTCCTCAAGCACCAGCGCAGTGATCACAATAAAGGCAGGACTTACTCTTGCTCAGAATGTGCCCGGGTTTTTGGCAATCCCACTTCCTTGGCCAAGCTCCAGTTCACCCATTCCAGAGGGAAACCCCACCAGAGCTCTGACTGTGACAAAAGGTTGGAGCACAGTTCTCAACTGGAGAGAGATAAGCGAATCTACACTGGAGAGAAACCTTACACACGTACAGATTGCATCCAGGGTCCACAGCAGATCCACAATGAAGCCCGAACCCATGGTTGTGGAGGGTGTAGCAAAAGCTTCCCTTTAATCTCTGGGCTGGCCGCACACCAAGGTCTCCATGACACCAAGGCCAAGCCTTATCAGTGTCCCAAATGTGGGAAAGGATTTAGTACCATTGCCGTGCTGGAGCGTCATCACCAAATGCATCGTGGTGAGAAGCCCTATCAGTGTGACGTTTGTGGCAAGGGCTTTGCCTGGAGTTCACACTTCAACCGGCACCAACTCTCGCACACAGGAGAGAAGCCCTTCCCTTGTGCCTACTGTGGGAAACGCTTTGGGCGTAGCTCCCACCGCAACCGGCACCAACGTGCCCACACTGTCCCTGCCAAGGACCAAAATCAGCCACAGAATGACGAAAAAGAAGGCAGTATTTTAGTGACAAACACAACTCGCACCTGGTGGAAGGAAGGGGAAGGAGAGGAAAGGCTGTTGATGGAGGATCCGGAGGTCTGGTCACCCACCTTGGATGCAACCAGCCCTTTCCAGTGGCCAGCCAAGTCTCCTGGCGATGCATGGAGGACCGTGGGGAGCAGCACCCTTGAGCAGGCACCTGAAAGTTTGACAGATCCTACAGAAAGCTGGACTCACCCACCTCCTGCAGTGCCCCGCACTACTCACTTCCCTTGACTTCCTTTTAATGGCCCCCTTACACTTTTTGGAAATGCCAAACACACATCCCACTAGTAAGCCACCCCAAGTCCCCTCGGGGAGATGGTGGCAGGGTAAAAAAATTATTATTATCATCATCATCATCATCATCTCTTCTCCTGGGACAAGAAGAAAGGGTAACCTTTCCTCTCCTCCATCCACAGCTTCCTGTTGCTGCTATCACTCCTAAAATTGCTAAAACTCCTATCATACCTTGAGGCCAAAAACAGAACAGAAAGAAAAATGTGTGCTATAGATCCCAAGCATGTAGTGCATCAACATGGAGCTTGTTTTTAGGAGTAGAAGTCATATTTTAAGGGAGTAGAAGTCATGGGTGAAGGGCAGAAGCAGATTCTGTGAATAGTAGACCCACCGTCACCATGGAAGTGACCATATGAATTAAAACGCTGTCAAATGCTGTCAAATGTTTTACCATCCTTATTATAAGGGGATTTGTCTGACAACTTCCATTCCCAACAATAGTGAGGTCGACTAGAGTTATTTCCGTTATAGAATCATAGAGTTGGAAGAGATCTCATGGGCATTCCAGTCCAACCCCCTGCCAAGAAGCAGGAATATTGCATTCAAAGCACCCCTGACAGATGGCTATCCAGCCTCTGTTTAAAAGCTTCCAAAGAGGGAGACTCCACCATATACATATGAAGCTGAGCAAGATGCATCCACAGCAAGTTGGATGCTGTAGAGCCCATGATCTACTTCCCAATCCCTGAACAACAGGATTAGTTGTATGGAGTTGTCTTCCAGTGGAAAGAGAAAAAGAAATGAAAAAAGCCAACAAGCAACCTTGCTAGGGAACTTGCTCAACAAGGTTTGCCCTTGGTTCGGTCCAGCCTCAAGCATCTTGATCTGATCCAGACAGAAGTAGCAAGTCTTCCATAAATCACAGGACAGTCCCAGAATCAGAAACAAATGTTTTGTGCTTTATGTGGTCAGGCATGGGGCAAGTCCTGCGAGCAGAAAAGCATCCATGTTTTGTGTGATTAGGTAACCATAACCCAAAATTTTCTGTGTTTGTTCTGCATGACAGTGACAACTAATCTGGTACAAAAACCTCTTCCAGATTGTTGTGAAGGGGAGTAGGTTCATGGAGAACGATCACCATTTAGAACCATGACTATATGTATCCAAACGAGATTCCCCAATCCCAAATAGGAAAACATGACGAAAGAAATTCTTTCTTGGTGGTGACTGTGGGCTTACTATTCACAGAACCCCAAAAAGGGACAAAAAAGGCATGGAGGCCAGAATCTCCAATCATGGAATGCAAGGAAAAGGTAACTTTCTTTTGAAAATGCAAAGTTGCTCTCACACAGAGTTTTCTAAGGGGTTAGCTTAAGAAACCAAATTGGTGTCTAGAGACGCTATCTAACACCTGGAATCCCTCTATCTTTTAAACACTGAGAAAACCCTAATTGCCTCTGGACCACTATTTATAACAATGTCAATTTTTTTTGTAATAGAGGCTATATGCATCTTCTGTTTACCTGGAAAGTATTCAGTTTTGTTTAGACTTCATATCCCCTTAAAAACTTTTAGATTTTTCCCTAAAACCAATATTCTTATAGTGTAGGGGTGGGATTGAAGTTGTATCAGAGGATAGAAGAACGTGAGTTTTGGTACTTAGAGACTGACAGAACTTTTTTCTGTAACTTGTAGCAGCAACACACAGAAGGAACGGTAATGGCAGCTAAGTGATAAACTGAAAGGATAATTATTTCACACAAGATGGAAATGTCTTGTCTAATCCCAGTTGCTAGAACTTGACATGAGAATCAAGCATTTCCTAAAGAGACCCCTTTTCTGGGCATTTGTCCTCCAGCGCAAATCTGTGCCCGATTTCTTGTGGAAGTTGACCTTAGAATTGAGCTGGAGGACTTAGAAATTCTTAGGTGTTCTCCCAGATTTTTGTTTAATTTGAAGGTTTTCGCTTTTTTTGTTGTCCTGTGCCCTTAATCTCTACAAAAACAGAGGGCATACTGTCATATATTCAGGTCTGCGGCCTTCTTCTCGTGTGAATCCAAATTTTACATTGATCTTAGATGTGGCAGAAGACTCACGCTTGATGAGCATTATCCCTGCCCACAGATGTGGAGTGCCATTGTTGTTCATCCAATACAATGGAATGAGTTCCATCTCCTGTTGCAGCCAGGTAGACAGGTTCACACTGGCCAAGAATGCACATCTGCATGCACAATCCCAATTCTATTGGCTTTTTTTTAGCTGAAACATGATATTGTTACCTCATATGTAACTTGTCCACGATATTTTTCACATGTACTGCTTGGTGAGCCAGGCATCCCCCATTCTGTATCTTTGCATTTCATTTTTTCTGGCTAAGTGGAGTATCTTGTATTTGTCTACATTGAACTTCATTTTGTTGGTTTGGGCCCATCTCTCTATAATCTGTTAAGATCATTTTGAATTCTGCTCCTGTCTTCCCTCCCAAGAGGTAGATGTATCCCTCGCCAGCCATGCTGGCATTTTATGGCACATTTTGTATTGTCAATATTAAAACCTCGTCCTAATTTTTAGTTTAATTGAAAGACCTACTGAATCAATGGAATTTACATAATGTCTGTCTGACCAAGTCCCCATTGAGTTTCTAAGTTGCAACCAACATTTGGTTTTAAGCTACAGCTATTAAACCAGATGCGCAGATTTATGACTTATTTCGTTTTGTGTGTCGCAACTTGTTTTTTGGACTGCACCTCCCAACAGTCTCACTTCACAGAAGCTGGGAGTTAGTTTACCACAATTGCTCTATTGATTTAAACAGACCCAGTCATAAACGCACACCAGACAAAACCGGAATTTCATCAGCTAAATTTTTAAAACTTTATTATTCCTAACCAACAACAAAGAAATCAGAGCTTAGACTTTTTTTATTCCTCTATATGTCAGTTCTGAGAAGAAAGGGAGGAGAAGGGCACTAAACAATGACGACAAAAAAAGATGCTTGCATGCTTTGGATGAAAACAAAAAGGTGAAAGAAAATAGGGTAAGGGGGGAAATTAATGGGAGCACATTGTGGCAAACAAATAATATCCCCCCCCCCAAAAAAAACAGATTGAAAGTAAATAAGGGGCAGAATAGCAATAAGGAGCTGGCTGGGAGGTATAGGTCAACATAAGAAAAAAGAAGTCAGCATACGGTAACAGAAGCAAGGGACCTAATTCGGGGTAACCTCCACAACGATCCATTTCCTTTCTGTGTCCAGAGGGCCTGGGAAGCTTAACAGCATTGTGCTGGACTGGCACAGTATATTTTGCAGGATCACCAATGCCAATGTGTCTCTTAGCCATTGCCAGGGATTCCTTGGTATGCATCTTTTGCAGCCTTTCCTCTGAGGTAGGTGATGGAAAGCAGTATGCGAGGGAGGCACAGCCATCAGGTGAAACAACTTCCCTCGGCAAACAGCAAGGGGAAAAGCCACTCCTCTTCAAAGTCTCACACAGCTGGGTCAAGATTATTTTTTTTGGATCACAACTCCAAGCCTCATGGCCTTAAAGGCTGAAGGGTCTGGAAGTTGACTTCCCCACAAAAGTAATCTACCCCAGTGGTTCTCAACCTGTGGGTCCCTGGATGTTTTGGCCTTCAACTCCCAGAAATCCTAACTGGCTTTGATTTCTGGGAGTTGTAGACCAAAACACCTGGGGATCCACAGGTTGAGAACCACTGATCTACCCATCAGATTGCGGAAGTCCACTACCCATTAGTAGACTTCCACTAAGTCCCATGGTTTCAGGGGCCTGGATATCTATTGCAACTGAACATAAAGACAAATTTCTAAGACTATCTTTCCCTCACTCCACACATACATAAATCCAGTTATTCTCCCCAAAAGCCGATGAGTGTTCTACAATGCTCAGTCTCAATCCCTAATTCATTCACCTGTGCAAAAATCCCACTGTTAGCTGTACTGGATTTTCAGCAAAGCCTCTTTTGCTTCTCCCCCACAGGTTTCTGTATACACGCACACACTCAGATGAGTTGTTTACTGCATCCTGGGGTTAGCCCTGCATTGTAGCATAGTGATTTTTTTTTTCTTTCCATCCCAGGGGGACAACATATTGCTCTCTTTTTGTTGCATTTCTAAATTTATTTTTTTTATTCCAGATGAAACTCAAGCAATACCTTCTTCATGAGGGTTGATCTATCCCAGACCTTCAAATACGTGACTTTTTTTTCTACGAATTTACCTCCACCTTTTTCCTTTTTTACAAAACGCAAGCCTTATTCCAGGGTAAGAAAAGGCCAATTTGGACTATCAGAAATGCAATCTAATAAGTAAGAAATCTAAAAGAAGGGAAGAAATTCAAATAGGCAGTTACACAGCTCCCTAAACTGAGTTTGGTAGTAGTTCTGAATTCAAATTCAGAAACAATTCCCCATTTATCCAAGCTGAATTCCCCCTTAGCCCCTTATGGGGTTTGTACCCCCATATGCGGCAATCGTCCTTTGGCATCTTCTTCCCTCCACCAGCTATTCTTTGCTTTCCCAAACCCAGTCACACATCTTTTCACCCCCGTGACCAAAACACTAAGATATTTTTAAGAGCACCAGAGACAAGCCCTCGCAGTCAGTGGCACCTAAGCTCCATCATTCTTCTCCCAGTTTGCAAAGTGGAAGGCAACAAAAAATCTCCATCAAGTTCATGGTCCAAAAAAAAAAATCTCCAGGACATTTCTGTCACTGGAAGTATTTTCCTTGTAACTCCCATTGTGAGCAGGGAAAAAAAGAGCAGTTGGGATTCCAAGATTGGTCAGACATCAACTAGGGCTTCATTATTCATAAAACAATAATCAGGAAACCCCACAGTTTGTCTAGATAATGCCGTTCATTTAGCTAATGCTGTCATTTCACATGAAGACAATCTCTGGGTATTCAGGTACGAACACGGCATTACTGGCCTGCCTCGCAAAAACATTTGTTACGGGCTTCCAGCCATTATGATTTTCTGAGCTGAATCACTCCATAAAGCTTTTTCACCACATTCAAGGGATTGGTTGAAGTTTCCTTTTTCCACCTCCATGTGGATTCTCAAGTCTCACCGTCCACCTGTCAGGCATTTAAGGTCTGGAGGTTGATCCGTGGCGTTTGTTAAAGCTTTGATATCCAGAGTTCAGAAGTATAAAGGGGGAAATGAGAAGGGAGTTGGTCTATCTCAAGCAAGGTTTCTGATCTGCAAAATAGGGATGAACAGCCACTAAAGCTTCTTTCGTTTCCCCCAAACTGGGGTATAGTTCTATGTACAGTGTTCAAACAAATTGCTACTCGGACATCCATATGGATTCTACACCAAGGTCCATTCCCCAGAAGCACATGTTGCTTTTTTAAAAACTCAATTGGTCTTCTATACGCCAAAAAAGAAAAACAGAAAAGAAAAAGGCTGATGTCAGCCGCACCTCTCCATCAAGGCATTTTCAATGAGCTCCGCATTGGTTAACTGTGCGTATTTTTGCTTCTGAAATATCCCTCGACCATTTGCAAGTTAATTTGGTGCTGTCGCAAGAGCGGGACCAAACACAGAGGAGTCTCCCCATAATTGGACCATACAGAAGAAGGGGTTTCTCTTGAAGGGAGGGGTTCAAGACTGTCTGGTCAAGGGGGCTCCAGGTGCTCTCCATGCACCTGCTTTGGGGCCCAGCGCCAAAGTTCTTTAAGTGCACTCTTTTCCATGGCTCCTCTGATGCTTGAGGAGATTGGCCCGGCGGGTGAAGCCTTTGCCGCAGTTGGAACAGCGGTAGGGCTTGGTCCCAAAATGGGTCCGCTGGTGAATGATGACTTCCAAGGTGGTGCCAAAGCAACGCCCACATTCGTTGCACTTGTAGGGCCTCTTGCCCAGGTGGCTTCGCTGATGCTTGAAGAGCTGGGAGGTCTGGCTAAAGTGCTCAGGGCAGTCGGGGCATTTATAGGGCTTCTCTCCAGTGTGGATCCTCAGGTGCCTCTCCAGGTGGGAGCTCCAGGCGAAGCTCTTGCCACAGTACTGGCACTTGTGGTTCTTTTCCATGGCGTGGCCCCGCTGGTGGGCAAGAAATGCTGAGCTGTCCCCGAAGCGCTTGTCACAGTCCCCGCATTTGTAGGGCCGTGTGTGCGAGTGGGTCTTGTTGTGCTGGAGGAGGTGGACCTTCTGAGCAAACTTCTCCCCGCAGGTGGGGCAGGGGAAAGGGCGCTCTCCGGTATGGACCCGGCGGTGGCGTTCCAGGTGAGAGGCCCACACAAACCCTTTACCGCACTCTTCGCAGAGGTGGGTGCGCTCCCGGCGGTGGCCTCGCTGGTGCCGCATCAGCGTTTGCCGGCTCCGGAAGACCTTCCCACAATCCTCGCAACCCAGGTGAGTTTTCTTGTGCTCCTCCAGCTCTGAAATCAGAGCAAAGCTTCGCCAGCAGGCTGGACAGTTGTAAGGTCGCTCGCCCATGTGGTTCCGCCGATGTTTGGCCAGGTGGGCACTTTGGCTGTAGGTCTCGCCACACTCGGGGCACTTGAAGGGCCGCTCGCCGGTATGGACTCGTCGGTGCCTCTCCAGGTGGGAAGCCCAAATGAAACACTTGCCGCAATCGTTGCACTTGTGGCGCTTGATAGCCGTGTGGCCCTTCTGGTGGTTCTCCAAGGCAGAGCTCTGAGCAAAACGCTTTCCACACTCAGCGCACTTGAAGGGCTTCTCAATGAGCTGGGAGCAGCGGTGCTGGAGGAGATGGAAGTTTTGGCTGTAGGCCTCGCCGCAGTTGAGGCATTTGAAGGGCTTCTCCCCCGTGTGCATCCGCCGGTGGCGCTCCAGATGCGAGCTCCAAATGAAGCTCTTCCCACAATCCGTGCACTGGAAGGGTTTCTCCCGGGCAGCATTGGCTTCACTCCGCTGACGGCCCCGGCTGGTGGTGTGCAGGACCCTCGTACAATCCGAGCAGCGGCTCTCCAAGCTTTTCTTCAGAGCATGGCCACGCTGGGTGGCCTTGTCCTTCTTCACCACTGGGACGATCTTCTGTGGCTGAGGAGTGACCCGGCGAGGCAAGGCCTTCACCCTCCTGGGGGTGCTTTGAGATGTACCCGGGCGCAGCTCCTCGGGGCCTTCATCTTCCTCCTCCTCCTCTTCATCATCGTCATCATCATCATCATCATCCTCATCATTGTTATTGCTGTTCAGTAATTTATCAGCTGCTAAAAGGAGAAAAGAAAAACAAATATGATCAAGATGGACAAGCTGGAATGTATCTAGAAGTTTGGAAGCCAAGCCCAATGAACAGCAGCTTAGGGAGCTGGGTATGTTTAGCCTGAAGAAGCGAAGGCTGTGGGGACATGGTAGCCATGTTTAAATATTTGAAAGGAAGTCACATTGAGGGGGAGAGGGTTAGATTAGGACATGAAGCAATGGATTCAAATGCCAGGAGAAGATATCTCATCTGAATATTACAAAGAATTGCCAGTAAGATCCCAGTAATGGAAAATGCTGCCTTGGAGTGTGATGGAGTTTCCAGCCCCTTCTACACTGCCATATAATCCAGATTATCAAAGCAGGTAATCCACTTTATCTGCTTTGAACTGGATTATATGAGTCTGCACTGTTGAGTGAGTGGGCTTAATAACAAAAGGCCCTCCCCTTGAATGTATAGCAGAGTAACTTATCAACACCAGTAGCTCAAACTGATAAAAAGAACAAAAACACATGGACCGAAGGAGGGTTAAGACGTGGCTCTATGAGCAGGCATTCGGTTAGCTATGCAGTAACAACCACCCAATAATGACGGCATTGAACAAGGATTGAATTAAGGACTATGAGAACGGGATCTGATTCTAAGTAGGCGTTGATGATTATGTGTATTGTTTGTCGATGTGCGTCTTATTTATTGTTCACTGTTTAGTTTTACTGTAAACCGCATTGAGTCGCCGCTCCAGGCTGATAAATGCGGTATACAAATGGAGTAAATAAATAAATAAATAATAAATCTCTTCCATAGGAGGCTTTTCTTTGTAGTAAAATAATATGATTGCACTATTTACAACAACAAGGTTTCCATAACATAAATAAAGTTATTTACATTTCCTTCTCTGCTTCCACACTGGGCTTCTTTCTCATGCAGATAAACAGTTTCACTCTCACAGAGCCTCTCCTCACACCAAAGTTACAGGAGCTTCACACAGGAGCTTTTTACACCCATCAGCCTTCATACACAATGGCCTTCAACTGGAGCTCCACTCACCGAAGCTTCTCACATACCAGGCCTACTAACACTGAGTCCTACCTCACACTGAGGTCTTTCTCCCACTGAGGCTTTCTCACTCTGAGGCTTCTCTCATTCTGAGGGCTACCTCAGACTAAGGCAAACTAACACTGAGGTCCTCTTATACTGAGACCCTTCTCCCACAGAAACCTCTAACAGACTTGAGTCTCCTTCAGACTGAGGGCTACTAAGCTACAGCCACATACTGAACTGTAGCTTTTGCTGAGTCATTGTATCCATTTAACCCTGTCAGTTTTTGACTCACACTTTTGTAATTAAAAATACTTAATTTTTAATCTTTCTGACATACACTGCCATAAAATCCAGTACAAAGTAGATAATCTGAATTTTATATGGCATTGTAGAAGGGGCCTCTATTTCAGGAAATTTTTAATCAGAGGCTGGATGGCCATCTGCCCGGAGTGCTTTAATTGTGTATCTCTGCATAACACAATGGGTTTAGATGGCGCTTGTGGTTTCTTGTCAATACAGTACAGGGAGTCCCCGAGTTACAAACATCTGACTTACAAATGACTCATAGTTAAGAATAGGGGCAAGACAACAGGAACAGAGAGAAATCTACCCCTCGGAAGGGAAATTCTCTCCTGAAAGAGTTATGGGGAAAAGGTGTCTCAACTGAAGCTGTGTCACCAATCCTGGTTTCCACAACAAACCAATATTTTCAAAATCAAATTATCACAGGCACAGAAAGTTTTGTTTTTGTTTTTGTTTTGTCGTGTCAGGAGCGACTTGAGAAACTGCAAGTTGCTTCTGGTATGAGAGAATTGGCCATCTGCAAGGACGTTGCCCAGGGGACACCCGGATGAATTGATGTTTTTATCATCCTTGTGGGAGGCTTCTCTCATGTCCCCGCATGAAGAGCTGGAGCTGATAGAGGGAGCTCATCCGCCTCTCCCCGGGTTCGAACATGTGACCTGTCGGTCTTCAGTCCTGCCAGCACAGAGGTTTAACCCACTGCGCCACCGGGGGCTCCAGAAAGTGAGGTGAAATTTTTTGAACAGTGGCACAGACAGCAAAGCAAACATTGCAGGAATGTTAACCTTTCCCTCATGTCTCTATGCTATGGAATCCTGGGAGTTGCAGTTTGATGAAGCACAAGGACTCTTTGGCAGAGACCGTTAAAGTCTTTGGAAAACTACAGCTCCCAGGATTCCACAACTTTGAGCAATAGCAATCAAAGTGTTGTCAAACTGCATTAATTCTACAGTGTAGATGCACCCATACAAACACAGAACAGACACAAAAAAGTCCAAGCAGACAAAAAGTCCTGGATACTAATGGTCACAACAAAAGAGGGAAGGGCAGATGATTTCGAATTAATTATATGGAATCCTGGGAGTTGTGTTATGAGGTTTGTTTTTGTTTTTTTGTCTTTTTGGCTAAAAAGGGTTGGTGGCCCACTCAACTACAACTCCCATGAGTCCATGGCATTCAGCCATGGCAGTTAAAGTGGTGCTGAACTGCATTCAGTACTTGAATCTTGAGACCAAACCCTCAAGTGAGGGTCCTAGAGGATAGACAGAAGAGTGAGAGAAATAGGATTAAGGAAAACCTATGGGATGGAGAAAAGAAAAAGGGTGAAGGCAAGTGCAAAGGCTGGGCGATTGGTGAGGAAAAACAGAAAAATGAGTAGATACAGGATAAAGAGGGCTCAGAGGGAGCTTAATAAAGAGAGGAGGAGGATTATTTCGACCCTACTTTTCTCTCTGGATCAAGACTCAAAACAGCCCTTATTCAAAGGGAAGGAAATACAGCCAAAGCTGGGTTGCTGTAGGTTTTTTCGGGCTATATGGCCATGTTCTAGAGGCATTCTCTCCTGACGTTTCGCCTGCATCTATGGCAAGCATCCTCAGAGGTATGCTTGCCATAGATGCAGGCGAAACGTCAGGAGAGAATGCCTCTAGAACATGGCCATATAGCCCGAAAAAACCTACAACAATCCAGTGATTCCGGCCATGAAAGCCTTCGACAATACACAGCCAAAACTGTGCTTCCATTTGCACAGAAAAGGGAGGCAGCTCTCCTTCCAAACACCCGACTACTCTTTCAGTGTTCTTTTAACCCTGCAAGCTATACAAAATACATAAAATGTCTTTTGGTATAGCACTTAAAACTATCAAAGTATTACAGAAAATACTTCCATTAAAATAATTTTATTTTTATGCGTTTCTGTCCTCTGTTATGTTCTGAAGCCATTCAAAGAAGTCATTGAAATTTACAAGCAAGTGGACAATTTCAACAGGAAAGAGGAAACCATGAAAATGAACAAAATCTGGCTACCAGTATTTTAAAAAATTCTAAAATTAGTACAGTAGATAAAAGCAAAACTAAAAAAAACAAAAAACAAGGGAATTCCTGATATGAAACAATCAGGGCCAGCTAACACCTCCCAACAAAGGATTCTCCCAGGCAGCAATCAGCCAGGCTTTGAAGCTGCAATGCCATTAAATGCTAATCAAGGTGGCCATTTACAACATTCACACTTACCTCAAACAGACAAAAGTTATTTCTCCCACCCTGGACCTCACTTGCCTAGTTTCACAACCTCTGAGGATGCCTGCCATAGATGTGGGCGAAACATCAGGAGAGAATGCTTCGGGAACATGGCCATGCAGCTCAGAAAACTCACAGCAATCCTTCTGAAGCTTTATTTGCTGTTTTTTCATAACACTTCATATTATCATCATCATCATCATCAGTTTCTCAGTAATACCTTACTCAGTATTTCAGGTGTCCTTTTATTCTTTTATGTTCTTTAGACCAAATAAATGACCTTTTAGGCTTCCTCCACGTGAATAAATAGGAGCTCACTTTTTGAATAATAAGAATTATATGTCAGGGATGGGTGGGGGCATCAGGATTTTAGTGATGCTTAGATGGGGCACGGCCAAAAGGTTGGGAACCACTGCACTCAAGAGAGCAGCACCTACTGTTATTATCACTTACTTCCAATTCATTTCCAACATAGAATTAGGTTGGCTTAGAGAAACCCTAGCATAGTGTTTCTCAACCTTCCTAATGCCATGACCCCTTAATACACCTGTTTGATTGTCCACCTACAATCAAACAGCATACTGAACTCCACCCATGATAGAATTGGGCCAAACTTCTCACACAGAACCCCCATGACCAACAGAAAATATTGTGTTTTCTGATGGTCTTTGGCGACTCCTCTGACAACCCCTGGTGACCCCCCCCAGGGTCCCGACTCTCAGATCGAGAAGCACTACTGTAGAATGAATGCACTTGGACTGCCTTGGCTCAATTTCCTGACTGTAAGAAGAGCTGTTCAGCAGTGGAACTGTCTGCCTTGGAGTGTGGAGGAAGCTCCTTCCTTGGAGGCTTTTGAACAGAGGCTGAGAAATGCTGCACTAGCACATGGCTTTCCATGGTCACGGTGGCACAACAGGATAACATTGAACTGTTGAATCTGCTAACCTAAAGGTTGTCAGTTCAAAGCTGCGGGTCAGGGTGAGCTCCCTCTGTTACCCTAGCTCCTGCCAACCTAGCAGTTCGAAAATATGCAAATATGAGTAGATCAATAGGTACCGCTTCGGTGGGAAGATAATAAAAGGCGCCCATGCCGGCAACGTGACCAGGAGGTATCTACGGACAACAGGCTTCCTCAGCTTGGAAATAGAGAAAGAGCACCTCCCCATGGCCAGAGTTGAGCACCGCCTCCAGAAGCCAGAGATGAAAGGGGAAGCCTTTACCTTTGTTATGTGCATTTGTGTGTCTTTGTTACTTCACTGTATGAAAAGACATTGAATGTTTGCCTATCTGTGTATCTTGTAATCCACTCTGAGTCCCCTCGGGGAGATAAAGTGGAATATAAATAAAGATTATTATTATTATTATTATTATTATTATTATTATTATTATTATTATTGGGATGAGAGGGTATGACACTAGCCCAGAGTCACCCAGTGGCAGGAATTCAAACCCAGGTCAACTCTGGAGTCATAGTCCAACAATACTCAAACCACTACACCATTCTGTCTCTCTGCCTGAGGATGCGCCTTGATTAAATTAGTGTTCGTGCTAGAAGTCCCAGGCCCTTTGTGAGCATAGCAAATGTATAGCATGGAGTGTAGGAGAAAACAGCTACCTTACAAAACACAGTTCACAGAAACCAAATGCTTGCTCACAGCTTTCCCTGTTATCTTCCTGCCACAAAGAAACATTACTCACCAGTTGGGCTGGTGAGCACAAAGAACAGAGTCTCTGGCCCATTTGTCCCTTCCTCCATCCAAGTAGACTCCTCCATCCAAGTAGACTCCTCCATCCAAGTAGGCTGCCTCCTTGCTCCTGCCTTCCTTCTCGCAGGGAGACAGGGAAGGAGGGAGATTTTGGGCCATTTATGGGCTGTAAATGATGGGTGGGGTTTTGAAAGAACACCCTTCCAAACCACAGAAAAGGTAACGCTGGAGAATTTCTGCTTTTTCACAGCTCCTAGGGAGCAGTCTTCCAAAAAACAAAATCCACCTGAAAACAACCTTTTCTCAGCCTTGCAGGTAATGCCCAAAATTCCAACTGGAAAAGCTTCCCAGCTGGAAAAACAATAATGAAACTTAGGATGTGTATATTTATTTATTATTTATTTCAGAGTTTTCTATACCGAGCTTCTCAACCTCATTGAGGGACTCAGCCCGGTTTCCAGCCATAAAAACATATACACTCATTAAAATATCATATATCACAATTACAAAAATAACTTTAAAAACACTATATATAAAACTACAGTGGTCAGTTGTCCTATTAAGATGGATCTACCTCAACTTCCATCCAGGGTCCTATGGTGTTGTCTCATTCATCGAAGGCCTGACTCCACAGCCACGTCTTCACCCGTTTCCTAAATGTTAGGATGGATGGGGCGGTTCTGGCCTCCAGAGGGAGAGAGTTCCAGAGTCGCGGGGCCACCACCGAGAAGGCCCTGTCCCTCGTCCCCACCAGGCGCGCTTGCGAGGCCGGGGGGACCGAGAGCAGGGCCTCTCCAGATGATCTTAATAATCTTGATGGTTCGTAGGGGAGAATACGTTCGGAGAGGTAAACAGGGCCGGAGAATTGATGCAGTTTAACCCCACTTTAACAGCCATGAATAAACACTATGGAATTATGGGGTTTGCAGCCCTCTTTGGCAGAGAAAGCCAAACTACAATGCCCACAATTCTACAGCATCGAGCTACAGCAGTTAGGGTACATCTATACTGTAGAATTAATGCAGTTTGACACTACTTTAATCTCCATGGCTGAATGCTACGGCATCACAAGGAGCATCAGCTACAGACCTGGTAAAATAGAGCTCCCATGATTCCATAGCTCTGAGCCATAGGAGTAATAGTGGTGTCAAACTGAATTAATTCTATAGCATAGATGCACCTTCAATGTGGTGTCAAACTGCATTAATTCTACCATGTGTGAGAGCTGTCTCATCAAACTTTACTCGTAGTTCCAGTTCTTAGAGCATGAATTTGAAGGCGTTACAACTTTTAGATTCCCAATTAATATGGGTGTTGCAGTTTTTTTAAAGTATTATTTTCATGCTTTAGAAATAGCCTTCTGAAGCTGGCTATGAGATAGTGTGAAATTTATAACTGCAAAATACAACATCTCCAAGTTCTATGTTGTGGTTGCTGCTGTATGCCATTAATGCATTTCTGACTTGTGGCATTTTTTTGAGGCTGAGAGCATGTGATTTGACCAAATTACCCAGTGGGTGCAGCCCCTGGTAATGCAATGGATTAAACTCTTGTGCCAGCGGGACTGCTGACCAAAAGGCCGATGGTTCGAATCCATGGAGTGGGGTGAGCTTCCATCTGTTAGCTCCAGCTTCCCATGCAGGGACATGAGAGAAGCCTCCCACAGGATAGTAAAAAATCTGGGCATCCCCTGGGCAACGGCCAATTCTCTTACACCAGAAGCGATTTGCAGTTTCTCAAGTTGCTCCTGGTATGAAAAAAAACCCAATAGGTTTTCATGTCTGAACATGAATCCTGTCTCACCATGCTGGCTTTCTAGGTTCAGAGCAAGACTTGAGATTTAACTTACAACCCGAAAGTATTACTGTTTGGGGTTACAATGCACAGAATCCCCCAGGCCATGCTGGCACTTTAGTTCCCCAAATCAATGCACAGATATTGTTTCACCTGAAAATCTGAGATATTGAATGGCCCAATGCTTTCCTTAAACACACACACACACACACACACACACACACGAGATTACACTATGTAACACATTTTTGTTGCTGGGCTATAAATGTAATTTCCTAATTGGTTCCATCATAAAAACATGGAAAAGGTTTTGTCGAAGGATTTCATTGCAGAATCACTGGGTTGTTGTAGGTATGGCCATGTTCTAGAAGCATTCTCTCCTGAAGTTTTGCCTGCATCTCTCTGTGGATGCCTCTCACAGATGCAGGTGAAATGTCAGGAGAGAATGCTTCTAGAACATGGCCTAGAAAAAAACCTACAACAATCCATGGAAAAGGTTTATTAAACTGCAAAAAACTTTGTTCTTGAGAGAAATCCTGCAGCACATTTTGCAACAGTTTTTCAATGAATATCTCATTGAGTCTCAACCAATTCAACTTTGTGGTGGCCACAAAAACAAAGTTTCTGGAGTGCTTACTTTCAAAGTAAGTGCCACACAATTAAACAGAAAAATAACATTTACAAACCAGGAACAGATAATTTTTCAAATTGTGTTACATGGTGTGATCAAGCCACAAGGCTACAATTTAAGTTTAATGGGGAGCAACTGTTGTAGAAACTGACTAAATTGGCTCCAGGTGGGTCAGCAGTTGTGCTAATGCATCAAGGCTCCTCCTGGAAAGGCTTGGAGAGAATAAAATGTGCCTTTCCCTTTTATGTACCCAGAGAGCAGGTTTTCCTCTGTGGGTATAATATAAACAAGTTCTTATTCAAATACATAAATGTCACTAAACTGAATGAGAACCTTCTTCAAGGTAAGACAATATTTATTGAATTACAACAGTGTAATAAATTTGCATCCAATTGTTCTTAAAGCAGGTTCCTAAATCTAGCATGGGCTGTATAGACTGTTTAATAAGTTACTTTCAAGCCTAGTTTTTGTTGTAGGTTTTGCTTGACTCTTTAACCACAATCTTAACTTCAAGTGTTCCAATTTGCAGACAAAAAGTGTATGTTTTTAAAGTTATACAGAATATAGAAGCGGAAAGAGATGTTTTAAAAAGCTACTGCTTTTAAAAAGGGTTTTGTTGTTGCTGCTGTTTGTTTCTCTCCAATCCCTTCCTCCAAAAACTATGGCCTATTGGTAGCACTTTGAAAATTAACTTATTTTAGATGGAATAAACTATGTGGATGCCTATGCACTTCATCACATATATCTTGGGGTGGCACGAAACTCCTCCAATAGTTCAAGCTAGCATATATGGCTCTCCTTCTCAGTTTAGTCCTCACTACAACCTGTACTATGGCATTACTAAAAACAGAAAAATAGCAACTAAAAACTGATAATTTTTGCACCACACAAGTGTTTTCCTTGTGGTGCAAAAATCCAAGATTAAGGGTCCTTCCAGACAGGCCCTATGTCCCAGGACCTGATCCCAGGCTTTCTGCTTTAAACTGGATTATATGAGTCCACACTGCCAGATAATCTAGGATATAGGGCCAGTCTCAATATTTGCTTGAGATAGTGCTTGGAGTTCTGGAGGGACTCTTAATTTTTTGTGTCTCACAGACTTAGCATGGGGATTTGGTTAACCAGTTAAAATTCATGAGTAAACCAGGGTTTTTTTAACCTGAAAATTTGGGGTGGGGGGGTTTGTACCCCTAACCTCTCCCCCCCCCCCCTTGCTGGCTACAGGCCTGCTAGAAATACAAAGTCTGTCACTGCCTTCAAGTTTTCTCCCAGTTATCTATCAGTCCGGTTGCCAAAATCTTGGCTTTTTAAAATGTTTAACTGCAACCCAGCCTTTGCACTTTTTTCTTTCACCTTGATTAAAAGGCTCCTCAGCTCCTCCTCGCTTTTGGCCATCAAAGTGGTATCATCTGCATATCTAAGGTTGTTAATGTTTCTTCCAGCAATTTTTATCCCAGCCTTGCATTCATCAAGCCCTGCACGTCACATGATGTGTTCTGCATACAAGTTGAATAGGTTGGGTGAGAGGATACAACCCTGCTATATGCCTTTCTTAATCTTGAACCAGTCTGTTGTTCCATGGTCAGTTCTTACGGTTGCTACTTGGTCATTATACAGATTCCTCAGGAGACAGGCAAGGTGGCTTGGGATGCCCATACCACCAAGAACTTGCCACAATTTATTATGACCCACCCAGTCAAAGGCTTTAGAATAGTCAATAAAACAGAAATAGATGTTTTTCCCTGCCTTTCTCCATTATCCAGTGGATATTGGCAATTTGGCCTCCCATTCCTCTGCCTTTTCTTTTTCTGACTTACATTGTTTTCTTGGCAGGATTTGTTCAGGCAGAGGTTGTCTTTACTTCCCCCAAAGGTGAGAGTGTGACCTGCCCAAGATCGCTCATGGCTGAGTGGGGATTTGAGCCCTGTCCTCCTGATGTCCTAGTCCAACACTCAAACCAATATGTCATGTTCAGTTTCCCACCCAAACATCTCTTTTCTTGGCATCCCCAAGAAGAGGGGATTTGAACTTGGGTCTTCCCAATCCTATGCTAGCACTCTTAATAACAGGTAGGCAATCTGACGCTCTGGATATTGTTGGGTTATGACTGCGATCCATATCTCACGATTGGCAAAGAATCATGGAATCGTAGAATTGGAAGGGACCCCAAGGACAATCCAGTTCAACCCGCTCCAAAGAAGAAGCTCCACCACACTTAGAGGCAGTGAGTTCCATTATTGAACAGGTCTTACAGTCAGGAAATTTTTCCTAAAGTTTGGGTGGCATCTTCTTTCCTGTAATCTGAACCCGTTGCTTCAAGTCCTAGTCTCCAGGGCAGCAGAAAACTAGTTAATGGCACCAGCTCACCCAAGTCTACATAGTACTACGACCCACTGGCTCAATTTTGAGTTACAGGAAAGAAAGAAAATGAGCGGAGTTTCTTGGAGTGTTTTTTCTAAGGGATTTTTGCTAAACCGAAAAGGGAAAAAGAAACTGCGGAGGCCCTGCCATTTGCTACTTGTAAATGATGAAAGGGGGAAAAGAGAGATCAAGGAAACAAAAAATAAGGCAGAAATGTGATCCTTACCGAGAGACATCAATGTCTCATAGCTCTCCTGCATGACATCTCGATACAAAGCCCTCTGACGTGGGTCCAGGTACACCCAGGGCTCCATGGTGGAAAATGTCTTCTCAGAAGTTCACTAGTCCCTGCCAAGAACAAGAAATCAAATTTATTCAGTGTTGTACTCTCACTGGTGATTGCTAGCAAGGCTAACCTTCCCCAACTCAGTGCCCTCCAGATATCTTGCATTATACTCCTATCATCCTTAGCCAGTGCAAAATTGTAGTCCAACATCACCCATCCTTGGTTACAGAGGGAAAATGCAAACCCAACAAGTCTGATGTCCTATCAGTTAAATTTGACTATGTGATTTCAAACTTGCCTATTAGTTTATTGGCCCTGGAATATGATCTGGGTTTTGTGATTTTAACTGATGTTTTAATGTTTGTTTTTAATTGGCTTGATTTTAATGCAGTTGTTTATTTACCAATATGTATATGTGTATACAAAGGCCCTCTGGTAGCACAGTGGGTTAAACCGCGGAGCTGCTGAACTTGCTGACCAAAAGTTCAGAGGTTCAAATCCAGGGAGCGGGGTGAGCACCCACTGTTAGCCCTAGCTTCTGCCAACCTAGCAGTTCAAAAACATGCAAATATAAGTAGATCAATAGGTATTGCTTCTATTGGAAAGTGATGGCACTCCATGCAGTCATGCTGGGCACATGACCTTGGAGGTGTCCATGGACAATGCCGGCTCTTCGGCTTAGACATGGAGATGAGCACCACCCCCCAGAGTCGGACATAACTAGACTTACTGTCAAGAGGAAACCTTTACCTTTACTACCATAGTTCTATTCTACAAAAACAAAATTCTACACTTCTGGCCTACTTTTAATGCAGGTGATTAATGTACCCAATTTGTTCTAATAGCTTGTAATTACAGTTGGGCATGTCTCACACTATAAATAGGCAAAGGAAACAGGTTGCCTCTCTCTTTTGATAGTATCAGAAAATTACAAGCCCAGTAGGAGATGAAGAGACAAGTGAATAACCTGATTAGAGGCCTTTCATGTGGATTTAGGACACAGTTTTGCAACCTCTGCAGGGATAGTAGAATTTAAAGATATTACCAGCCCTTTGATTGTTTGGCTTACCCACGAAAGAAGTGCCCTTGGAGTACATAGAACTGTGTCCTGCCTGGCCCAAATAAGTAACAAAATAGTGAAGAACATTTCCACAATAGTCTGAGTTGTGACAAATATACAAAGATAACCTTTTAATAGCACCGAACACTTGAATATGCAAAACAGATTATTTTCTTATAACAGCAGCCAAAGCTCTTGCTGGGAGAATGAGAGTCTGAAATGTGGAGATATCCCTCCACCTTTATTGAACTGAAAATATTGAAAATTGAGAGGGAATTATAATATGTACAATATACATTTTAAAAATCAAACTTGAGCTTATTTTGGTTTCTAACATAAATGTATCATGTATAGTTCAGTTCACATATAACTCAGAAGTAGGACAGAATTTGACAGAGCTGTAATAAGTGGGATTAAAAGGGAGCTACAAATTGCTACATGCTTCTGGATTTCAGATTTTTGAATAGATATACACAAAACTGCCCTTCTCTGATGTGTTGCTATTTGATACACCGCAAGTTTAGTACACAGCAAACAAGATCACTATGCTGGCTGTTGTATTGGATCACATGTTGGACACTTCCCAAGTGTCTAGGACTGTGTGATGTATCGGCGAATAATGCATGCAAATCCCCCAGTAAGGTGGCCTTTTGCAGCTGGCAGATGGTAATTTTGTCAGCGCCAATTGTGTTTAAGTGCAGGCCAAGCTCTTTAGGCACTGTACCCAGTGTGCCGATCATCACTGGGACCAGCTTGACTGGCTTGTGCCAGAGTCTTTGTAGTTCGATCTTTAAATTCTCATATCATGTAAGCTTTTCCAGTTGCTATTACTATTATTACTATTATTGTTATTAACCGGGTTTATCTCTCTAAAACAGAGAAGTTGTGCAAATAATAAAGCTGGCAACCCCCTTCCCTAAAGATGTAATGTTTAAGTTGAAGATAGCCAGCATTGTTTCCTAAGTCAGCCACTTTAAGCCGCTCCTCATAGGACTTGTTCTCCAGACCCTTTATCATTTTAGTTTCCCTCATCTGGATACATTCCAGCTTGTCAACACGTCCCTTCAATTACGGTGCCCAGAACTATGATTCCAGGTGTAGAATACACCATGATTCCAGGTGTGGCCTGATCAAGACAGAATAGAGGGGTAGCATGACTTCCCTGGATCTAGACACTAGACTCCTTTTTATGCAGGTCAAAATCCCATTGGCTTTCTAAGCTGCCGCATGACATTCCTGGCTCGTTTAACTTATTGTCCACGAGGACTCCAAGATCTTTTACACACGTACTACTGTCAAGTCAGGCATCCCCCATTCTGTATCTTTACATTTCATTTTTTTTCTGCCTAAGTGGAGTATCTTGCATATATGCTTTATGCGCACCCTGAAAGTATCTTTATACACAATATTTTAATAATTTTGTGCATAAAACAAAATCTGTGTCCATTGAATCATTAGAAAGCAAAAGTGTCAATGGGTTGCTGTGAGCTTTCCAGGCTGTATGGCCATCTTCCAGAAGCATTCTCTCCTGACATTTCACCCACATCTATGGCAGGCATCCTCAGAGGTTGTGAGGTCTGTTGGAAACTAGGCAAGTGGGGTTTATATATCTGTGGAAAGTCAAGGGTGGGAGAAAACTCTTGTCTGCTGGAGGCAAGTGTGAATGTTGTATTTGGCCACCTTGATTAGCATTGAATGGCCTTGCAGCTTCAAAGACTGGCTGATTGCTGCCAATTCTATGGTACTAACATCATATATATGGCTATAATAAGCTTATGGCTGCTTCTTCATAACTGGATCCTTATTTTAATATGAAATGACTACTGTTGCACCTAGGGATCACTATGACCTTGCTGATTTTGACTCCTAACCTTTAATTACATGGTAAACAATCCTATTTCTTTAAAGATATAACACATCAAAGAAAGGAGAATGTGCATATAATTGCAGTTTTATAAATCCAACAGTGCTTAAGATTGAGGCCGAAGACTCCTTAATTACATCAGAGGCAAGAGTAGTAAGATCAGAAAGCAAAGGTGAAAACTGAAACATTGGTTATCAGGATGCAGCAAAGAAATAGGTCAGTGCTGGCTGTTTATTCCTAAATAATCCACTGTGAGATTCACTGGGTCTCTATAAATCAACAGGCAATTTGAATAAAGTAATCTGAGTTTGTATTTGCAACATCTCACTCCACCCACAAACCATGCCTTTGCACATTATTTTTGCTTTTGTCCTCAAGAGGCCAAAATGACTGACTTTATCTTTCTCTGCAAGTTACTAATTCAACTGGGGGCCTTTACAGTATCTTAATCTGGATGGCCCAAAAAGAGAGAGATTTGAATGTTATTAAGCCAATTCAGTTTAGCCACTGGCCATTATTGTTCTTCTAAATCTCTCTCTTTCTGATTTTCTCCTTGCTCAGGCATCCTTTTCACTTTTACTCTTGGTTCAATCCCAGCCATAGGTTTTTAAATCTTTGTGTGTTATTGTTTATATGCGATCTATACTAATTGTATTGTTTTTGTTTATTGCTTTCTTGTTTTATTGATGTGTTGTTGGGCTTGGCCTCATGTAAGCCGCTCTGAGTCCCTTGGGGAGATGGTGGCGGAGTATAAATAAAGTATTATTATTATTATTATTATTATTATTATTATTATTATTATTATCCCACTCTGACCCTAACCACTATCCTGAATCAACAACACCAAAAAGAAAGTGATATATGACACCCTATTTTGATCTAACCATTGCCTTTTCCTTTCTCTGTCTGTTCCCAAAATTCAGAGGAAGGGGAGGAGATTATGACAATGATATTGATATTTCTATTCCACCTTTTCCCCAGATTAAGACTCAAAGCAGCTTGAGACAACAAAAATAGTGATAGAAGATATCCCATTTTGATTTAACAATTTCTTTCTTAATCATAGAATTGGAAGAGACACAATGATCATAGAATTATAGAGTTGGAAGAGACCTTTGGGACCATCCAGTCCAACCCCTGCCAAGAAGCAGGAAAATCACATTCAAAGTACCCCTTACAGATGGCCATCCAGCCTCTGTTTAAAAGCCTCCAAAGGAGCCTCCACCACACTCCAGGACAGAGAGTTCCATTGCTGAACAGCTCTCACAGTTAGGAAGTTCTTCCTAATGTTCAGGTGGAAACTCCTTTCCTGTAGTTTGAAGGCATTGTTCCACATTCTAGTCTCCAAGGCAGCAGAAAACAAGATTGCTCCCTCCTCCCTATGACTTCCCCTCACAGATTTTTTTTTTATTTGCCACACTTTTATCCTGCCCTTTTCAGCCCGAAGGCGACTCAGTACAGACTGGCAACCATTAGATGCTGAACACACAGAAATACATCGTTTAAAACATGTTAAATCACATAAAATTCATTTAAAACAATTTAAAACTATAAAAATCAATGTTTAAATCCATGTCCAAGGTTTAAATCCATGTCCATTTGCATCGTTTCCCCCAGGCAGTAAGCAGCCAGGCTTCAAAGCTGCAAGGCCATTTAATGTTAACCAAGGTGGCCAACTGCAACATTCACACCTGCCTCAAACAGACAAGAGGGTTTTTTTGCCACCTTGGACATTCCACAGATATATAAACCCCACTTGCCTAGTTTCCAACAGACCTCACAACCTCTGAGGATGCCTGCCATAGATGTGGATGAAACTTCAGGAGAGAATGCTTCTGGAATAGGGCCATACAGCCCAGGAAGCTCACAGCAACCCAGTGATTCCAGCTATGAAAGCCTTCAACAACACAATGATGAAGATTTTTATTTATTTATTGTGTCAGAAGCGAACAGTTGTAATGTATTTAAAAACACAAAGTTTAAATACTTGGCATTATACTAAATGTCCTTTGATCAGAAGCTGACCACTTGGAGTGCCTCAGGTGTTGCTATAAGAAGGCTTTGACATATTTATTATTATTATTATTATTATTATTATTATTATTATTATTATTATTATTATCACAACAAGATGAGTCCACAGCAGACAAGATCACTCTGCTGGCTTTTGTATAGGATCACATGTTGGACACTTCCCAAGTGTCTAGGACTGTGTGATATATTGGCGAATAATGCATGCAGATCCCAATAAGGTGGCCTTTTGCAGCTGCAGATGGTAATTTTGTTAGCGCTGATTGTGTTTAAGTGCATGCCAAGGTCTTTAGGCATCGCACCCAGTGTGCCGATCACCACTGGGACCACCTTGACTGACTTGTGCCAGAGTCTTTACAGTTTGATCTTTAAATCCTCATATCATGTCAGCTTCTCCAGTTGTTTCTCTTCAATCCTGCTGTCACCTGGGATTGCAACATCAACAATCCAAACTTTGTTTTTTAACACGATCGTGAGGCCAGGAGTATTGTGCTTCAAAACTACTACTATTATTACTCCAGCAAAAGATTGCTGCCTTTTATTTATATATTTTATTTATATATTATATAAATGGATACTCCACCTCAGACATCAGAAGAGCTGCAAGAACAAGCCACGAGAGTCAAGACAAAGATGCACCCAGAGGAAAAGTGTTCTTGCCATACATCAAGGGAACCACTGACCGCATAGGGAAGCTGATGAGGAAACACAACTTACAAACTATCTACAGACCCACCAAGAAAATCAAATCAAGAAAACCAACAAATGCTACATTCAGCAAAGGACAAGAGGGATCCTCTCGCTTCTGCAGGAGTCTACTGTGTACCATGCAGCTGTGGACAAGTCTACATTGCCCAGACACAAATCAAGGAACATGAAAGGCACTGCAGACTACTTCAACCAGAAAAGTCAGCCATAGCAGAGCACCTGATGAACCAACCAGGACACAGCATATTATTTGAGAACACAGAAGTGCTGGACCACTCTCACAACCACCATGTCAGACTGCACAGAGAAGCCATTGAAATCCACAAGCATGTGGACAATTTCAACAGAAAGGAGGAAACCATGAAAATGAACAAAATCTGGCTACCAGTATTAAAAAACTCTAAAACTACAACAGCACAACAACAGAGAGGAAACAAACAAGGACATATAATCACCTCTCAACAGAAGTTTGCTCCAGGCACTGTCAGGCCATTATATGCTAATCAAGGTGGTCAGTTGAAACATTCACACCTAGCTCCAGCAGACAAGAGTCCTTTGTCCCACCCTGGTCATTCCACAGATATATAAACCCATTTTCCTAGTTCCAACAGACCTCACTACCTCACAGAATCATAGAACCAAAGAGTTGGAAGAGACCTCATGGGCCATCCAGTCCAACCCCCTGCTAAGAAGCAGGAATATTGCATTCAAATCACCCCTGAACGATGGCCATCCAGCCTCTGTTTAAAAGCTTCCAAAGAAGGAGCCTTCACCACACTCCGGGGCAGAGAGTTCCACTGCCGAACGGCTCTCACAGTCAGGAAGTTCTTCCTCGTGTTCAGATGGAATCTCCTCTCTTGTAGTTTGAAGCCATTGTTCCGCGTCCTAGTCTCCAAGGAAGCGGAAAACAAGCTTGCTCCCTCCTCCCTGTGGCTTCCTCTTACATATTTATACATTGCTATCATATCTCCTCTCGGCCTTCTCTTCTTCAGGCTAAATATGCCCAGCTCCTTAAGCCGCTCCTCATAGGGCTTGTTCTCCAGACCCTTGATCATTTTAGTCGCCCTCCTCTGGACACACTCCAGCTTGTCAACATCTCTCTTGAACTGTGGTGCCCAGAATTGGATACAATCTTCCAGGTGTGGTCTAACCAAAGCAGAATAGAGGGGTAGCATTACTTCCCTAGATCTAGACACTATGCTCCTATTGATTACCTCTGAGGATGCTTGCCATAGAAGCAGGGGAAACGTCAGGAGAGAATGCCTCTAGACCACGGCCATATAGCCCGAAAAACCTTACAACAACCTATATATTATTTTATTTATATAGTATTATATATTATTATATCTTATTATATTATTATCTTGTCTTTCCCCCCAAATTGGGATGCCCAGAGTCTTGGAACAATTAAAAATACATGGTTAACAACCCACAAGACACAAAAGTTAAAACACCATTAAAATTGATCAATTTAAAAATCATAAAAAAACTTAATCAGGTTACAATATACATCCTTCAAAACACACATCCCAGCGCAACCATTCACAATATTCAGCCCATTGTCTAATCTGGGCCTTACACAGGCATACATGAAACGAAGCAGGTTGTTTGCATTAGAAAGAAATCAATCAAAAATCAATTTTCAAAAAAACCCCATAAGCCTGAGCTCCATTAGTTGCTAGTTCCTTTGTTTCTTCTGGCAAGCTGTAGCATAAGCAGTTTGCATTAATATATACAGACATATATATATATATATGGAATCAGAAACATGAGCTATGTTAATATCTAGATCCTTTGTTTTTCCTGCATGCTGTACCCTAATTGATAGGTTCTTTTGAGGGTTCACAACAATTTCTTTGAAGGTTTTTGGGGGGGGGCGTGGTTTGCTGTGAATATTATCATTTTTAGGGTTTATTATATGCTAGCCACCCCACCCCACCCAAATATAAATAAATCCTTTCATTTAATATGTCAACCCACCTCTCCATCCACCGCAGAAGGGAAATCAAGGCCAAGGTTTGACTCAAAAAGCCTTCCAGGCCTAGTTGCTGGGGGGCCCTCCCTCTTCCTAGCAACAGCCCTTTCTCCCCCTTCTCCCCCCCCCCCCCCCCATTTCCGAATGGAATTGCCTTTGATCACCTACAATCAACCTGCGGGTCGGAATATGGAGCCGGCAGAATGGGGGGAGTCCTCCTCCTCCTTTCTCTCTCTCCCTCTGTATTGCGGGAATCAAGAGAGGCTGCTTAGGCTCAATCCGGATGTGCAGCGGCGGCTGACTTGGGAAACCCCGCCTCCCCCCGGCCGAGCAATAGAGTGGCCAGGCTCCAACAGGAAGAGGTGCCCTCTGCCGGCACCGGGCGAGACCACTGACAATCCGGGGGGGGGCGGGCGGTCTTGTTTTTTTAACAGGTTGAGAGCATCCCTAATCCTGAATGGTCCCAAGCTTTGTATCATGGAAAGATACAGCCATTCCATTTTTTTGTGTTATAGCATTTCATCAGGCGCTTGTGATTATTATGACTTATTTATTCATAATTAATTAATGGCTTAATTCCATAGATATCCCGTTTTAACACTGTAAAGCAGGCAATATATCCAAATGTATATCTCTGCTAGGAATTGTGGGAGTTGAAGTCCAAAACATCTGGAGGGCCTAAGTTTGCCCAGGCCTGTTCTAATGGTATATTACACATTTCCAAATGTATATTAGATATCTCATCTATTTAAATAAAAATGCAATGTTCGTTTGTGGGATTAACATAACTCAAAAACCATTGGATGAATTGACACCAAATTTGGACAAAATACACCTAACAATCCGACGAGTGTCTATCACCCCTAAACACGCGCACACGCACACAAAGCCCCAGCAGAACAGACTTAAAAACCCCCAAAAATACACCAAATTTGGACAAAATACACATAACAATCCGACGAGTGTCCATCACCCCTAAACACGCGCACACGCACACAAAGCCCCAGCAGAACAGACTTAACCCCCCCAATACACAATATATACATATATACATATAGTCATATACTTATACACATGCACACATTCATACACAACCCACATTCCAACATTCCAATAATATAATCATGCTAAATCATCATAATACATAATAATAATAATCATCATCATCATCATCATCTATATAAATAAAAATGTAATGTTTGTTTGTGGGATTAACAGAACTCAAAAACCACTGGGGGAATTGACACCAAATTTGGACACAAGACACCTAACAACCCAATGTATGTCCTTCACTCATAAAAACACTGAAAAACACAGCAGAAGGGACTTAAAAAGCCCCCAAATGATGAAAAGCTAAATGACAATACAGAAAAGGAAGAAAGAGGGAGGGAAGGAGAAAGAAAGAAAGAAGAAGAAAGAAAGAGAGAAAGAAAGAAGAGAAGGAAGAAAGAAGGAAAGGGAGAGGAAGAAGGGAGAAAGAGAGAAGGGGAAGAAGGAAAGGTAGAGAAAAAGAGAAAGGAGGAAGAAAAGGGGGGAAGGAAAGTTAGAGAATGAAGTGATGCGGAGCATCTTTCCCCCCCCCCCCTCGAGTATTTGTAGTTCGCCAAGGGCCGGACAATGGATTCTGTTGCTTCCTGACCCAGCGCACATAACTGGGTTCCTGTTTCTTCTTCGTGAATTCTCTGGCTTGTGCACTGGACCCTGGCCCTTGATCAGGGAAATGTAGTTTTCCGAAGGACATTGCCCCACACCCCTCCGCCTGGAAGTCCCCTTACAGATTCTTTTGCCTTTACTTATTGACTTGATGCCCCATCGTCTTGGACCTTCTCCACGGACTCCGAACCAGGCCCCTGGGCAGGAACAGCCTCCGCCTGCGTGTGCACCTTCGCCAAGGAGATCATAATTCTGGCAGAAATGAAATGTATGAAATGTATGAAGCATGAGAAAATGTTTATAATTGATATCTATCACATAAGATGCACCCTGACTCTCTCCCCCTCCCACCTTTCCTCCCTCTGAACCTTGCCCCAGAAAAGAATGTGACCTGAGGTTATTGTCAGGAGGAAACCTCATTTCCTCAAAAGTAAATCCATTCATATTAACATTTTGCATGGGCCGGGGTTGATCCTATCTCCGGGCACATTTTCAGAGTTCAGACAATGGGCCAGAGATAAGTCAACCGAAACCTGGAAAGAAGGATTAATTAACCCAACCCATGGCATTTGTGCAGCTCCTTTGTGTTCAAGGGTCTCCTTGTTTACAGAGTCCGAGATCCAAATGCCATCAACAGCCCCTTTTCATGTCTCTACACATCCCCAATCAAGGAATCAGGAAGCTCTTTTGTTTCTTCCGTCTGCCACCCCACAGCTAAGAACAAAGGCTCTCAATCGGCTGGCGGACGCCTCCCAGGCACTCCGCCCCCTATGAGCTGTCAAACCAGGTCCCACCTCCTGGTCGCTGATTGGACCATCCTCAGAAGCGCTAGAAAGGCTCCGATTGGCCCCCTGGAGGCAACAGCGCCCGGCGATTGGAGGGAAGGCGGACATACGGCCCGGCCTCCTCCCAGCTGTTCCAGGGACAGCCAATCAGGACGAAGCCAGCTGACGGAGGGCGGGCGGGATTTTCAAACTGTTTTTCCTTTGTTCTGACAATATAAAAATGCCTGTAACTTCCATGAATGTATGCTTATGGTGGAAATATCCCTGTAACGCATCCTTTTCAGCTGAATCGCAGAAATAAACGCTTCGGTCACTGGATACCTCTTCAGCCTCTGGTGAGATTGATTGCTAATACTTCGCGTTTGGATTGGCTCCTGCTGGCCGCTCACCAAGGTCAGGGACCCCCTTAGCGGTCTCCAGGGATCTCCTTTGCTGGGAGAAGCCCT